>UYYG01000004.1:0-600000 GCA_900625125.1 Dracunculus medinensis | reverse complement strand
AGTACAGAAAATATAATGCGAACATCGCTCGGATTTAGCTCTTAATGCCAGTTTTACTCCTACCAAAGAACAAAATCGAACTGATAGTGCTCATCTTCGCAAAGAAACTGCTTAACTGTGTATAATTTAATTACCAATGTTAGAAATGGATTCTAAATTCAACCAAATTCAACCAGGGGTGAATATTTGATTGGATTAACGTTTTCGATTAAACTATAAACTTTTAAGTAGTTGAATAATTTTTCGTAATATTCGTAATATTTTGGTGCATATAACTTTTATGTGCCCACTGCGTTAGTTATTGAATAGTAAGCAAGAAGAAAAAACGACTTTATTTTACGGATTTGTCGGACGGCTAAAATTCGATAAAATTTTGCTACTCAAAAGCCATCCCATCCATCCAATTCATTCATCCATTCTCTTTATGATTGTCCTCATCTGGTAAAGTTGTTTGCCTGTTGGTTTAACCCTATTCCTTTTTTCTCTAAAACCATTGATGAAGTTATGAATCTTAAATAGATTTTTGATTTTTAAATTAATCTCAAATTTTTTTTTACATTTTACATTCTGCTGAACAACGAAGTATATCAATTTTTTAGTAGTATAGCATTTTACATAGGACCGTCAATATAAGCAAGTTAATAAAAATGGTGCTTAATCCTCACCATTTTTGGTTAGGCTCGCTCACCTGGCCCAGTTAATACGGTGAAAAATTTTTATCACTTGAAGATAAAAGTAAAAGTCAGAACTAGCTGGATTTTTGTATGGCAGGCCAACTCTTGCCCGAATCTGAATTCTTAGGCTCTGGCAAGCAAAACAACAATGATTCTCCTATCTCTCCAGAGATAGAAGAAATTCCTAAAACATGTTTTTTTTACTAATTAGTTTATAAAAAAAATAATTAATAAACGCTTCTTAAACTATTGGAAAACAAAAAAAGAAACTTTTAGCGGAAAGCATATCTGAAATAAAGTTCCTTCGCCAAAATTCGATTCAGGCCTATGGTTGCGAAACTGGTTAATTGATGATTTTAAAAAAATTACACTTTTATAAGTCCAAACCATTATAGGTTCAATTTATGATGAAATTAAATCTGAAAAGAACAGCAAAATCCACCGTATAACACTTGCAATTCTGCCTCCCAAGCCACTTCCGGAGGAAACGGTCATCATCCTAATTACCAGTTTAGGCAATGAATTATGAGAATTATTGATGGAAAAAGGAGGTAGAGGAATGAGTACAAAATATGAAAAAAATCTACTGAATGATGGATAAACGGAGGTATTAAATGTTAAAATGGCAAGTTTTTGAAGATGCCACTGAAACAATATAAAAATTAATGAGAAGATGGCAAATTAATGAATTAATGAAAATTATTTTGGACGCATTTGTAATTCGATCTTCACCCGACTTTCAATAAAATAATCTCAACTAAGAGTGCTATTTGAAAAAAAATAATATAAAATAATAAAAATATATAAAAATAAAAATAATATAAAATAATAAACCATATATAACAAATCTAATGACGACTTCATTTACAAATATTATAATAAAAATTTGTGCCTCATAGCTAACTTTAGCTTACGAGATGAAGACAAAGGCAGTTGATTAACACATAAGTTCTCTTGAAGTGACAGATCCATTGTCCCATAAAAAATCTAAAGCATCGCGGTCGAATTTATTGCACAACAAGTTGAAAATATTTCTTATCAGTAGCACATTGCGGTGGTCAACTTTTGCTATCGATATAGATAGGTGTAGATGGGTCGCCGGAGTTTCTTCCCTCTCCATATAATGACATAAACCGTTGTTCACTCGGTCATCTTTTCCTTGTTATATAATCTACATTTTTAATTTCTGAATTCTTTTCGAAATTCAATAAAATAAAGCTAAGAATACAAATAAAGCTAAATATTCCTTATTCCCAAATAAAGCTAAATATTACCAAATGTTTATTACCCTTTCAAACTCGTTTTCCTCTGGCACAAGTGTAATTAACCATGAAATTTTGGTGATTCTAAGGATCTTACTAATAGCTAATGGAGGGAATCTAAATGTAAGTGGCTCGTGCTGATTTGTTGTGCTTTGCCAAAGTTTGTAGCAAAAAATAGCAAATATTATTTTAGAAGAAAAAATGTTGATTAGAACGAAAAATAAATGTCGGAATGGAATCGATAGAAAAACGAAATAGTAAAAATTTCACCAAAAAATTTTATTTATTCAATAAAATCGTGAAAAATTCGTGCATGAATGAATGAAAATAAGCAAAAATCAGCTATAATTATAAATCTAATGCGTTATCGCTAAATTTTACTTATCTCATCGATCTGTTCATGATTCTTCTAATTTTACATAAATCTGCTCATAGAAAATAAAAAATAATTATAAAACGACCAAGAACTTCTTAATTAATAGATTCGTGAATAGCACTTATCACTTCTAGATGGATCTGATCCATCGGCTAGATTGGAGCATTTTCGCCAGACAATCATTGCAGGTAGAAATACAGATGGGTGCCTAGCACTATCCGGATTTTTCTTAACAATAGGCTTACCTAGACCAAGAGCTGGAACAGAACCATGAGAATGATAATCGAAATCATTCGGCCATATTGCCTCCAATTATAAATTTTTGTTACTTAAGCAACTTGTTAACTTGTTAAGAAGAGATGCAGTAATAATATCTTATGAATCCCAATTTTCTAATTTGCCCCTAAAATTCAGACTTACAAAAATAGCAGTAAGTTATCCATTCTCAATATTTAGAAGAAAATACCATAATGAAGGTACCTAATACATAATAAATTGGTAAAACAACCGCTTTCTAAAGTTTAATGAGATTTAATTACACAAATCGCTCATTAACAGTTGGAGAAATTTATTAAACTAATAGCAAAAATGTGAAAATGACACATAAGTTGCCATGATTTCTCAACAAATAATAAAATTTTTTATTGTGGAAAGAAACAAAATAGGTAAAATATAAGGTGAAGAAAATTTTTAATTTAAATTCGAATTGAACAATTTTTTCATTTCTTTTTTTCATGCCTGAAGTTCAACTTCTAAGAAGACTTGAGGTACGCAGATCTTCAAAAAAATATAATAAAACATTTCACATTTCGCTGAAGTTGTTGAATGCCCAACGATTTGTTTCAGAAGCGCAAAACAGGTTTCGGCTTTACAAATAGCATATAATTTAAAACTTAAAATTTTAAAATGATACTGGCAAAAAATGAAATCTTCGTTGATCCTTTACTGTTGCTCGAATTTTATTGATTCTATGGAGTTAATCCAATTAATTATAGAAAAATTAAAGCTAGAAAGTTAAAAGTGCGATTAGCTTCTTCGAATCCTCTGAATAAATTTTATAGGACTGAAAAAGAGCCATTAAATTTCCAGCACTATTCGTTATTAAAAATAGGTTGAATTTGAAAAATCATGGATTAAAAACAAAGCCCCAAAAGAAAACCTTTAAAAAAAAACTTGCTTATAAGATAACTAAAAGATGCTCCAACTAATCAGTTATTAATAGTTATAAGTTAATAACAGGGAAATTGATAAATACTGATAAAGCACTGGTAAAGCTTTCGTTTGATACCAATCGTAAAGTTTGATATATCAGTCGTGAATTTGTATCTATATCATTAATCATATGCTTGTTTCTTTACAATTCTTCCTGATAAAAAAATTTCAAATAAGAAGTTATTTGATGGGAATTGACAAGACAACTTAAGATGGCTAACAAATTGTTGAACTGATAATTTATTTTATCTTTGTACTTTTACACAAAAATGATTGTATAAACAGATTGAAAATTTTTATTATCTTTTTCTGCCTTCTAATTTTGCAAGTGTTACTTTATTTTATAAATAATTTATTAGCCTTAATCCATCTACAATGGCGACGAGATTCGATTATAATATCAGCAAACCTGGCATTAAAGTGAAATCTAATTAATGGTGAGTGGAGCTAACCAAATAGAAATGCTGAGGAGTAGAGTAAGGTTAATGGAATTTTCAAAAAAAAAACAGTAATAAAATGACGGATGAATTTTTTCTTCTAACAGCTCTCGCCATTACTGGTTAGGCTGGTTTTGCTGGCTATACGGGTTTCCAAGGCGCTCGATTCGATGCTGTTAACACTACCAGAAGCCATTTATTTTTCTTCTTTGCCACATGTCACTGGGCTGCCTATACGCTCAAAACTCTGGTTCTATCAGTTCAGGTCTGGTTGGCTCTCCTTGCTTTTGAAGCCGTCCGTCAGAGGACAGCGATGCATGCAGTGATTCTAATGATGGGGACTAATGATGCTTTGTGACGATAATATTGATGGCGATGTTGTTTGAGTGAAACTGATGCCACAATGCAAAAAATATTTAATGGCACCTTTTTTCCTAAAAATTTTTCCCATTTAAGTTAATATTTATAACTTTTAAGATTTAATTTGTCAGTGACTTCATAGTAAAGTGAAAAGTCATTGATTTTTCGTATTTTCAACTTAGGAAAATCAGCAAAAAAATTTAATTTAATACTGAAAATTTTAGAATGGAGGGTAAAATAAGGAAGAAGAATATCTGGTAAACTTTAATAAAAATCCTATAATATGGTTGGTCCTCTTGACTATTGATCGACACCGATATTTTTGATTTTTTAGACTTGTTTGCGGACAAGTTTTAGTGTGATTTGTTGGTGAAACATTCGCACATTGGCATAAGTTCTTAGATTTCCTAGATTTTTTTGAAATTTGATTCTTCTAATTGCACTCATCAATTCTACCTAGGCTGCCTGCATTGGCTGTTATTAATCGTTCGAGAGAGAACGGTTAGAAGTGCGGATGAATTCCTCAACACCACTCAGATTTCATTTTTAATGACAATGTTTCTCATAAGAGATAGAAATTGAAATTGGTTTTGCCTTAGAAGCAAAATACTATTCGACAATTTTGTTTCCCTGCAGACTTTGAATTCCAAATTTAAAACTCACTGTTGATCTTCATCATTTGTTATAGAAATATTCAGCTGCAAGACAACTTTTATCTAAAAATAACACGCTTCTAGTGATCATTATGAACGATTATTACAATCACCACTATTTTTGCCAATATTTTCAGAAAAAATATCCGATTGCATATAATATAAGTTATATAAGTTAAGTTAAGTATATACTCGCATATAAGTTAAGTTCACTGTCAAAGAACATTATCTTCCTAAGAACCACGATTTTGCCCGTTTGTTATTCACCTTTAGGGTATTATTAATCTTGAAAATATTTCGTATAACCTATTTCATATAAAAGACTTCTCTTCTCATCCCTTGTGGGTGGTATGGGGCATCCTCCACCTCGTGTCCTCTACCATAGGCTTGAGAGACTGAAGCAAAGCACATAAGCTTTTACAAGGTCTCGCCGCTCCATATTAATCACTACACTATATATATATATATATATATATGCATATATATTTATAATTTTTATATTCTGCTATTTGAATCTTAACTTGTGCAAGAAGCTATTCAGTTTTTTGCATATTTTAAAAAATCAAGTTTCAAGTTTATATAAAGTTTCTATCAGTGCAAATTTCATCAATGCATTCATAGCAATGTAAAATTTGCATTCAAATCACTTCATTCGAAAAAAATTTCACGAATGCCATAGTCACTTTTTTTAGAGTTTGTGATATGTGATTCGCTCACTTTCATAGTGTTTTTTACAAAATTTTGTCGTAAAATTCTTTTTTTCTAAATGGTGACATTTTAAATTCTCCAACCTTGCAACGTATAAACGTCAGTGATTTTGCAATAAAGAATATCTTGCAGAAGATTGGTCCCTTGCACCCCAAGAAAAGTCGTATTTCATATTCCCCAGGAATGCGAAAGTGCGCTTGTCCCATTCTAAGAGAGGCAATTCGATGGCATGATTATTCCTATCCGATATAATCATCATAACATATAAAATGGCAATTTTATATATTATATTCAAAAATATATTCTATGCAACAATTTGTTAGAATTCCTTTATTATTTACCTTATTTATTATTTATTTAATGATCGGTCACTTTAAATCAATTTATTATTTACGGCAAACTGGTAGACATCGCTGGAAAAAGATATGATAAAGATCGAATAAAATCGATAACATTTGAAAAAAAATCAATGGCATTTTTTGAAATCTGTGGAACGAATTTTTCTCAGGATTAAATTTTATTTCGATTAAGCTGCGATTATTTGATGCTAATTGTAAGCCAATTTTTGATAAGACTAATTATGTAGCCATAAATAAAATAATCAGTAATTTACCAAATTAAGAAAATAAAAATCTCAGTCATTTAAAAAAATAATTGAAATCCTAGGTCATAGATGGAGAAAAACCTAAAGAAAAATCCTCGATCATGGGCGGAAAAATCCTTGATCATACAAGCTCAGAGCAGCGAAACGTGGTCTGCGTCGTAAAGGCTCCTCTGGTGTTCCAAAGTCAGAATTGCCAATTCCAGAAGAATAACTTCCTTGAGAAGAATAACTACCTTCAGAAGAATAACTCTGGCTAGATGGTCGATCATATGATTGTGATTTTCGTGGAACATTTGCAGGGGGAACATATGTCAATGGCTTTTCTGTATCAGTGGTTGGCTGATAATAGTCTTCTTCCTCTGAGACATGTGCATGTGGTTGTTGCACTACTGGCCGTGAAATATATGATTGTTGTTGCGTAAGAGGCATTTGTGATTTTGGTGGAAATGAACCAGATATTTTTGGATACATCGGTGGTTTTTGTGGTGGAATGTGATCAAACGGTGGATATATCTGCGGTGGTTTTTGTGGTGGAATATGATCAAATGGAGGATATATCTGGGGTGGTTTTTGTGGTGGAATGTGATTAAATGGAGGATATATCTGGGGTGGTTTTTGTGGTGGAATGTGATCAAATGGAGGATATATCTGCGGTGGTTTTTGTGGTGGAATGTGATCTACTGGTGGATAGATCTGTGGTGTTTTTTGTGGTGGATGAAAAGGTCCTGGTGGTGATACTGGCTTCTGGTGCACATTAGATGGTCGGTGGTATCCTCCGCCAAATTGGTCTCGTTCTGGCGGCATAAATGGACCACGTTCGTATGATCTGAAATTTTTATTTTAAAACAACTTAAGGCAGAAATATAAAAATATTCATTCTTAACTGGTAAAAATTTTATTCCAACTTAAAAGTTTTCAGATAGGAAAAAAAATGAATATTAAAACCATCAAGAAAATATGTGGAGAATGAAATAACCAACGCTGCATCACATTTATATAAAAACAAAGAATAAAGATTGTAAAGTATAGCAGCTTTCACAAATACGAAGTTTAGCATAATCTGCAATGAAAATATTTTTTCATTATGCAAAGATTTTCGTGAAGTTGAAAGCGCGGACAATGTTTTCCAAAAAAAGAGTAAATTCGATTAATTGCCAGCAAATTAGACAATTTTGCTGATGCCGGAATATTTGCATGAAGTTGGCCACTCGTCCCTATATTTCTGGCACCACTACCAGAAATTTCTTATCATCATTGATAGCCAGAGAAGTAAGCCTAGCCAGAAACGGAGAACCAATTATTGAGATAATTTGCCGTTTTGCCTATTTTTTAGCCTTAGAATAAATTTCAGCAATAAAGATGTAGTAGACATGTCCAGTTAAATGAACGCAAAAGTTCTCGATCGAATTTCACAACGAATGAATATGCCACAGCAATTAAATACTTGCCTTAAAAATGGGCGTTTAAACCTGTCATTATAGGAGAAATGTAATGGATAATCCTAATTTATTAAATCACTCGTGATTTGGTTCCGTCGGTTAGAAATCTAAGTAATGCGGGAGGTTTGCTAAGACTTGCCTACAATTTTTGAAAATTCTCATCCTGATGTGTAGAAGCTTAATCATAAATTATGAGTGCTAACTACTAGTTAAACCTGCTATTGCGCTTGGTGCTGCAGACTCATCTGTCCCGCTATTTCATATGAATCTCTGGCGAAACAGCCTTAGCCTAATAGTTAGTGAAGCTAATTAAGTGAGAAATGGTGAATGCTAAATGAAGTGAAAAATGAATATTGAGCTCATTTGACCATTTAAAATGGAAGTAAATTTAAAATAAGTGATTTAAAAATAAATCGCCAAGCGAAATCAATTAACCAGTGAAGGTTTGGTTAAAAAATTTTGGCGAAAATTTTTTTCAGTTGTTTCATTGCAAATGAATTCATCTCATTTTTATAGTACCAGACATATAACTTTTTGATTTTCAAACAGGTTTCTTGCATTTGTCAATCAATTATTCGATGAATTCGACCTGTAACTCCCACATAAAAATGCAAAATTTGATGCATGATACAGTTTCTTATCACTCATCGATAATATTTCTTATCATTGATAATAATGAGCATTATTTAAACGCTCTATATAAAAGTGCTCGTAGGTTATTGCACAAAATTTTTTAGCAAAACAATTTATTGAAAGAAAGTGATTGAGGAATATTTGAAATCTTAAGCAGCAGCTTAACCGAAAGAAATTTTATGTCGGCCAATAAATTTAGCAATTATCTCGATTAACTAATAAGAGATTCAAATATTATAAATATCATGGAATCTTTTGCGAAAAATTTCGCTTTTTCTTATCCATGGATTTCAGCTTTTCCCATAAATTTTCACCAACATTCATTTTAAATAAACTTTCAAGAGAAATATAACGAAATCCCTTGCAATCGGAGTAACCGACTTTTGGCGATGAACGCCTTAACTTTTTTATGCACAAATTATTCGGAGCATAATGAACTATTGTTGCGCGAACATTGTTTTGATTCATCGTAATTCATAAAAGTTTAGCGATTTAATAAAATTAATCGAATGATGAGTCAGGAAATTCAAGTTGAATTTTAAAAAATTTAAAAAATCGCTGTAATACTTGACGAATTCGAGGAAATGACTGTTTTACGAAAACATAATTGATTCTGGATAATTTTCTCCTCTATAGCGCAGGAAAACATCTCTGTTTCTGTAATGAGCTATTGGGTTAATCAAAATTTTAGCTTTGTTCATTAATTATTGCTTGCGGATATAGTCCAGTCATGCTATTTCAATAGACTTTCAAACTTTGTACAGTTTGTCCTCAACTTGGTCATTGTATTGTTGATACAATTAAGCACGCTTATGAGGACTCATATTTTTATTATTTATTCATCAATTAATGTGTGAAAAGACTACAGTGGAAGTGGAAGATTACAGTTTAAAATAATAAAAGGCCGAATATACCAGAATTCCATTCACGGGATTTCCTAGCCTTTTTAGAACCCTTATAAAAGAATTAATTTTCACCGATTCTCCCGATCCCCTTAGAATTTTCATTTTTTCCAAAGATTTTGTATATCATACCGTGTGAATTAACAAAAAATTAGATTTTTCATTCCGTAGTCAAATATATTTTCGCCAAAAATGCTAAAAATTTACGGTCTTTCATTAAAGAACCATTCTATATATAAGAAAATTCTTGATTGCTTACATGGATGAAACTCGCCTTTTTTGAAAAAATTGCAAAAAATACAGAAACTAATTATAGTGACATATTATTTAAAATAATAAAAGCGTGTATGTTATGTGCTTTTTCAATAACATAATTTGAAATTTATGTGGAATTTTCAAAAAAGAATAAGCATTTGACTCGTCTATCGACCAGCAATCGATCTGTTGAGGTCTAGATCCCCAGAGAACCACATCGATCCCCATTGGAAATCCTTATGCTATCCATCCGACCCCATTACATGCCATTATTTTATATTTTGTCATAGAGCTGAGTTGCAATAAATTATGAAATTAAGGTGCGAGAAATACCACAAATAACATAGAACGATGACGAGATATAAGTTACTAAAGCTTATATGTAAAGCAAGGTTGAGATCCTTTAGCATTTATTTATTCGTGCAGCGAGTTAGTGGAATAATCTCGCAATATATACTCCATCTACGCCCGTTTTTAGAGGACATTACGTAAGTAAGTCCATAGAATTGTTTAGCCATGGTCATTTATATATATTGTATATATAGTGCAACCGCCGCCAATCGTTCAAATCGCCTCAAGCATTGAGATTCGGATTTTAGCAGCCATTAAAAAATTCGAGTGGTGGTGGTGGCCCACCTCCACTTCTATGGCCATATGACTTTCCGGCAAATTCCATTCCTCATTCCATTAACAGCTAATGGAACAAGCCTAATCAAAAACGGTGACTGCTTATATTTCTAAACAAATAGAAAATATAATTCAGATCTAGAATTCGGTGGTTTTATGGTTAGTTTTCCATATTAAAATAATGTTAAATGATCAAATCATATTTCACTAAAACTGCTCGTCGAACTAAATGCTGTAAATTGCAAAAACAGAGGTCAGAAATGAAATTTTATTCGAAAAAATTTCGAAAAAGTTGTAAAAAAAGTTAAAAGTTGTCATAAAGAAATTGTCAAATTTCGTTAATTTTTAATCTTAATTTTATAATATGATAATTATAAAAAATAAAAAGATTGAACTGCACCATTAAACAGGTTTTTTTGCTTTTCTTTTTTAATGATGAACGAAAAAATAAATAATTATTAGGTAAAAAAATTAGAATTATCCATATGAGTAGAAGAAAAACTGCTAGGTAGTGAATATGGCATTCGAAAATTGGTTTTTTTTTACCTAAAAAACGAGCATAAATGAGTGATTATCGAAGTTCTACGCGATTTTCTTTTAAGGAAATCGAGATTCATCGAGATTCTACGGAAATCTGGCAATCTAGGCACTATGCTTTTAGCAAACTCAACATAAACACCAATACCTAGCAACAAAACAAAATTGCAAATTAGAAACCAATCAATCACTCTTATTATTAGGAAATACTGCATCTGCACCACACCGTTCGAATCGTTGTGTTTTCAGGCGGCTTTGTCAGTTGCAAAAGTAAATTTCTGCGGATTATTGAGGCTTTTTTGGCGTGGACCCATACCCCACTGAAGAAATTTAATTAAAAATTCAAAAACAAAAACAACGTGAGGAAATGTTCCGTTTGAAGATATATTAGTATTCTATTGCAAAAACAAAGTACTGCGAATAATGAATGAACTTCTCTGGATGGCACTTTCAAAAAAGATAAAGAAAAAATTGACCTTAGCAAAAACGGTGGAATCATCCTTTTCGGAAACACAGCACCATAAAATGCAAGTAACTGAAATAATAAAAATTATAGCAAAAAAAGAAATCCATACAGCTAACGGACCAAAATAATCCAACACATCGAGCTGTTGTTTTAAATCCACCATTATAAAACTCTGAAATTAATTCATTAGCAAATACTGTGCTTAACTCAACAAAGTCAAGGTACCATTTTTCGTGTAATTCGTGTCGCAATTTATACTACATTACATAGGTGAAAAAAATATTGGAATAGTGAAAATTCAGGAACACCAAAGTATAGCGGAAAACTAGTTGCTCTGCTATTAACACTAAAAATGGCCATGGTAACGCCAAGTCTACCGTAAATGTTCTACGCATCGTCTTAGACCCATTTTCAAATCTTGATATGAACTTTCGCATCACCAGATATATTTCATAAGATCCATTCGAATTCCGCTCCACTGTTCCAGTCTCTGTTATTCTTCTTTAATAATCTTTCCTTTTCTCATCCTTTGAGATCTCGTAATTTCTGGCTGCAGCCTCGGTGTTGCCAGTTTTAATGAGGCGTTAGAAAATATAATGGATATAGAATGAGTACAAGAAACACACGCACCGTCAAAAGTCTTTTATTATTAAAATAAGTTTTTACAAAACCAATTCAGATTTTGATTTATGATAAGCTACGGTCTAAAAATTCCATTAATGGCCAAAACGATATCGAAAACGATGTAAAAAGCGGATATGAATACAATATACGATACTTTTCTAATTTTAAGACCTTATTAAGGTACCAATCGACAGAAATGACGATTGCTAATCGCGAATTAAACCAGCCATTAAATATGATTATGTTATCATAATAAGTTATCAATCGACAGCAAAGAAACAATCATCTTATTCCACATAGTGATTAAAAGCATAATCGGAGATTATTATTAGCAAACCATTCTTATTTTTTACATTTATTGTATTTTAACTAAAGATTAAAGTTAAAAAAGTGAGTAATAATGTTCACTGACTATAATGAGAGTTTTATCAAAAAGATATTTGGTGATAAAGGAACCAGCAGCACAATTCTTACTGTTTGGTTCACTCCAAGTGGAGCTCTTTAATGGTTCTCAAGATGATAATCTGAGCAACAACCACTCGCCTATGCTGCCTTCACGCTTTATATTTTAAATTGAACAAAACTGAAGAACATATGAGCAAAACGAAGGAAGGAAGCATTGCTGAACCAATCAATGCTATTATTCATAAAGCACTGAAATAATTGTTGCAACCATCCACTGCACTAAAAATCTTCAACCTTCAATTTTCGGGAAGAAAAGTTACTGGAAATTTTTTTCGGGTAATTTCCTGGTTTTGGTTCCTTTTAAATTTTAATTTATATGTCGAATCGAAAAAGAAAAAATAACGAATGGCGTACGTTGCAGACAACAAACAAAATGCTTCGGGCATCAATATAATTCAGCTTTATCGCTGCAAAAAAATTTATTAAACTGATGAAAAATTTTGAATGAAATTTGGCAGAACTTTAGACTTCAGGAGTAAAATTTCAACCAAGCACGATGTTCAAATGTATTGGAAAATTATGGTTTTCTGCTCGTCGAATTTGCCACTAAAATGAAATACGAGAAGTGATAAGGGCCTAGGCATGTTCCATTCACAAGTAAATCTTTAAGGCGAATAGTAAATATGGCTAGTGAAATTAGAAAATATAGAGACTAGCCAAATCAATGGACAGAAATTTAATTATGTTGAGGAGGCAGATTTAAACAAGACATGTAAATATCCATCCATTTATAGCAGTTATTCGTTCTATTCTTCCCATTTTCCATATCGCCAACAGTTGTTTTTTATCGGCTGTAAAAGGGAACCTCGTTAATGCAAATAAAAAACGCTGAACACAGGGGATCCTTCAAAGATCCAGAAAGCAGGCAAATATAATGGAACCATTGCACGACAGAGGCAAATCATCACTTGTCGCGTATCTGATTATGCGACTCAAGAAGCGCTCGCTCATTGTTCCAATATTTATCATCAGAACATTAATAACCAGAGATTGTCCCTATTTAAATGAAAAAACGTTATTCGGAAAAAGATTTGCGTATCAATGTCGCTGATCCCACTGCCGCAGTTATATAAATGCCAGCCAAGGCAGTAAAGAACGGTTTCAGCACGGGCAATCAAGTGACTATGGGGCGAAAGCAAATGCGATTGCAATTTGAGCAAGAAGAAAGGCTTTTCGATCGGATTCAGCGAAAATATTAGAGAAGCAAAGCGTCAATCAATGAAATAACAGTCAACGATTGGGGTCACTCTGGAGGTCATTCCGATTTGTAACGAATTCATCGAGTGAGAGCTGTGATATGTTAAGGGACAAATTTGAGATCTGACGCTGCGTAGAAAATGTACCCTTTCGTTTTATCGTTTATAAATATTTTATTGCTACGGTCGACATAAATACACTACGAGCTTTGAGAAGGACGCGTCAGCGTATCGAATTTTTTCTTATCAGCCAGACCATTTTAAAATTCGTATGATAATGGCATAGATTCTGAAGAATATTTTATTTATTTGAAACAGTGCGACAAGCGCCATCTCCTTGCATTAGTAACAACGAAAAGTGCCAAATGAAAAGAAATTAGTGATAACGACATAAAATGTTATTGTTATCATTAATGAAAAAAGTTAATAAGTGGTTAGCCTAGGCAAGTTGCACTAGATGTATGGTCAGTATGGTAAGAAATTTTTGCCAGTGAGTCACTTGGTCATAGAAAGTGCCAGCCAATCCCCAGCAGAATTTTTTAATGATAGATTAAAGTCTGCTAGAGGCAAAGTTCGAACTTAACTCTCGAGTCGAAAATTCTAAGCAAAAATACTCGGCTATCCATCTCTAAAAAAATTTGATGGAAGCATTGGAATTTTAAGGATCATGAAAATAATAAAAATCCAATGTTTCAGACTAGTTCATGAGCAATTTATGATCCAGAATTAATGAAAATCCAGTAAAATTTCACGTTGCAGTATCAACTCTGACTGAACTGATTGTCAGTTGAAACTGACAAAGCATTTATTTGAGTAAAAACTTATCACACTCCGTATATTTTCAAAAAACAATTTGTGTTTATACTTTGGCCATGCAGAACAAAAAAATTGTTTATCGCAACCGAAGAAAATTTTTCTTCCTCTAGCAACACCCAACATTTTCCTTTGACTTGGCGCACCCTTTCGCTAGCGAATCACTTGAGGATGAAGTAGATGAATGAATCCCATTATCGACAGCCGAAAATTGCTCACTAGAATTGCTTTAACCAATACGATAATGAAATAATGAAATTGAATTTTAAAAAATATTGTATTTCTGGAAAAACACAATAATTTAAAGGAATTTGATAAATTGATAAGGGATATAAGAGAACAAATAGATTAACTAGTCATCCTCACCATCCTTATTTAGCAGCACTGGTTTCGTTAGCTTCATTCACTATTACGATGCACTATGATGTCGCCATCTGCAGAATCATCTGCAGAAACGAGGTACAGCTGGATCTCACAAATTATTTATTGGTTTGGAATTTAAATCGACCAGTTAGCTTAATTCAAATTAAAATTTAAATTTCAGAAAAATTTCATTTCAAAATTATTTTAATTGTTTTTCATTTCAATATTTCTTGGATGGATGAAATTTTACAAATTATTTTCCAAAAATTTTCTTTACTTCAAATTATTTAAAGACAAAAAATCTATAACTTGTAATTTCTTATGCCAGTTTTGCCGTTTGTAATGCTTTGCTTTCAGGCAGTTTCTTACGGAAGTTATTTATTTATTTATTGTATTATCTATATGTTCCGCTTTTATTTCCTTTTAGGAAGCCGCAGGAACATTTTTATCTCTTTTTGGATCCACATTAATAGTTCATGGTTCGTTAACTAAATTAAACAACATTAAAGCATAAAAAAATGGGCTATAAAAGGTTTACAGCCGAGTGATTGTTGTTCAATCATCGTATTAAGTTGTTTGAATGAGTAAGCCTGTCGTTAAAAAATCCACGTCGTACTGAGAATCCAACTGCACTCTGTCCTTAAATGATTCCACGCCTAATCCCAGTAACAAGCAGTGGAATGAATGAGATTAAGCAGAAAAGGTGGTCGCTAACCTCTTGCTTATTTACTTTAATGGTGTACTTTCTAATTTCATACCGAGTTTTAATTCATCTTTAGCGCTTTACCAATCCGGTATCTTTAAACCATTCGTTGCCGACGTTTTATAATATTTGGTACTTGCTAACAATTTCCACAATGTTTTTATTTCCTTGACTGCCACAGTCGTTTAGTTAATACCATTGGCTGGCTATTAGTATGAGGGACTCTCTCGCCATGGAATTTGAGAATAGAATTACAGACTGTCGCTAGCTTCGCGATTAAACTGCACAATTTAAGCGAATAGACGATGTAATAGTTATTTTAAAAAATCCTGATTCCTCAGTGAACGAGCAAAAACAAATTAAAAGAGAAGTCGTATCGACCACAAAATTTAAAATATTTTTTGCAAATTCTTTTTTAAGGGCTAATTTCCCTATTATTATTGCGATGAAATCTTCACGAACTTCATGAAAATCTTCTTTTTAACGAAAAATCTTATATTAAATCTTATCTTATTTTATCTTACGAAAAATCTTAATTTTTCCGTTGTGTTACGACCACTGAAAATCTGTCGTCGGTTTCAGCCGGTTTCATTTGCAGACAACTTAAATTTGCGCCAAATTATTTATTTGCAACGAACAACGAATTTTGCATCGTTTAGGCGCTACGTAATGCAGTTGAATATAACTGCAAGCTGAGAAATCACTTGCTGGTAAATTCCCTTGTAAAGCAAAAGCTGAAAAGCCTTATCATCTCGAAAATAAAAATAAATTTAGTGTTAATTATTTGGCAGTTATATTCCATAGAGTTAAATCACATAGCAAGGCAGAAAATTCCGAATCTTCCACAGGAAGAAGAAGTCTCCCACTGAGAATTTTCTTATATGTTGACTCAGCCATTCCATTAGGAGACTACTTGCTCGATGGTTCAAGTGCGAGCAACAGCTAGGAAAGAGACTAGCCGAATGGCCAACAGCTCAGAGTCCTTCCAATATCCAGTCTTTTAACTATTGTCCAAGAGCAAACCTGTGGCTAAAAATATGAGAGATGCTGGCGACTCATCTGCTATTCACCCCAAATGTCGAAAATTTCTAACCGTATTGAGGAATGAGTCTAACCATAAAGTTGGTGAGCGCCGTTTTATTTACTTTATGCAGTTGGCCGCGATTTTATTTTCGTTATTTCTTGGCTAAATTGGCTAAACTCGACAGAGTGATAATATCATAATTGATCAGTTCAGTTTATGATTCTTAAACGACTTTATAACAATTCTTTAATAGTTTTCATATCGTCGAACTGATTAAATTCCAAGTGAAAATATTGCAAAATTCTTAATTTCAGGTGACAAAAAAAACCCTTCAAATAGAAAATATTCTTTGAAATTTCACTCTTCATTTGTATGCAATAGCGAATCAAAATTAATCCTTTCCAATTTTCCCAAAAATATATTGTAAAAACTTACGTAATTTTTTAATAACTGATACAAGAACATTTAGGCGAAACATTTCGTATTTTGTGGTGTTGGCGACTCAAACGACAACGAAACATCGCTAGTAAAAGCAAATTTCTCTCTTCAGTGATCCTTAAACAGGTAGTACACCTGCTTAGTAGGGATATCTCAGATGCATATCTCAGATTCAGCCCGGTTAGTCACGGAACTGCTACAATTCTAGGACGCTGCATTGTAGTATAGCCAACGTGATTGTTGTTGAGATGATCGAGTTAAGCCTCGCGATCTGAACGAGTGAACCTGTTATAAACGAGTAATCAAAGATTGCTCTTCGACTGGGACTCAGTTAATATAAATGGGAGATTTCGGCAAATTTTTTCATTATAAACCACGTTTATCCACATCCGAGGAACACTGCTTCTGGATTTCGCTAAAATGCACTGTGGAACTCCACACCACAACACGAGGTTCCAATAACAATGCACATAAATAACCTTATCGCCCGAATGCGTCGCTCGTTCACAAACCACGAATGAAAAAATGCCGAAAAAGTTCGGAGGCTGCACTGTAGTACTTCCATGCCCCGCTCTAATTTAGATGCAAGAAACTCGACGACGACCAGCTAATCGTCTTCACCGGCAAGTGTCCAGCAGCTACCATTGTCGTCCGTCAGTTCACCGATATTTTTACGAAGGTTACATTGCAGATCGAAGATTAGGAGAATCTAAATACTTGAAATGTTCCTCGGTTAACGCTTATTCGTGATGTTCGTGAAAATTGTTGAGAGCCTATTCTTAAGTGATTTTGTAACGGTTAATGCAGCTAAAACTTTGCCGCATTTTGAGCGATTTAACGTTAGTAATGTTAAATTTTTTTAATGTTTCTTTAATATAATTTCGATTAATTCATTTGTCTAAATCAATAAACAATCAATAAATATACTTGGTGCGCGAAGGGGTAATTGTGCCCCGTTCAAACAAACAAGCTTGCATGGAGATCTTATAGCAGCGCTCGTCGTCTCCGACTTCGCTGGTCGCACTGGCCGCGATTGGCTAGTTCCAAGCCTTTCGCGAGAATGTGCGATTATTTGACAATTTAAATTCATGAATTCTGCTTATTTTATATTATTTTAAATATTGGAATTAAGGTTTTTCGATTAGTTGAAAATACGCAATAATATTAGCAATTGACTTAATAAACATTATTAATGAACCCATAGGAACTGTTTTGTTGTTTTAATTCTCTTTCGCCATTTGTTTTTTGCTCAGATAACGGATGTGCTTACGGTTTCGACGTATCGGATCCATGCGAATTCTCGACTTCCTCATGTTAACTATCATTACCAAATGATTTATGACACGTTAACGCAGCGACTGCTTACCAATCAGTTGCTAGGTAAGAAATCACTTTTCTTCTAATTTTCATTCCGTTTATCTAAAATGACTTTGGGTATTTCTAAGCCTTTCGCGAGAATGTGCAGTTATTTGTGTGGGCATAATAAATGAGCCTTCGTACGTTGTTAGAAAATGAAAAAGACATTTTAAAAAATAGCCAATTAATTAGAAAATAGTCAAATTAGAAGAAGTTCCACAACTGATTCCAGGAACGTAAAAGTAATTCCACAAAGAATAGCAGTTAGTACAAACGAGGATGTATACGACTCATATATTCGACTCATTATATTTCCTTAAACACCACTTCAAATTATGAAAAAATAAAAGATTCACTGCGATATAAAAATGCAATTAATTGATTTGTTTTTTACAATTATTATTCTCCCTGTGCTTCCACTTTTTAAATACTTACTTATTTTATTCTTTAGAACGTTGCCTAACGACAATTGAGAAAAGTATTGCTAATGGTGGAAATATTGTTGTGCATTGGTACGATTATTTTTCATTTTATTTTCCACAGAATTGATTAAATCGAATTTCAGTACTTTCAAATTAATTTTCATTTTTTGAAATTTCTGTTTAATTTAATTCAAAAAATATAAACCAGAATATGGTCAACTTTCTTTCTTACTTGCACTTATTAATTATTTAAATTAAAGTTAATGTAATTAGAAAGCAACTAATGAAAAATTCGTTATCAGTGAGGCAGGAATTTCACGATCGGTTACAATTATTATGGCTTATTTGATGAAAACTTATGAATGGACCGTTGAAGAAGCTTTCAAATACGTTGTGAAACTCCGACCAGTTGCACAGTAAAATATTCATTTTCTCCTTTTTTTTGTTTTAAATTCCAGTATATTCATTGCAAATAGGATAGGATAGAATGTCAATAAAATTCAGAAATAATGCAAAAATTTAATTAGGAAAATTTGTTTATTAATTTCAACAGTTTTAATTTTTAAACTTCAATGTTTTCAAAAAAAAGTTGAATTTTTCAGATGCATTCATTAGTTCCATACGTTTTTTACAAGTTTTTTTCAGAAACAAAATAAAAAATTAATAATGTAAATTTTTTAAGGAGCTTTTTTTTCAAAAAAGAATACTTTCAGAATATATAGAATATATATTTTGAATATTTAGAATGAAATAGTTTCTTCTGATTCATTTACTTATGTTAAGTAATACCTCAACGGTTTTGATGGATGACTTATTGACTCATTCCGTTTCTGCATAAAAGAGGATGTAATCCGGGCATATTTGAAAAAATTTTGGATTTTAAGATTCATTTTTCAACTTTTTGCCCAAGTATACGATGGAACGACTCCATGAAGTTATATCTTCTTAAAATGATTATGCCAAGTTTAACGCTCGAGATTACTTGTTGGTTAAAGACAAATAAACAGTGGTAGTTTTTAGTGGTGCTGTGAGAAAAGAAAATCTTATGAATAAAAGTTGTGTCATAAGAAATATATTTTAATGAATTTTATATTCTAACGCAATCGTTCTTTTCAAGCGACTAAGGTTCAAGCGAAAAGTATTAACGGTATTCCCTGCAACATTATTTGTTTGGTATATGAATGGTTGAGAATTCGGTGTGCTGCGTGATTAGTGCCATATGAATTTTCCAATGTTAATCAAAAAGTGTGATGAAGTTTTAAAAATCTTTCAACTAACGTATTTTGGGGAAAATTCAGTGGGTTGTCAAAAGCATCGGTGAGGATTTTGGTTTAAAAATACTTCACCTTTCTGCTTTGGCATTTATACTAGAGGTCTGTGAAGAGGAAAAATTGTCGGCAATCAAGGGGTATAATCAGAAGATCTTGAAATCTTATCACCAACATTGATTCTTCACTATGATCTCTACATATAGTGCAGACCAAGGATTTCTTCACACATAAAGCATTTTTCCAAAGCAGCAATGGTTCAGGCGAAAAGTGCTAATGATCTTCTTTGATATATTATTTATTCCCACATAAATCCTGGAAGCTGGGAAAATATAGAGAGCAGTATGTTGGAATATATAAAGCATAATAATAGAAGAACAAACTGACATATGACTTGGCATATGATATCCTGTTATTTCCCTAGATTGCAAATCAAGTAAATTAATTGAAGGCCTACCAGAAATACTTTGTAAGTCATCTCTCTCCTATTAGTAATCTTAATTATAATACAAAACACCACAACCTAGACAGGTTGTCTGTTACTCCGACGAATTAAGGTGTAATTTATATAGATGAAATTTTATAGTTATGTTAAATTGGATTGTTCCAAATATTATAATTTTAAAATCTGAACCTAAATGAGATCTAATGGGCTAAAAACTTTTTGCAGAACTAAATTAAGAATTCATGATTTTTTTATTCTTGCAATTTAATTGTTAGAATAGGATATCTGATAACGTAATATATAGTATGGATATACACCATCATCGTTAGTTATTTTTTGAAAAAAGATTAAACAGTATCCATGTTATTATTTAAAAGTTTCATTTCATGCAGGAAATTCAAAATTATGGCCTTTCTTTATGCCATTTTTTGTAGGTAGTATAGTTCCATAAGATCTTTTCTTTGCACTGGTTCTACATTTTTTTATATTTTACACTTATATTTTATATCATATCACTAATTTCCTTTCAATCTTTTGGTTCAAGTTTGTTTGGTTTGGTTTGGTATATGGTATCTTGTTTATTCTTCAAATAAATAAGGACATGGAAGATAAGTGCGAGCGGCTTCTCAAGGATTGTTTGAAAAGAAAAAAAATCTATAAGCTGGGAAAAAAGGTTTAGAAATATGGTTATAAGCTGAGAGAAAGAATTTTCTTAGATTTTTCTGAACGTATTTCTCATAGTTCGTCTCTCTTTATTCTTATCCTTTCTCTTTACAATTTTTCTTTTTTTATTTTCTTGATTTTTTTTTCTTTTCTAATTCGTTGACTCAGCGTTTTACAAACACATTTTTATGTATATTTGCATGTCGTATTAATTTATATATTTTTTTTTAAAATGAAAATCAATCTTCAGTGAATTAATTTCTTAATTAAGTGAATTCAGGAATTAATTTTTTAAATGTATGCTTTTTAAAATTTAACTTATTAGGGCCTTTAAATATGTTTTAATTAATAGATTTTTAGTACTTTATCAGACGATTTATTAATAGAAAATCATCCGTTTTTTTGACGTCAAAATAAAAAATTGTTCCATTTTTTTTAAAATTTTTTCCAGAATTTTTGACCATTTTGACCATTTAGGATTCCAAATTCTGGGATTTTTGCGATTTTAATATAGATCGTTATTTCCATTTTACGATAGAATTGCGAAAAAATAATAAGCATGGATGAGCTTATGGCTGGACTCGAAACTAAGGCAGCAAAAGTTGTGATGTAGAGTTCGACATTTCCATTTCTGTTGGGTTTTATGTTTTACCACCAATTCATTTCTGTGATTCTCCCACTGATTCATTTTATGATGTTTTATATTCATCATTAAGATGGCGTTATTTGAACTAGCAATGTCGGAGATGGCGGAGAGATGAATTATAGAGTTCTGAGGGTACCAAAGGAGAGATTGTGGGGAAGTGAAAGTGAAGAGTGTGGAGCAGTGGGAATTAGAAGATAATAAAATTGGAAATCTTTAAGAGATTTAGGATGGGATGAGAAGCGTAGAGCAACAGTGGAAGCGTAGATGAGGAAATGGGGGCATATATAAGCTGGGAGTCGATATAGGATCATGGGAAGGAGAGTTAGGCCCTGGAAGGATATTTGAAATATTTAAATCCAAAATATCTACTGAACCATAGATAGTATAAGATTACTTGCTATTCGTTGTATTGAGCTGTTTTGTTGATTTAAGATATTTTTTTTTCTATATTTCTTAAAATGATTTCCGATTTTCTCCTTCATTGTTTACGATTGCAGGCCTAATGTGAATTTTCTCAATCAGCTAAAAATTTTCGAAAAATGTCATTATAAGACGGATTCTATAACATTGTCGAAATGCGTTGAGGCTATAAATATTCCTAATCAAGTCGGATGCTATATTAATTGCCTCGGTATTTCTTGTGGATAAGGCTTTTTATTATTTGCTGCCTCTATGACTTTTAAATTATCCTATATCGACTTAAATTTTTAAATTAAAAATTTATAAATTTATAAATAAATTTATAAATAAATTAATTTCATGTTAAATTAATATTTTGCATTTGCTGAAATATTAGATCAGATTTTTCGCTCTTTTGGACTAGCTGTTTCGATTCTTCAACTTATCCAAAATATTTTTGGAGATCTATTTTCTTTTTTTTTAAATCTATTAATGTGAAATTCAGAATATCCTGTTTTTTCTAAAAATGAAAGTCGTATTGAAGAGGGTATTTATCGCTGTCGAAAGTGTAGACAAGCATTGTTCTTTAATCAGCATATTGTGAAACACGCCAGTCTAAATGAGCAGAAAGATTCTTTGGGTGAAAAAAATTCAGCGTGCAAATTGCGATATATCGTGGAACCACTAAAATGGATGGCTTTGGATGCAGTCAGTGGAAATGTAAATTTTATTTTTTATTTACAGAGAAAATGAGGAAAATGAGGTATAAGTCATCTGATCCTCAGCGATATCCATCTTCTGGTAAACAAAGGAGAACATAGATGTTAAAGTTGATTTTAAGATTGTGGATATGGTATTGATGAAGTAAGTTATTGATTACTCTTACCATTCTAACAACTCTTACCATTACTGGTTAGGCTGGCTTCAACGGCTATAAGGGTTTCAAGCGGCGCGATCTGATGCCATCGTCGACAGTAATGGAAGCCTTCCTTTTTCCATCGTCTAAGCCCATCCATCACACGGTAGCGAAATATGCGTCAACTCCTGTGGTGAACGACGGAGAACGTGCCCTGAGAACTAGCGAAGGCGACACTCTGATAATAATATTATTATTAATAATAATATCCATTACTAATGTAAGTGGTGTTTGAACGAAGGTGGATGTGATATTTTACCCGCTCGATATAAAATATAACCTAGACGAGAGTGGTCAAAGTTAGATAGCTTCTTAATAACCTCCACTGTCATTGGCCATGTCTCAGAGCCATATAGCAAGATCGAACGAATCCCGGCTATATAGATGCGGACTTTCGTTTTAATGGTAATTTCACGAAGGTTTGGTCAACCGGAAGAATTTTAGCTGCCGTGGTCCGGGTTATAATATTGTTTTTTGCCTGGCCGTTTGGTATTAGGGTGGATCTAAGGTATTTAAAATCAGGCATTTCCTCGAACGGCAATAAGTGTTAAGACTGTTGAATAAAAGAGAAGCAAAATTTTCGCTGAGACGTCTAGTAGGATGATTCCTCGATAATTGTCGCAGTATTTCCTATCACCTCCCTTGAGAATTGGGAGCAGAATTGCTTTGCTGCAGTCATCTGGTAATATTTCTTTTTCCCATACCAGAGAGTACATTGAAGATGTGTTATGAAAAACGATGGACAACATTTAAAGAATTTAGCCTGAAGACCATCTTCTCCCAGAGTCTTATTGGTTTTAAGTTTATGGATAACAGATATTATTTCTTCTTCTATCGGGGGCTCGCAGTTGCAAGCATATGGTTCAGCGGACGTATCAGTTATATCAGGGGTAGCAGATGGCGTCCCTTCATGGTAATAATATTACTTTATAAAGAATAGGTATAAGAATTCCTAATAGGAATTTGCGTTATTAACAGATGAATTAATAATTGAAAGGTAAGGTATACAACAAATGAAACGTATGAAATACTAGTAGAAGTTGTGATGGCATGGATAGTATGGAGAGATAATTGGTTGGCGAACGAACAGATTTGGCTGATAGTTTTAATACTTCAATAGTTTATTATATTATTCGAGAAAAAAATCAAATGTCGTGGGGATTGTTTCAATCATTATATCTGAAAATGCTATCTTGATTTGCTGTTTAAAATCTTTAAGAGCAGTTTTTTACTTGATAGTCATTTTCTTATTTTTTTTTATAGATTCGGTGTTATAAATGTGGGGAAAAACTTGGTGATTTTAATTGGGCTGGCAAATTTTGTAATATCACATATGAACATGGATGCGGTGCATTTGGTAGGTCTTATTTTATGTAAAATAAGGTGGAACTTAAAATAAGGCAATAGGCGGGAACTTATTTAATAATAATATAAAACAATAATATTTCGGACCCACTCTTATACCTATGGTCAGACGAAAAATGCTAACTTGGATAGCCAACAACAGCGAAAGATTGCCTTTTTTCGTCTGATAAAGCCTTCCTTGGAATTGCCGCGAAATGAAACCCAAAAAGACGAAAGGCCGTAATGCACAGATTCACAATTGTCAGTCCAGTGAGATTGGAATATTTAAGGAAGACGTTTGCTTTTGGTTATCATTGCCCAATTTTGTATTTACATACCCGCTAATAGAATATTACGTGATTGCCCCCATTTTTGCTTGAAAATTATCCACATTAATGCCGCCTGTGCTGATTAGATTATGATCTATGATTAATACTTATCTCGCTGCTACTGAACCCTGTGATGGTTGAAAACTAGTAGGTCCAAAAATCATCTGAGCGATATACGAGCATAAGTAAAAAAGTGGCTTCAGTTACTTTTAGGAATGAATCAGGAAATTTAAGAACATCTCATCCCAATGGAGCGGGCCAAATAATTCGACCTATTAGAAGATGAAATCTGATAAATACTCATATTACGATTTAATAAAAGAAAAAATTTAGATAATTTCACTTCAGTGGAAGAAACCGAAAGTTCCGCATTGTTTAATTTTTCTTTTATACCCCTCTCAAAATTTAATTTTAATTCCATTTATAAATTTAAATTAAGAAAAACTGATCCTAAAAAAATTAATATTAAAAGAAATTTTAAAGATGAAAATATTTTTGAAAAATTCTGGTAATATCTGATAATATCTTTTTTCAGTTGTACCGTGGGTCTTTATCAATGAGAAAAAAGTAGATCTGTGCACGGTTTCATCTAACAGTAATATTATATTGCCGATTATTCCTGTATGCAGTGATTCAAACGAAAGATATAACAGTCCAGAAGATTCGCGAAGTTTTAATAGTTTCACTGTTAAGCGAACATCAGCTGACTGCTGATACGCATGTACTTATACATACAACAATATTAATATTATTGGAAATGTCAAATATTTTTTTCTATTCATAGTTTTCACTTATTATGGCACTGCACATTCTACTTAAAGCATTTGTTAGTGCAAAAATAGAATCATGGGAGAAGATAGGTGAAAATAGAGGAAAAGAAAGACAAGAAAGAGATATGGCAATTTCCATTTTACAATTTCAATTCCAGTTAGAATAACAATTCCATTTTCCATCTATTTAAATTTTTCGCAATTCCCTGTTTTAATTTTTTTTGGAAATAAATGTATAATTATTACTTATAATTATTTATTCATAAAATCAAACCGCTTGAGCCCAACAAAACCTTATAGCCAAATAGTATGTGTCGTTTTGTTGTAATGAAAGCAATATTTTTACAAAAATATATTGAAGTTATACCATTAAATGATGTCATAAATAACATAAATCACTTAACTTCATTTTAAAATTTAAGGTTCACATGCTACATCAACAGGTAATTTATTCTATATTTCTATCTTAAGCTAAGTCAAGTTCAAATATTGAAATATACAATACAATATACAATAATTCTTAAAGACTAACAGCGCTATGATTTTTAAATTAGAGAAGAAGAACAAAAAAAGTTCATTCAGAACCAATTATTAAAAATTAAGCATAATAAAATACGAAATGTTCTAATGGCAAAGTCTTGACACTCAGCCGGGAAAAAATGAAATCAGTCCTTGTCGCGCTGACGATCGACAACAGTCTCATGAATTTATTAGTTCAAGAAAAGAACCATCCTTAGGTCAACCAGTTTTCTTTCATCGATTTCACTCGATGTGGACATTAGATAAATTTTAAACTTATCATTATAAAATTCTTAGTATGAACTTCGTTTCGAAAATTTTAGAAGGTTAAGCAGATGAAAGAAGAAAAATAATAATACAGTCCGCTTTATGTCGATTAATTCTCCAAGTGTGGTCGATTGCGATGGAGAATATTTTAAATCTCACATAGAACACGTCTGCAGATGCCATAAAACTTCAGTTCATCACGCTTTATGCTTGGGCAATTTGGAAGCATTGGGCTCTCGGGTGGTTTACAAAAATCCTTCATGCTGTTGAGTATGTTGTACATCTAAAACTGCGGAGCCCAACTAATGTGCCAGTTTTTATCGACCAACGTAGATTTCTTGGTTCTCTTCAACAAGACGTTGTTGTCATGCGTTAGATAATTCTTTTCAGTTATCCCTTTTGATGGTTTTGTTCGTGTACCTTTCGAAAAATTTCAGCACGATGAGAGCTGAAATATTTTTAAGAATTTTGCCAGACAATCACAGATTTTAAAATGGGAATAAGTTTCGAGTGCTTAGAATGCGATATGAACTACGGTTTCATTCCAGTTGCATAGTTTGAAATCATCGTAAATACACTTTTTCAGGCGTTTTCTTCCATTTGTTCAAAAATCGGGGTACTTAGAACCAATGAAAATCGCTCGGCAGTGCTCCTATTTTCGAAAATATTCCTCTTTGAGGATGCTATCAAAACAACGAGAAAGAAGAGGAGAAAAATCTTTGCAACAGTTCATCGTAACAAGTCGAGTCCTAAAGAGAAATCTTTGATAAATAAAGCAAGGAGGTCGATATTCATTCAGAAGGCAATAGCATTCGACGTAATTTAATGCAGAAAGGCAAAGTTGGACGGAAAGTTTGTCCACAATAGATGGCGAATAACCCGAGTTGAGGCTGAAAGGCAAATCGGAGACAGAAACCCAAGTTCTCGACCAAATTTTCGCGAGTGAAGTTCACGGTCGATGAGCCTCACACACTAGCATCGACTTGGTCCCAACCACCAGCACCCATCTGACCCCACCCGACAATACCATCCAATCTATTAATCATGCTCTTGCGATACGAGCCAGTTAAAAATTTCGGAAATATTGTGCTGCAATATCTTCTAATTTCAAAACCTTGCAGTCCAGAGACCTCGTTGGCTCGTTGACAATTTCACGTAGCTGCATTTTAGTTGGCGACTTACGTGGTCTGCTTAATTCGTTAGAGGGGGAGATGGGGAGTGGGGAGGGGGGGGGGAGGGGATTTCGATTCGTCAATGCTGCTGTGATAGGATATTTTTAATGTTTTTTATGATTTTGGCTGTTGATTGCATAAAAATATTTTGTTTAGGTGAGTCCCAGCTGGGAATGTCATTTATAAATGTGATATTTAAGGGTTTTGTGGGTATTAGGCGTGTGAAGTCGTTATTTCTATATCTAAGAAGGGACGGTGGGGGAACATTGGATGTCTGTTGAAAAGGTTTTATTTTTATTATTTAGTCTTTTAATTTTACGTGTTTAATTTTCTCGTTCAAATTTAATTTTTTTTTCATGAATGCAGGAATTTAAATTTTTAATCGCTTTAAATTTTTTCGCGATTAATCTTTTTATCAGATTTAATTTCGAGCTCATTTTTAAATCCATTTTTAAAATTTCATCTGAAAATTGTTTCACTGGTGTTTTGCTGGCTTTTTCTTTCATTTATATGTTTTTTCAACTGTTCTTTTTTCCGCGGCGCATATTACGCCCGTGGTTTTCGCAATATATTCACCCGTTTTGTTTGATTTTTGCTTCAAGCTTAATGCTTCAAACTTTTCTATATATACTTTCCTAGTTGCCCTCACTGGTTTGGGATTTTTGAAGATTTTTCAAGTACTCAATTAAATTCTTTTTGAAAATGCTATTATATGTAAAACACAATATGGCATATTACTCCGATTTTTCGAAGCTGGTCATATGAATTATGCTATTCCGTAAACTTACTGGTAAGAAAATATGCCTATGGTGGAGAAGGCGAGTGAAAGATCAGATTACATAAAAAAGAATAATCTAGGAGATGTGAAATGCACAGAATCAAACTTGAAACAAAAACAAAAAAAAAGTATGGTATTGAAAAAAAATAGAGATTATGCAGATAGGCGTTAGATAATGAGGGAGTACCATATCTTGCTTTGTTTCTATTTTCAGGTTAACCACTTTGAACAATTATTATAACTAATTAATAATGGCGCCGAAGCAGCGGATGAATATCGCGAATAGTGCATTTAGTAAAAATGTTAATTCTCGTGGCAATGTGCAAAAAACCTTGGTATTTCTTCTTTTTTCATATTCTCATTTGGTTTAATTATTAAATAAATAAGAACTCGATAATTTATTGAAGAAATAGTTCTTTTTTCCATTGGGCCCTTTGAATTGTCGACGCTGTTTATCTTTTATTGGTTTGTTAATCCGATTCCGTTTTACTGTCTGTCTCTTTATTTCACTGTTTGCCGTAAAAACTATAGAAAATAATATTTGCTGCATTATTAATAAAACTTGAAGCTTTAAAATTATTCTTCGAAAAATATATGCGCAATAAAAAAGATAATTTTTGATATTGTAGTCTTATTTCAGAAACCGCAAGAAGATAAGTATGCAGCAGCACCTTGGCTTATTGGATTATTTGTATTCGTTGTTTGTGGCTCAGGTAATATGATTTTTTAGATATTTTAATTCATCTTCATTCTCTAGGTACATTTATTTTATTTATAGCTGTATTTGAAATAATCCGTTATGTAAAGATGGGATGGTAGTTTAATGATGTCACTTAATCGATGTCAGGTTGTTGCACGGGTGCAGTTTATGAGAAGTTGGGACTTTGTCGTCATTGTTATTCTTCATCATATTCCAGTTTTAACTTACCTTTTTATTTTATGATTATTTCCGACAAGTTTAATTATTTTTAGTTCCTAATTTATTTTTTAAATAAATTTTTATTGTAAAAATAGCGTAAAATTTGCGTAAAATTTGTTATCACATGTTTGTGTATTATTTATTCGTGATTTTTAACATGCCTATTGTGATATTTTTATTTTGGTTGAAGGGGATCAATTAAGATAACCAAATTCCTTGAATTTTTATTTTAGCTTATTAGTCGAAATGGTTAATTTTAGAAAAAAGTATGGTATTGTTCGACATGATATTGATTTAGAATATTTTTACCATATTACATCATATATTTGTCGTTGTTCTGCCTTATTTAATTTTCTTATAATTTATTTGATATCTACAATACATGTTGTATTCATCATAACATTGCTTAGTTTCCTTTGAATATAAATTTCAAAATTTTCCATAAATTATCTGAAACTTTTCGATTTAATCAATTTATGTGACGTTTAGAATTGAGGGGAATTTTTACATTTGTTCATAAGAAGCTTAGTCGAGAAATAAAAAGAGGGAAATATCAATTGGCTGATGAAAGAAAGAATAGGGACAACAATCTTTTTGTGATGAGTGGATTTTAGAGGAAATTTAGCTAAGTTGCTTTCAACGGAGACGAAAAAATTAGAAGACTAAGGATCGATCTTTAGTTGCTTCATGCTTTCCTCCAAGGTTTGGGCATTCATCGCTAGGCTTTCTTGATGAAGAGTAGAAAACAAATCAGTCGATCTGAAATTGCGGTTGTACGACTGTAGTACTATTTTTTCTGGCTAATGCGAAATTTGGTTAGAAGTTCATCTGATTACAGCGGTTTTTATATTTGCTAAAGTAAATAAGAGTAAGGTGCTCGAGTACGATTTTATTTCAAGGTATATCCGTCGTAGATTTTCTGTTTCTGAACGAGAGTAAATCTATTAAAAAAGATATAAATGTTGCTTTATCAGTTCTTCCCGGTGAAAGCCTTTCATCATACTAGTTGGTGGAGGTACCAAGCGAAAAGTGGTGGGTGCTGTTATAAAAAGGTGAAGAGAAGATGAAGAGGAAAAAAACTAACAAATAACGTTCTCCGAAACTTGGTAGTACTGTTACAATTAATTTGTTACGGTTTTCAGATCTCTTAGCGACTTTTAAAGCTGCCACCAGATTAGCACCAGAAGAAATCCCTAAAATTTGAGATGCAATTAAAATAAGTTAATGAATTATCAAATGAATTACGAAATGGAAAATGGTGATAAAATTGTAGTGATGAAATGTCAAACCATTAGCAGAACATAATTTGCAATATTTTTTATAGAATTAAGGGCTGCTCAAAATCAACTCACTCCTGGGTAATGTCTTTACAGTTTTTTATTGTGAAGCAAAATGCAATAATTCAAGGTCAATTTTAAGAGCTTTTAAGAGCAAGAGGAGAGCAGTAGTACCGAAAATCTAAATTTTTATTTTTGCGTGTTAATAAAAATGATGAAAAAACAGCGGTTTGTTACGTCGTTACCGCATAATATTCCTTCTTTTCGGGCTAATTCTCTAGACATCGCAATTGCTTCATCGGATTTCACTGTTATTATTTCATCGCATATCTCTCTGTTGAAGGTGTCCGGAATAAATCCTGCGCCGATACCTTAAAATATTGACGAAACTGTCTTGGCAGATTTCAGATTCATTAAATGATCTCTTTTAAAGAAAAAATATTTTAACTAAAAAAGCTTTGTTTTTTTAAAGGGAGAAATGAAACGCGAGGCTTATAATTATGAGAAGTCTAAGTATAAAATTCAGCCCGGTGAGACTCTGGAGAATTTTTTTAATGAAATTGCCTAACAGGCGGTTTCTGCTAAGAGCATGTGAACTGCCTTTTCTTGGCACTCTGTGAAACCGAAATTCTCGAATTTTTGGCGTAGCCTTAAGTAAAATGGCTGATATTTTATGCGCTTCTCATAATCATCATGAAGGATCGATCTTTCTGGCTATTGCGTAAAAAAGTAGAATGCAAGATTGGTAACCAATGTTATTTGTTTTTTTAGCGATTATTTCTTTAAAAACCTTGAATTTTATGAGGTCCGGCGTGGCCGCCGCTTATGACAGCAGATTCTTCTGGTTCAACGGCAATTATCTAAATAAAATAAATTGTGCATATTATTTTGTAGAAAGATTCGTCCCATGGATGAGGGAAACCGTCTATGAGCCCGAATGCAGTGTTCGTATTCATTTGACACTATTCTGTTTTCACATTTCCCATATCCCCAATTATTCCCCTTTTACACCATCCTTTCACTTCCCAATCCCCGCTATATCTTCTTATTCACCGTCATATTACTAACCTATGCGATTTTATGATTTGTAGCGCATATAAGGAATGAGGCAATTCACATTAAGAAGGCTATTATCTGAATTGAATCTGAAGGGATTAAAATGGCAGGAAGAGGTGTCAGGCGACACTGCCAATGGATTATTGCAAAAATGCTGAGATTCCTGAGAAAGATTTGTAGCTTTTATAGAAACGACAATTTTGCAAACAAAAAGTTCAACTTGAAATTAATAGTTTGATGCCACGATCGCTATTTCTACGCTTATTAAGCAAGCATTTTATTATATGAATATGAGATAAAGTAATATCAGAAAAAAAACTGGAAGCCTTTATTTCGGAGTTTTTTTCCTTTAAATAGTTCCCAACTCCAGAAATCGTCCCTCCAGTTCCAACTCCAAAAATTCCTATATCGACTTTCCCACCAGTTTGTTTCCATATTTCAGGGCCCGTTGTTTCATAATGAATCCTTGGATTACTTGAGTTTTCGAACTAAAATGCTTATTTTTTCATCGGTAGTACTAATGGTTGGTCAAAATCAGCCAACATCGGTCAAAATATTGAACGAGATAACAGTCAGAGATGAATTACTTGTTGTAATATGAATGAATGCGGTATATGTGCAGCGATTTCTTGGGCTCGTTTAATTGCACCCCTCATTCCTTCAGCTGGATCTGTTAATATTAATTCCGCACCATATGCTTTTAACATAATTCTTCTTTCAATACTCATTGAAGCTGGCATTACTATTATGAGGCGATAATTTTTTGCGGCTGCCACGAATCCAAGCGCGATACCAGTATTCCCTAAAAGAGGCAGGTTAATGAAGTAATATATTCTTAATACTAAAATCAAGCCATTATAGGTTGGATTTGATGGAATACTGGTAAAGTGAAGTCTGGGTGGTGATGAAGCAAAGTGGAACGTTTTAACCACAGTAACCAATAGAGTCAACGAAATAATGGCTATTAGAAAAAGAGATATTCCCTAAAATATTTTTGCGAGACATAAAATAAGAGAGATTTTAGGCGTTCAAGCTTGAACGATTTTACCTGATGTGGGTTCAATCAATGTGGTAACACCAGGCTGAATTTTCTTCTGCTCTTCAGCATCTTTTATCATAGCATTTCCGATTCGATCCTTGACTGAACATGCAGGATTCAAAAATTCTAATTTAACAGCTGCAATGCAATATTCGTCTGCTTAATTTTTCTCGTGATTTTTCACGCATCAATTCACAATTTTTTGTCCAACCTTTGTTCATCAATGTTAGTACGAATAATAATTTAATAAAGGTGCAAGGTGGTCGTGTGCCACATTGCTTCGACTATAAATGGTGAAGTTTGGCCAATTCCTCTTGACATCAATAAATTTAATTATAAAAATAATTATTATTAAAAGTGGAGTACAGGCGATGCAATGAACCCATCCGTCCCCAAGTGATTGTATTAACGATATCATTCTAATAGCCAGGCGAAGCAGCAATGAGAAATGCAGAATGATACCTCAGTTTAAAGAAATAATTCATTTCAATTCATTTAAACCCATTAGAAATTTATATTAACATTGATGAATTATTTTAGTTTAATTTTAAAAGTTATGATAAGTCTTCGATTAATGTCAAGCATGTTGACCTGATTCGCTGTTCCCTGCACTTAACAGGCATAAATCTGCCACAAAACTTGTATTCGGGCGGTGATGTGGACCTGCATCCACGAGGTGCCAGCGGAATAATTAATAATGGTGGGTGCTGGTAAAGGAGGAGAGGAAAATCTTAAATGTTACTTCTTTATAAAAAGAATTTTTCAAATCGTTTATAAAACTGTTTTTTAAAATCTATTTCATCTATTTTGGACTATTTATTTTAAAAATGGAAGAATTACTAAAGAATTTGATAATTTGTGTCTTACCAACTTTTGCAACACAATCCTTGGTAAGTTTATTGAGATAAACCATTGGAGTGTTTCCAATAAGACTGCATATATTTTCTCCGATTTGATCAGTTCGATACTCCATTAACTGCTTTGGTTTCTGCCTTAAAAATTTATATCATTAAATGATGGATAAAAAATTAGGATAAAATTGAAGACATTGCTCCGTAGTAACTGACACTTGTGTCACAGATTCAAATCGACAGATCATATCGAATAAATTGACAGCGTGCCTTAATCCGAAACTATATATATATATGCATGCAAAAAATTTATGATGAATTAATGCAGATGCATATCGCTCTGACTGGTACATTGTATACGTATATGCAAGCGCGATATAGAGCGATGTATTCAAGTAGTACGAATTCGATTGCAGTCTCTGGGCCAGACTAAACGAGAGCAAAAGTGAGGTGTGAATGCACCTTTACCTCTGCCCCTTAGAAGTCAACATAGTCAGCGGAACCAGAAGGGGTAAGTGCGATTAGAAGAAATAGAAAATGTACTCATGCCCCAATTTTATAAATATCTTATATCTTGTCAACTAAATAATTTGTTGCTGTCCTATAATGTATCCATACCAACCAATTATTCATTCGTTTTTTTTTGAAATAAGACGCATGACAAAAGGATAACGGAAAGGAAAGAATTGTAAAAGGAAGGAAAGAAGGTTTCTCCAAATTTTTTGTTCGCGTAAATTTCCTCACCTTACTACCATTTTGCTAACCGGAATGAACTATGACTATCTTCGTAATCCTATTGGAGATACACCACATGCAAAGAAACATGAAGAAGATAAAAGGCTTTTTTAAAACACGAATCATTTTTAGTTAGGCTCGCTCGACTGGCTTGTCGAACGAAACTAATTTTGGCAGGGATTAATTTAGTGATAGAAACAAAGATGAATCATTTTTTAAAGATTATTATGATCATTAAAATGATAATTTTTTTAGGTTCAAGTTTTCTTGCCCTAATAGAACCATAGATCCTTGGGAGGGATCGAAGGAAAGGATGGGTCATTTTTTTGGAAGAGGCCGATAGACAAGTCAGATTTTTTAATATTTTTTTAAATATATCATATTTCCAACGATATGAATAACAGTAATATGCGAATTCCCCGCTTTAATCAGTTTTTTTTAAAAGTAGAAATATTTCGCTAAAACGAGCTATAATGGTAGATGAGAGCATATTATAAAAGTATGGATTACGATGGAAGCCAATTGTAGTTCGAAAAGAAATCGCAGAGCTGGTTTTTTGCCACATTCAATAAAGCCTTATTGCTGCAAGCAACGGTGCCAACCTAAAAAGATAAAGAAGAACAGGCAATATTTACAAAAGTCCGAGAAGAAATTCTTTCATTTTCCATGCTAAAAACTGAAATAGCGGGACTCTTTACTTATCAATAAATAGTGATAAAAATTTTAAAAGTTTTCCATTTCAGCCAATCAAGAAAGCAAAAACTTTTGGTAGAAAATAATTGGACAAATCTTTAAGATAACGCAAAAAATAAAATTACACCACATTTAAAAAGAATATTTCTTTGGATATATCGAATTAAATAATGCCATTTAGCGATTATTAACAGCAAATATACCAATGGTGCCAATAAATAAATAAGCCAGTTTAACAAAATGCGGTTAAGAGAAATGTGAAACAATACACGTACGTAGAGCAGCGATCCGGTATAGTTCGATGACTTTCAATGATTTTATCGAATCGATGAAATAAATACACAAATAAATAAACGAATAAAATGATTTTTTAAAAAAAGGTGAAAAATTCCAATCCACTTTGCCTGCTATTTTGTCAGCCAAAGTGCGATGCCTTTTATTTTCGCAGTTGCATTCGGATTTTCTCGGCTTTAACTTGCTTTTATAAAATATTCAAAAACAGCATTATTGAGTAGATAGTGATAGTGACTGAGATTATCACATTTAGAAGAAAGAATCTGGATTCTACGCGAATTTCGCTATGAAAAAATCCGATGTTGGCGAGTAATTTGCATTTTTTTATCCCTCGATTCCCAGGCAAATCATTTGCCAGCATATCTAGTCTAACCAGAAACGCTAATACCACTAATCTTTTTCTTATTTTTAGTTAATATTAACATTTTAGACTTTAGATATCATATTTTATCATTTGTTCATTATTTTGAAAAATTTTCCATCGGCCATCTTTTTTGATATAACTGTTTAAGTTTTATCTGGTAAAGCTGCTTTTTTAACAAATCCATAAGCAATTTTAGAAAAAAATGCTCAATTGCAAAACTACATTCTAATGGGAAAAAAATGATAACAACTCATTTGCTTGCTTGCTCTAATGGCTTTAGTACGATACGAAGTTATTTAAAGATGCATGTGGATTCTTAGTACATTCGGAATTCTCAATCCATTCTTAACCAAAACTTTTAGCCTCGAATTCACCCTCAGGCAATTAATTTCTTTTTCAGTCAACGGTAAATCATGAATCTTAACCTGAAGTTTTGTTTCTCATTACTTATAACTCGGTACATTTTTCTTGAATACGAATAACCTGGAATCTTTCTTTTGGACATAAATAATATAAACAGACTTAATCGAGTTAAACGAAACGACATATTTGCTAAACGCTTGTAATGGATGGCATCAAAACCGAAGGAGGAGGTCTAATGAAGATCAGAAAAGATATAGGCGACCGAGCGATATATGAGGCAGAAAAAAAAGTGGCATCTGTCACTCTCAGGCATAGCACTGGATCGAGCTTGGAAACGCCTTGCTCTTGCAACCGGCAAAACAAGTCGTGATGCGATCTAGTCTATGTAAGAAAAAAAAAATTTGATCTACTTTAGTTAGGCCTCAACTTAGTACGATGAGATGTTTCCACCAGAAAGTTATGCAGCGATAGAAATATGCATGGTTTGCTAGTACCATCCGAACTCTTTAATTATAATTGCTACTGTTGGACACAAAATGTTAATAATCTTGGCGCTCGAAACGATAATCATAACAATTATCATAAGGTTATTCTGCTTCCAAATAATGATTTATCAATAATGATTTATCAATTTTCGTTTCAGGCATTTGCTCATTAATTTATAACAAATTAATTTTTAATTCCCCATTATTCTCGATTAAGTATTCATTAATTGGAAACCAAGTAGGCAAGGATCTATCATTTGGCTTAATTAAGGTTTTCTTCCAAATTTTTTATTTATTAATATTTTTTTCATTTTTCAAACAAATACAAAATGAAACAAATTGCTGCTAAAAATTTCAGGCTTTCCTTCAGGCTTCGGTATATATATAAGTAAAAATTCATTCTCCTATTTGCTTATTTGGTATATTAGCTTGTTTTCTATTTTGCGGTCGAAATGAAAAATTTGCATGGTCATGCACATCAATCATTACAGCTCATAATCGAACTAAATGGACCATTAATGGCCATGTTAACAGACTTGTGCTGACACAATTTTAGAACCTAATCTACGTTTTTCTTCAACAGCGTAAATGTCATATAATCTTTTTGTAGCAGCGATCATAGTACCATTCATTTAAACCATCATACTTCCACGTTTGATTCAATAAGGTCAGCGAAAAGTGGCTAAAATTCGAGAAAAAATCTTTAATTAAATGAACTAAATTTTTTGTCTTTTCTTAAGCGATTTAATCAAAACGAATTCTGTCAATTAATTGAAGGAAAAATCAAACCATTGTTTTTTCAAATTTCAATATATTTCAAAATCTCATGTTTTTTTTTCACCAACAAGTAGATAATTTTGATTTGGGAAAAATGTCTTCAGATCCAGGCTCGAGCAACTATTATTATGCCTGTTTTCCTTAATTAATGATGATAACTTCATGTGACTAGGCCGACTACGCCGCATTAAGTTAAGCGTAAATTTTTTTAATTAAATTATCAATGAATTTTTTTATCTTTATGTCAATCAGATTTCATAGGTTTATCAGAAACTCGTATCCTTTTTTATCGAGGAATATGCGATTTAAATCAAAGATAACTATTAAACATCAATTATTTTATACTAATCAGGTAACACTTGACCTCGAGTTTTGACCTTTCTATTCTTTCTGGTACTAATTTAAAAGAGATCACCGAAATGACGAAAATGATGTATTGCAAGCGTAAAGGCCGATTAAACTTGGTTTAATTGACTAATTTCATTTAATTAGGTTTAGTGCGTGTTTAAATGGATAAATTTTTTCACACAAATCTCAATTTTGCTAAGAGAAATTTAATATTTAAAATATAAATGTATTTAATGATAAATTAAGCAAATAATGGAATACAAGTTGCAAAAGAATTTCTGCAAAAAATCGATCTATGATATATATTCAATTTTTTTGTAACGCAGAAATGATTCGAATCCGGGTAACGGACCCGCTGCTGGCTAGAAGTAATATCGGAAAATTGCAAAGCAAGCAATGGAATGGCTCAGTGGGTTGTGGCTTTGTTTGGAGCTTAGGTGCCGATACCAGATGGGAATGAACATGTAATAATTTTAAAATGATGCTGGTGATTAACCTGTACTAAGAAAACCCGTGGCAATTGCCTTGCCTTGCAAGCCAGCTGAATGAGCCTGAACAAAAATATTGAAAAACTCAATTAGAAAAGGTATAAGGGAAAGGTGTAAAGGTGTAAAGGAACTAAGAATGTGAATAGGAGCTTTGCAGAATACGCGTTGCATCCTTCTATAATTTGTATAATTATAATTATAATTATAATAATATATAACTATAATTTATAATTTATTCTATAGTATACAATTTATTTTTATTTCAAGTAGAACATTTGTGCAAACCATTTCCGGAAATCTAAACAAAGTTATTCTGGTCAGGCAAGCCGAACCAGCAATGATGAGCAGAAAAAAGGATGCTTAATAATTTTGACGAGATTCTTCTCGAACTGGAAGTTGAGTTCGTGAACGATAATTAGGGTTCAACTTCAGCCTCGCTTTCATTTTATTATAATAAATTGTTTCAGAATTACTAAAAAATTGAATATATATCATAGATCGATTTTTTGCAGAAATTCTTTTGCAACTTGTATTCCATTATTTGCTTAATTTATCATTAAATACATTTATATTTTAAATATTAAATTTCTCTTAGCAAAATTGAGATTTGTGTGAAAAAATTTATCCATTTAAACACGCACTAAACCTAATTAAATGAAATTAGTCAATTAAACCAAGTTTAATCGGCCTTTACGCTTGCAATACATCATTTTCGTCATTTCGGTGATCTCTTTTAAATTAGTACCAGAAAGAATAGAAAGGTCAAAACTCGAGGTCAAGTGTTACCTGATTAGTATAAAATAATTGATGTTTAATAGTTATCTTTGATTTAAATCGCATATTCCTCGATAAAAAAGGATACGAGTTTCTGATAAACCTATGAAATCTGATTGACATAAAGATAAAAAAATTCATTGATAATTTAATTAAAAAAATTTACGCTTAACTTAATGCGGCGTAGTCGGCCTAGTCACATGAAGTTATCATCATTAATTAAGGAAAACAGGCATAATAATAGTTGCTCGAGCCTGGATCTGAAGACATTTTTCCCAAATCAAAATTATCTACTTGTTGGTGAAAAAAAAACATGAGATTTTGAAATATATTGAAATTTGAAAAAACAATGGTTTGATTTTTCCTTCAATTAATTGACAGAATTCGTTTTGATTAAATCGCTTAAGAAAAGACAAAAAATTTAGTTCATTTAATTAAAGATTTTTTCTCGAATTTTAGCCACTTTTCGCTGACCTTATTGAATCAAACGTGGAAGTATGATGGTTTAAATGAATGGTACTATGATCGCTGCTACAAAAAGATTATATGACATTTACGCTGTTGAAGAAAAACGTAGATTAGGTTCTAAAATTGTGTCAGCACAAGTCTGTTAACATGGCCATTAATGGTCCATTTAGTTCGATTATGAGCTGTAATGATTGATGTGCATGACCATGCAAATTTTTCATTTCGACGCAAAATAGAAAACAAGCTAATATACCAAATAAGCAAATAGGAGAATGAATTTTTACTTATATATATACCGAAGCCTGAAGGAAAGCCTGAAATTTTTAGCAGCAATTTGTTTCATTTTGTATTTGTTTGAAAAATGAAAAAAATATTAATAAATAAAAAATTTGGAAGAAAACCTTAATTAAGCCAAATGATAGATCCTTGCCTACTTGGTTTCCAATTAATGAATACTTAATCGAGAATAATGGGGAATTAAAAATTAATTTGTTATAAATTAATGAGCAAATGCCTGAAACGAAAATTGATAAATCATTATTGATAAATCATTATTTGGAAGCAGAATAACCTTATGATAATTGTTATGATTATCGTTTCGAGCGCCAAGATTATTAACATTTTGTGTCCAACAGTAGCAATTATAATTAAAGAGTTCGGATGGTACTAGCAAACCATGCATATTTCTATCGCTGCATAACTTTCTGGTGGAAACATCTCATCGTACTAAGTTGAGGCCTAACTAAAGTCGATCAAATTTTTTTTTTCTTACATAGACTAGATCGCATCACGACTTGTTTTGCCGGTTGCAAGAGCAAGGCGTTTCCAAGCTCGATCCAGTGCTATGCCTGAGAGTGACAGATGCCACTTTTTTTTCTGCCTCATATATCGCTCGGTCGCCTATATCTTTTCTGATCAGTTTAGGCTTCATTAGACCTCCTCCTTCGGTTTTGATGCTACCTATTATAAGCGTTTAGCAGTGAGATATGCGGCACTTCCTCTAGTATGAGCGAAGAGCATGATTTCACAACGATGCTTTATCATGATATTGTAATGGTTTCTGCGTGAGGCTGGATGCCATTGTCCGGCGATTGTATCCTGAGTTTGGAAAATATGCCTTAGTCATGAATGATCAAAGGTAGCTTTTTATAGTTTTTGCCTCTCATTTGCCATGTTTTTCTTACAGTTATATAAACGTATGAATTTCAGCTATATAGATGCGATTTTTCGTTTAAATAGTAATTTCTCGACGACTATATAGAGGTTTCGCCGGACGGAAAAACGTTTTTCTTGTTGCGCTTACTCTTTCTTTGACTGTGTCTTTCACTTGGGCAGTTGATATAGTGGATCCGAGATACATAAAGTTTAGCATTTCCTCAATCAGTGATGAATTGGTGCATTTTTAATTCTTCTTCCGATTATATTATGATCACTTGATAAAATGAAATATAATTTGTTTTTTTAATTCATAATTAATTCATATTGATTACTCATATTAATTCCAATCCGCGAGTAAGTAACATAAGTGAAATTAATTACAAAGGAATAGTGAATTACGTGGTTGTTTAACTAATAAGTCTATTTATTATAAGTGAATTTTAAGGTAAATTAGGTATCATGCGAGGACTGTCAAGCATATTCACAATATTTATTGAATTATAATTATCGAAATTTTTTTTCTAAAAAACGTAGTCATTAGTTAATTATTATGCATGCATGCAGAATAAATTAAGTAATTTAAAATGAGAACTAGATGGTCTTTTGATTCCAAGGTTATGGTTAAACAAATATTTGGAGCGTAAAACGATTCATGCAGCCCACTGCGGTATCATCATCACCTCTCTAAGGTTCTTCGAGAAAGGTCACAGAAAAATGAAAACGCATATAAAGATCTAATAAAATATTTCTTTTCCGTCATTTTCATGTTGAACAACTTTTTTTCACATCTTTTTGCATTAAATAAATCTATAAAAACTTTTTCTTTTTTCATCATTTTGCCTACTTAATTAATCATCTTAGATGGCTATAATCTTGCAAAATCTGGACAAATATTCTGTTATCATAATCATTAATACACGGCTCGATAAAAATTAAAAATATGGTTTTACAGAATTTTCAATTTTAGGCTGAGATTTGCGAGACCTATACGTTGAATGAAATTACTATAGCGAAGTGAGATGTCATCTGGGAGACACTAAATTAATTTCTTAAATTTCTGTTCTGGTTTTCGCTTATTGTAGTCTATTATTTTATAATTCACCAGTTCAATCCCGAGTAAATGAGGAAGAATATGAATTGACACTGAAGTAGTTAATCGCCATTTGACCTAAAAAATTATTACTGATTCTTAAAAGTTCATATCGACAAAGAAAAAAAATTTGATCTAAATTTGTGCATATGAGAGGTTTTTTCATTTCCAAATTTTTCCTAATTTTTCTGTTTTATGCATTGCATTAAATATGTCGTTTTACTTGATTAAGTCTGTTTATATTATTTATGTCCAAAAGAAAGATTCCAGATTATTCGTATTCAAGAAAAAGGTTCCAAGTCATAAGTTATAAGTAATGAGAAATAAAATTCGGATTAAGATTCATGATTTGCCACTGACCGAAAAAGGAAATTTATTGCCCGAGGAATGAATTTCGAGGTTAAAAATTTTAGCTACGAATGGATCGGAGTAAAAAAGTAGTGAATTTTTTCATCTCGTACTAGTTATAATATAATACTTGGCACCATTGCTTACAAAATATTTTTTAAATACCTACCGAATTTATAAACTTTCTTCCATATTTAAAAAAAAATCACCTCATTGAGTCATTTATAGTCGTTTTTTTTTCAGATGGTTATTTCATGGTTATTATTTTTATATATTATTTTTGCTTCATTCAGTATATCTATGGTGAGCATTAAATTTTTTTAAAATTTATTCAGCGATTAGCTACTGAAAACTGCTAAACAAGTTTCGTAAACATTTCAGAAATCTTTTCTTGTTGTTCTTTTAATAGCATAAATTGCGGTGCATATGATTCAATCAGATAAAATTCGTAGTAAGTTACATAAGTTACATTCCTATCATAGAGTGGTGAGAAAAGGTGCCTACAAATTACTGGATATTTGCAAATGAGGGGTGAAGAAAGGTAAATTGCTTGACACTCGAAAAAATCGAATTTATAGGAGGCAATCGAAAACGAAAACGTTCCAAATGACTATGCTGAAGTCCGAAATCTTCTACGGCAGTACTATAGCAGAGCTGCAAGGAAATATGGAACTTCATTTGATTATGTATTTATGTTAAATTTAAATTGATTTATTGGATTTATTGAGATTTAAAGGATGGCAGAGTAGAATGATATGTTGCTTTAATTAGGGTGAGGTAATATGGGTTGGACCTCTGCATTTTTGCCGGGATAAGCTTGCCATTAAAAGTGAAATTGGGTGACACTTTTGCTTATATTTTTATTCCTAAGAGATTCTCTGGCGAAACTTTCTCATCTTAACAAACCATTAATGATGAATGCTATTAATAGAAAAAAAATTATTCAAGAAAAATTGGAAAAATAGCCAAATCACTCATAAATATATGTACATTGCAAATTATGCAAAAACTATCAGAGAAATTTTTTTATTCATTGAACCAGCCATTTTAGCTTTTTGGCAGTACCTTTAAAAATGTTTGCTGTTGATGAAAGCAAGAATACCAAAATATTTTTGAACTGCTTTAGAACTCGCAGAAAATTAATGAAGCTTTAAAAAACACGCCATTCGACGATGGGACTGAGGTCAGTGTTAATCGTAATGAAGGTATCGTGGGCGACCTCTTTGAAAACGATATTCTCTTGACATTGCCTCAAGCAAAAGTAATTCTTCAAGAAATAAAATCGAGTATGTCTTAATTGCTAATAATATTGTCATATATAAAATATTAATATATAAATATAAATTTGATTGTTTCCATAATAAAAATTTGCTCTAAATGAAGATGAATTTAATCATTGTGTTAAGAACAAAAGAGACAAGCGATTCGAGCTAAAGAATACTTTTGGCCAACAACAACCATTTTTTACACATTTGGCATTTCTGATGGTAAGATTATTCTTTTTGCATGAAAAATGCACACTAATAGAGTAAAAAATCTGATAAGAAGAAATTAAACAACAAATCTCTTTGCTTATCAATTAACATCCAACGAAAAATTGATCTATTGCAATAGAGGCTGTGGTCTATCCACCTCTTGGAGATGAATTCCACGGAATCCCTTTATCTTAAATTACATGAAGTCTAAATTTATTTTCATTAATTTTTGATTGAAGCTTAGCTTTTCTCTCAATTATCAATGGACCATATTTATTAATTAGTCATAAAAATATTTTCATTATTAACATTTCTATGCATTTCTATGCATTGTACTTACATGTATTTATGGAAAAAAGTTAAAAATTCCTTTATTTGATAAAATGTCCATGTAAAATACCACAAAAGGCCAGAATAAACAGTAATTTGAAAGCAAGGAATTGAAGATTCTTATCAACGGACCAGGAGAACTTATAAACAACAATAGATAAGCAAATTATAAGTCAATTAATAAATAACGATATCTAGCGAAATTTTCTGGCTGACTGCTAATTATTTATTAAATGTCATTTATATAGAAATTATTCCTAATTATTCCTACTCTATGTTGATATTTATTAATTTGCTTAGAAATTCTGCAAATATTATATTTCTGGACACTTCTGTATACCAGTCAGATCTGTTATATGATTGAGCGCAGGATGGCTAAAGCGATTTCAACTGATGCCATCATCATAGGTTCGATCCCTATCTCTTGACCGAGCAACTTTCCGCCAAAGGTGATACTTTTCACCCAAGTGGTCCTTCTGGATCTCATCTAGTAGCCAAACCAGAAATGGTTCTAGAAAAATAAAATCTAATATATTATTTTTCATACACTCAACTATCTCACCTATTGAACTATTTATACAGTTGCTTCGATAATGTCCCACAAATATCGAAATATCAATAAATTTGGCATTATTTTTATTTTCGATTTTATTTTAAATTCTTTGCATCAAGGCGAAGAAATATAAAAAAAAGCTATTTTTATCAATAAAATGCATCTATATTATGATATACAATACAATACAATACAATAAGGATTGTAAAATATTTTAAAATAGTTTAATAAACCGAGTGATCTGATTCTGTATCATTCTTTTTATTTATCTCATTCTCATCTGACTGTCTGGTAAAAAGATATCATCCTAATAGCCATTGCAGCCAGCTAAGGAAAAAGTAGTAAATACTATTAAAAAAAAGAAAAATAAATTTTAGAAAAGGCAAATTTTTGACTGACCAGTCTTATTTGAGCTTCTTCCTTAAAAATAAAATAAGCAAGTTGGATTTTACTCTCCGAATTTTAAGTTATTATTAAAGTTAATTTGCATGAAAACTGTGCCATGACATTGATCCATGTTTCTGAAAAATTTAAATTTTTTAGCCCGATGGCAAAATATTATTAAGCTCGGTCTAAAACATATTGAATCAAAAACCTGCATGAGGTTTAAGGTAAGATAAAAATTCTTATTCGAAACCAGTTTAGCCTTTTATGAAAATTTGAGAAAAAAATTGAAATGAACAGAAAATTTCATCATATTATGTTTTTTAGGAAGGAATAGCAAGAGAAGGAATTTTTTTTACAAGAGGTCACGGTTGTTGGTCAGCAGTTGGGCGAATAGGAGGGCAACAAGTTATTTCAATCGGTTATGGCTGTGATTCGGTTATTTATATCTATGTTGATTTTAAGATTTTACGACTAAAAAAATTTGAAAATTAAGAATGTTAGATGATTGTATAAATCTGATAAAAAATCGGCTTCAAATAAATCTGGTTTATAATCTGGTGATTTATAATCTGGAACTAAATTTTCCTCTTTTCCACCATTTTTTAGCAAACAAAAAACAACTGATGCCATCATCATAGGTTCGATCTCTATCTCTTGACCGAGGAACTTTCCATCGAAGATGATACTTTTCACCCAAGTGGTCCTTCTGGATCTCATCTAGTAGCCAAACCAGAAATGGTTCTAGAAAAATAAAAATCTAATATATTATTTTTCATACACTCAACTTTATTTGAGAAATTTTTATTTATTTTAAATAATAATATTTGTAAAATTGTATTAAATCATTCTATAATTTATTTTTAATTTAGATAGGTATTATCATTCATGAAGTGTTGCATGCGCTTGGATTATGGCATGAGCAATCTCGAACTGATCGTGATAATTTTGTTCAAATTATTTTCCGAAATATTTACCAGGTATTCCATTAGAACCGTATTACCATCTTATTATTATTATTGTGGCTCAATATTTAAGACAAATCAAATACTTTTCAAGTTTTCTGGACTAAATAAAGTGCTAAGTAGAACTACGGTTAATAATTATTTCAAAATAATCCTCAGGGTACTCAAGGAAACTTTGAAAAAAGAAGTGTATATAATACCGATAACATGAACCAGCCCTATGACCTTGGATCAATTATGCATTATGGTCCTAAAGCATTTACTTTTGATTACAGCAGGTAACAAAGCGAACGAAATTCTTTTATTTTTTAAATTCAAACTTTTTTAAAACTTTTCAATCAAAATTGATTGAAATTTGATTTCGAATTTTTTAAGCTTCAAATTTTGATTCAGTGAAGCAATCTGTTATATTTTTTACATTCTTCAAGCTTTGCACAAATCAGCATTTCTACAAAAAAGATATGCTTTATGAGCAAATAGTATGAAGTTTCGAACTTGAGCGAAAAATTGGGAAAATATTCAATGAGCTAAAAAGAAACTTCCTTCCTTCTTATACCTAAATTCTACCTATAAGGACCTGTAATATAATGCAATATAAAGAATGATGTGACTTACCATCAGTTATTATAATTCTAGTCAATAATTAAACTAACACCTCTTAAAATTTAATTAATAACCACCACGTTCATTATCATTAAAATGGAGACCTGATTTAAACAATGATCTATCAATCATCGCTAAATCAAAAATCAAACACTCAGCTGTGCTTATATTCCTTTGTTTGACCGAAAAAGAATGAGAATTTCCGTTTTAAAAATTTTTTACCTAAAATTATGAAAATTTATTATTAAAAATATAAAACAAAATTGTTAACATCTTAAATATTCATTTGAATGAATCAAGCTGGATTTTAAATTAAAAACATCCTAAATATTTGCAAATAAATAAGTGGTTAACGCTCATCATTTCTGGTTAGGCTCACTCCGCTAACTTTTTTTCTCTTTTTTCCTGTAAATTATAATGTCCCATTAGTCATAAAAAATGTTCTATAATCTTGATGGTGGTCAAAAATCGGAAAAAGTACAATGAAATCATGTCGCAAATTGTTAAATTGCTTTCATTTACAGAAATTATTATTAGTTTATTATATTATATGAATTACTGACTATATCTCCATTATTATAGAGATTGTTAACAAAATTGTGTAGCAACGGGTAGAAAATGTGGATTCTCTTTTTTCAATTTCAACTCAATAGTCGTCTTTCTTCTTAAATAAAAAACTACAAAGAGGGATGAGGAATAAGGATATCGAGAGTATACATCAAAGTATATACGCTCCTCAGTATATCAGGATCACTAAAGGCGTGAAGGCCATCCCAGCTGCAAAGCAAGAAAAGCAAGAAAAAAAACGTATATTTGGCAGGGAAATAATATGGTCAAGGCAAAAGATCGATTCAGTAATAAGCTTTTACTAAAACATAAAGTCGCATGCGCGAGAGAAAGGAATGGTAAGCCACTCCTGTTTCATTATCAAAAAAACTATAATGATTGAAAATATAAAATATAATAGTATAATACAATAAATGCCAGGTGATAGCATGCCAGGTGACCAGTGAAGAAAAGTCAGTTGCAAAAAAAAGATATACTTGGATACGTGGAATATAAACCAGGAAATCTCAACATTACGAAAGATAAAATGAAATGGTTACAAATTGACATAGATTGACATGGACTATCAATGAAATGAGATGGATTCATACCGGATATTTTCGGTCAGAAGATCATATTTATTATTCAGGAGATGAAAAGGAGGAGTGGTTACTTTCATAGTTTGGAAGTCACTGTTCTCCGCTACAATGCACTGACCGAATAATATGATTAGATTTTGTAGACATTCCTTCAATTCGACGATATGATTTTTCATAACCTCTATTTTCGTCGCCTTTGCTGCTTAGGGCACCTTCTCCGTTGTCCATCACAGGAGTTGACGGATATGTCGTTATTCGCTAAACCATGTGATGGTTGGCGCCAAAAGAGAGGAAGACCAGTCAAGACCTGGACTGATGTAGTCAGGAAAGATTTTGAACGCATAGGAGAACTAGCGATATATGGACTTAGACGATGGAAAAAGAAGTGGCTTCTATTATTACTAGCTATGGCCAATCAACTTGGAAACGTCTTAAACCAGTGGAGCCAGTAATGATGAGAGATGTTAGAAGAAAAAGAACCCCTTTCTCAAATAACCAAAACGATTACGAAATTGATTATGGAATAAATCACGAATTGCTTATGTAATGGAACCAAGTTGAACTAAAGAAGGAATCAACCAGCTTCGACGGCATAATCTTGAATATACACTATTTTCAAGAAGAAAAATCAAGAATGAAATTTTTTTAAAATCCTGAAGCAGAGGAACTGTAGAAAGAAATTAAATTACCAAATTTTTAAACAAACCGTGGAAGCAACCAAGATAGAAAGAGAAGTTAAAGCTGAGAAAAAAAATCCTAGAAAGGAGCATGAATTGGTATGACTAATGGGCAAATGGTTACTCAAAAGAAATCAAAGGGGGTTGGAAGAATGTATAATGCAAATGTTAATATCTAAGATGATATCCCACAGATTCCTCTTCCTTTCTTCTTCAACCTTTATTAGAATATCTTTATTGAAATTAACTTAATATTTATCGAGTCAAAATGCCACAGGAGAATGCAAGGTGAAATGTGGCAAACAACAGAAGAGGATTCTAAGTTATGGTGACAAATCTGAAGAACAACATAGACGCCAAGCTAGAAGAGATCAATCTGCATTCCAGTACCAAAAGCCTTAACAAAATTTGCAAATATCATACAATATCCTTAATTTCTCTCTCTAATAAAATAATTCTTAGGATCAACCAATTCAGTTTCAGTAGAGCATCTTCAGTAGAATAGACTTTCATCAAGAAAGGAAAGCCAAATGTTTAAGTTGGAAAAGGATAAAAAGCACTAGATATTTGATATTTATTTATATATGGGGATTAATTGGAAAGCTAAAAGTACCAAAAACAAATCAATATATGCTTCACTGTTTATAGGAACCTATGACTATGTCGATCATCACCTCAAGCTATATAATGAGCCCAGAAAAATATGAATACCAGAACACATCTAATTAGTTCTTATTAAAAACTTATTCAGATCAGGAATGAAAATGAAGGATTTGATGGCTCATAACCAATCAAACAAGCCTATTCAGATCATAAGTCCATTCCACGAGTCTTGATGAATCAAGAGAAGTGATAAATAAAAATTAGACGCTGGCAGGGGTTGAACTTTTCAAAATTATCGCACCCCAGTGCACTGAATACAGCTGAGTTTGAGAAAATGTTAAAAAATAGAAATTTGAGATAATGTTAAGGAAGAGCAATGTGATTTATGAGTATATTTTTTATGGTCATTTATGCACAAACAAACGCCAAACATTTTACGAAAAAACTTCATTATTTGATAAGTTCTTCATGATTGGTGCGAAAACTTTGATAATGGTTTCTTAAATTCTCTTATAAGTATGAAAAAAGAGCAAATTATATCTGATTGATGAAATCTATAAGTTTGCAGGAAAACAATTGTAACTCGCGATGAGCTTTATCAAAATACTATAGGACAACGGTCACAGTTATCATTTAAAGATGCGAAAATGATTAATCTTCGATACTGCACAAGTAATTTTTTTTTGAGCAGCTCGTGAAGAAAATAGGAAAATCGTCCATTTTTTCGCCGAATAAATTCTTAAATCATATCAATTCTTTCTCCATTTGATTAATTCTTAGATCATACATTTTAAAATATTTTTTGATTTTTTTTACTGTTTTGCTCAGATAAATGTTATCAAGAAATGGTTTGTTATCATGGCGGATATACTGATCCAAACTACTGTAGTCGATGCATTTGCCCATCGGGCTGGGGTGGCACAAATTGTCAGGATGTCGAACCAAGCAGTAAGTTCCTTTCCATCTTTAATTTCATTATCTTTATTTGTCATAACCGAACGATTTTAAGGAACTGCAGGCTGTGGAAAGACCTTAATAGCGGCAAATGAATCGGTAACCATAACGAGTCCAACATTAGTACCAAATGTTCATTGTGTTTGGAGAATCAAAGTAAAATTTGTCGAATATATAATAATAATAATATTAATAATATTATAATAATAATAATATATAAATATTTTTGTATATATACACTTACTATATATATATATTTTTGTATATATATATATACACTTTTTTATATTTATATTTATATTTATTTTTATATTTAATATGAATACATATTTTTCCGTTATTTAAGTAATTTAAATTGAAATCAAAATTATTTACAAAGAGGAAAATTTCTTTTATAATAATCATAATGGATTTTTGCTTATATTTTATGTTTATAACGAAAAATTCTATAATACAGTCAATAGCACAAGTCGACGTGACAATTGGTAACATAATTCTACCATGTCAAGAATCCTGTGGTAGCTTCGTTGAATTAAAATATCATAATGATATGACCAGAACAGGTGATTTTAGTTATTCCATGGCTTTGCAAGTACCTTTAAATATTATGGTCCTGATATGATTATTGAATTTATTTTATGATATGTAATGAGTGAGACTAGCATAATAGTTCGAAATATTTGTTGAAGTTCTTTGATCACTTGGCCTATACAGTTTATTTATTGTGTCTAATTTCTGCCTCTGTTTAATCTACTTTTCAGATTTATTCAGATCACCTTAATCAGCCATGTTTAAAAATCAAGGCAGATTTTTTCACCATGCAATTTTTTTTATAGGTCCGAGGCTTTGTTGTTCGGCATCGAAACGACGCTTCATTAGTGATGGAAATGATTTTATAATCATATATAGCGGATCGTCTAATGCTGATAGTCGGTTTAGTGGTTTTCAGTTCAGCTATAAAACATGTGAGTTATAATTTCGAAAAATAAAGTTTTATAACTTCCTTTCTTTTGTCTAACAATTTATTCACAATTTATTTAAGCTGTTTGAACTTTTATACGCATTTCATAAAAATGAAGCTAAAACTCTTCAATCGACATTTTGTTTCTGTAAAAAACACATTTTTAAAAGTGAATTCGTAGTTAAATTCTTGATTATTCTGTTTGAATATTGCTGGTTAGCTATAAGGTCGTTTCAGATGATGAAAGCCTTCACACCACAAAAACCTGGACTAATGCAAAAACCACATCTGCGATTTCTCTTACCACTAAACAATCTACGGTAGTCTTTTCATAAATATTAGACAGGGATGTCAAGATGAGTTTTTTCTATGAATTCAAATCATTATTCATGAACAGAATGTTTCAATTTATTATGATCTTGGAATTTCATCATATATGTCTAATTTTTTTGTCATTCATCATTGTCTTTAGCACCTTCGTTATATGGATCATATGATATGTAAGCTTCATTATTAATTAGTCAATCATTGAAAAAAAGCTCAAAAAAATTAAATGATCAAATCTAGAAAAAATCTATTTTTAGGGACCGATTAACACACGGGGACCTTTGACTCCATCAAGATTTACGCATCCCACGACACCAACAGTGGGTAAGTTTATAGTTGCCACGATTAAGGTTCATCTATATAAGGTCCATCTGTAGTAATATACTCAAAGAAGCGCAATGAAAATTTGCGATAGCTCCGCATACTTTCATATCATAAGGTCACTTTTTTTTGAATCTGAAGGTAAGGAATCATTGAAACAAAATTTAGGATCACATTGGAGCGCGTGGGGCCAGTGGAGTGAATGTTCCGTTACTTGTGGTGGCTGTGGTGTTAGGAAACGTGTAAGAGCATGCTATGGGGGGAACAGGACTTGCAGGTATATTTTTTTTATTTATTTTTTGCAAATATTTCGTTTTCACCAGTAGTTCATTTTCATCAATTTTTCTTTTGCATATTTATTGTATATTTATTTTCAACTGAACGCCAAATTTTTTTCTTCCTTTTTTCTCTGCTGTAGAATCTCATAATGCCGGTCACCAACATTTGTTTGCTTTCGTTAATATAACGAGTTCTGCTATAATTCGGATTTATCCCAATAGCTGATTAACTCTATCAATATAGCCCATAATTATTTGAATTTTTGTCATTCACACTTATTCTCATATGTTTTCTTTAAATTAAAATCACATTTAAATAACCGATCAGTCTTAAAAAGATTGGCTTTTCAATTGACAGTTATAGAAATTAAAGTTGGATTGTTTCCCTCATTATTTTCCTAAAAAATTTCCAGTGGACCAGATTATGCGACTGAAAAATGTGGTGAAAAGCGTTGCGAACAAGCGAGTAGAATAATGGACTGTAAAGGTCGAATCGTTTTACCGTGTGACCTAATGAATAAACTGGACTTCGGGATTTTCAAAACAATTCAATCAGGTATTGAAAATATTCTTTAAATGGGATGCCCACGAAAATATAATTGATGAATTTCTGGTGAAACTTGTATCTTTGATATAATTTTAATTTGTAATTTTTATGAATTTATGTTTCTTATAAACTATCATTATTAAAAAGAATAAAAGTTTGAGAAATAATACTTTTTTTGCTTAAAATAAAAATCTTAACTGGAGCTTAGATTCAAAAATGGAAAGGAATGAAGCGATACTCAATGTTTCTACAATAGAGCTGTTAAATCGCCGTGGAAGAAGCATTGGGACTATTTGTGAGAAGTAAGTTTTATGCGAAGTCTTTTTTTTCGTTATTGTTTTAGCGCCTTAGTCCATTCCACAAGATGAGGTAAGAACCGAAATAAAATATTCACACTTATAATTAATACTTAAAGCGAAAACAACGAAAAACGCGCAATCACCGATTTTTGAATTTTTAAATCGAAAATTTCGTTCATTTCAAAGAATTTAATAAAAATGGCTGCTGCAAATTCATATGCAAAAATTAGAAACCCGAGGTCGTTTTTTAGACTGGAAAAAGTTTAAAAATTCCTTGTTCCTTGCCAAATTTCCCAAAGATGGGTAAATAAAAGTAAATGGCCAACACTACTCGAGTTTCAATTACTCACTCAGTAATTCTGCTTTAATTTAATTTAGACATTCGCATTTATTTTTTCAATCGTCAGGCACAAAATCTCAATTTGCAGAAGGTTTTCATATTTTTGTGTCACAAATTTATTAACTCTTGCCATTGATTGGAAGCGAGCTCATGATGTTGTGCGCGATTCAAATGGTTGTTGTAAAGGATATTTTGCTGTGAATGGTAATTGCGTTAAGATATAACGAAAATCTTTTCCTTTAATTTCTTCATAAAATAAAGAATAAAAAATACTTACTTCTATTGACTTGATAATAAACATGTTAAAATATTTGATAATGACAGTTTTGAAGTATTTATTATGATAAGCATTTAAGGAATTATTATTGAAATATTTATTATGATAAGAATTTAAAGAATTTATCATATTATTTGAAATTTTTTTATATTAATTAACGTTTATTATACTGCCATATTACTATAAATTTATCGATAAAGCATTTATGATTTACATAAAAAAAGAAACAAAATAGCTTTTAAGAATGAATGAAGAGGAACTAATAAAATTCAAAAAAAGGCTTAAATAAGATAAACTAATAAATAAAATAATTCAGCAAATATATGCATATATATATATATATATATATATATTTATATATGTAAATAAATGCAATAATTGAAATAATATAATAAATCAGTTTATATTACATTAACCCATAATATGTGTCTTCAAATTGAATTATTGCTTCGCTACATAACTCAGAGTATATGTAAATAAGTAAGTTTCGCTTCTATATCCTTTTTTTGCAAAAATAAATCTCTTTTTGCACAGACCTTTTCTGTTATACTATAACCAAAATAATAAATCAATAGCAAGAATCAATCATCAAATCTTATCGAAATCCTGGTGGATAGTGAATATTAATTTTAAGTTTGATTCAAAAATTCATTATTTTCACTAAAATCCTAAACCTATTTACTGATAAGATTGTATATAAATATTATCGCTTTTGTATTCCAAAATACATAGTAAATTTTTTCAAAATAATTTTAAAAGCAAAATAAGAGCTCAATTTTCAAAGAACTCAAATTCTAGATGAGAAACATCACTACCTGAATACAATGATGATAAATGCACTATGAACAATGTATGTCCATGTTTTATTTAATCCCTATTTGATGACCTTGCTTCTTCATTTTTATTTGTTTCTGTACTCTGGGAGGGTGGATTATTGGCGACACCATAAATCATTTGAGAACTTGGCCATACTCCAACAATAGGATAAGGTAATGAGCCAGGAAGCATAGCAGCGAAGTTTGGAAAATTTTCAGTGGCTTTTTGAAGCTCACGCATGCAATTAGCCCACATTTGTTGTTGCATCATCATACTAGAAAAATCAGGCGGAATTATATGTGGCTGATTTGAAGTGGAGAATGAAGTAAAAATTGGAGCTGATGTTGCTGGTGGCAACATTAGTGGTGAAGAAATATTTCCCAAAATATTTGTGGGACTTGACTGGTTTGAGTTTGTTGAAGTTGGTCGTGTAACTGAGTCAGCATTGCCTTGTGTTGACGGTGAAGATCGACGATCGGCAGCTAAAGGAATTAGCGGATTGCCAGCGGATGTGTTTACCATACTTGGATTGATCAATGCTGCTGGAGTTAATATCGGAGCTAAAATTCAATTTCGTATAAGTTAAATTAAATAAATTTGTCCTTAAAATCATAAAAGAAATTTATTAAAAGAAAGAAAGAAATTTAAAAAATAATCGACACATCGGCAAATATTTCTAAATTATTTCTCAATGAACATTTAAATAAAGTGTGACTAACCGAACGGGTTTACAGACATAGCAGCCATTAAATGTGTCGCTTCGGTTGTATCAACATTATTATGAGCCGAATTAAATAATGAAAAAGCATTAGCCAAAGACCCGTGGTTATTACGTGAAGCATGTTGCCCTTGGGCATACGGATGGCTAGCTGGAGTCCGTTCTTGCTTACGATATTTTGCTCGCCGGTTTTGGAACCATACCTAGAAATATTGCTCAGCTAGATGATTTCAGCTTGCTGAAGAAATTAAGAGAAATATGAAATGCTAAACGGAAAAAGCCCAGAAGGGAACAATGAGAGCTAGAATTTATAGTCTGATTTATTTCAATTAGAGATCTTCAGTCATATATATCTTAATTAAATTTAAATAATGGTCTCGGTATTTCAAACAAATAGAGAATATTTTTTATATAATTATTATTATAATTATAAAAAAAATAATAATCTCGACAAGCGTATCCATAGTAATTTATGTCATGGATATAAAAATAAATTTTAAAATGGAAAAAATTTTGATTTATTTGGTAATCTCAAACATTGAACAAATCATTATTTATTTTATAACAGTGCTACTGAATAATGCAAAAATTTCAATGATTAAAACAGAAAAATTCCACATTTAAATAATGAATCAGAAAAATACCTGAACTCTAGCTTCTGTCAGACCAACACGTACGGCCAATTCCTCTCTAAAATAGCAAATTTATTGCTCACTTCAATTTTTTTATTTTCACTATATATATATATATATATATACTACATAAGTAAGTGGGTCATTATTTATTTCCTCTCCACCGCCTATTGATATCAAAATATGTAGTTTACTATGTAGTCGCTTTGCGATAGAAACAAAGGGTTTATAAATAAAATACTAATTTGCAGAAGTAATTATGATTCGAGATTCAAGATTTCAATTAAAATGACCTTGTAAAAACATCTGGATAATGAGTTCTGCCGAAAATTTTTTCTAGTTCATCGAGTTGCTTTGCCGTGAATGTAGTACGATATCGCCGTTGTTTCCTTTTACCATTTTCTTCAGGGCTCCTTGAACTTGATGAACGACTACCCATTTGTGAATCTTGAACAGCATCCGATATTGACGGTTCCGTGTTATATAAAGCTGAAATTAAATAATTAAATGATAAATTAACGCTAATTACATATATCACCTAATAATTTTAAAAATATTGTAAATATGCAATTTAATTCAAAAACAATATACTATTTGAATGCAATGAGAATAAAGGTAAAAGAAGGAAAAAAGGGAAAAAGGCCGAGCAAAAAAACACCAAAAAAAATCATTTTTGAAGGTACTTTTCCGCTTAGCTTTAGATCCTTAAAATATAATAACCATTAAAACTATTTCTCGAAAAAATGCAATTTCTGTCCTCAATATTTAAATGTAGAATGAGCTGTAATTTATATATATATATGTATATATATTTATTCATAAATTAGTTCGTTACCTGATGAAGAATTATTTGGCAACATAACTGTTGCTGCGGCATTGTGTTCACTGTTATTATTGCTAACGGAATGATTCCGCAATCGACCAATCTCATCATCAGGCAATGTCAAAGAGGCAATTCCGAAAGGCAATTTGAGGACATGATTATTTTCTTCTGAGGAAGCTAGCGATGTGACCGAAAATCCTACAAATTTTAAAATATTTGGAATTGATTATGTTGCAGAAAAGTTATAAAACTCATAACACATTTGAAATACCATTCTGTGTTGAGCTACTGCTCAATGTTGACTGATTTTGTTGCATATCATTCGTACTGTGATTATTCACCATAATGCTCGCCATTCTTGAAGACGACAGAACAGAGCATTCATTAACCGCCGAATCGTTTACAACTAATGAATCGAGATGAACTGTACAGTCTGTACTATCGGGCATAGAATTTTCAATCCCCTTGCGCAAGTTCCCTTAATTTTATTCCGTTTGAAAGTTTAATTTCTATAGGTTCTCTGAAATTTGGAATATATTCGACTTTGAACTGCAATTTTCAGCGTTAGCGATAAACGAGTTACGACATAATGTCTAAGAAATAAATTTCACCAAAAAAGAAACACCAATATATAAGAAAATTTACAAATAATGAAGGGAAAAATATGAATAGTGAATAATTCTTTTATTGTAAAAGATTCTTTTATGAAAAATATCAATTTTGCGAGTCAAAACACAGTTTAAACAAAAAAAAACTATAATAAGCTAAAATAAATTGAAGGATGAAATATAGAAGAAAATCATGCAGAAAAATTCATAACAGTCTTTTTGAAAGTTATTTATGTAATAATTAGATATATCGATATTGCTAAAGCGATGGCATCAGATAATATTCCTCTATTTAAATCATAATTCGATTAAAAACGAGCTAATAGACAAAACTATTTTGGCTATAGATGAGCCAGTTGTATCTTTTCTTCTAATAGCATCATTTTTGGTTCTGCTTGCTTGTTTCACCAGAGAATCAATAACGGTGTGATTAATAGACCCAGATCGATTCTTCTTTTTAGATTCAAGCCCAGCATAACCTGGATTTTATTAATAGGCTTATTCTCATCAAAAGATAGGAATTGAATTCTTAATGTCTGACTCCCAGTGGCAGTGACATATCACTGGACTATTCTACTTCTCAATTGTAATTCTTTAATTTTTTCAAAATTATTCAAGTCGATTTTAAATAAACATTTGACTTAGGTTTTTATGACTGGATATACCTGATTTAAATTCATGAAAAAATGGCTGTAAACATGACGAATTTAATTCTAACACTAGTGCTTTAAAATCTTTTTATCATGGAATTTAAGTGATAAATGAAGATAGCAAAGACAAATTTTTTAATCACTTATAAATAAATAAATAAATGCTACAAATAAAGTTTGAAATTTCAGATAAATTTTCGAAATGAAAAATGAAAAGGAAAGGCAAAAAAATGCAATACCTCCGAAAAATAAAGAAATATTTCAATTTGACTAATAGATCCAGATCAATTCTTTTTAGCCTCAAGGCAATAATCTATATTTACTTTATTTTTCAGCCATTTTTAAGCTTATAGTTGTAAAGGACTATAATTACATATAAATAAATAAAGCCATTAAAAAAACGCCATAGATTATTGAATTAAAGTGGTTGACCAATTATTAAGCCCAAACACAATCCAAACAAAGCTAAGAGGCAATGATATTATGGGCACTATAAAAATCTTTTATATTTTTAAAATAGTATAAAAAACTAAATGCTAAAATTTGCAATAAAACATTCCTCTTCATTTTGACTCTCTTAAAACATCAAAAAAATTCGCAAGCAAGTAAGTAAGTAGTAATTAGTTGATATTGACGAAATGAAGATATCGATGAGGTGAAATCAAGCAAATGCCAAGGAAAAAAAAGAGTGCAATGGGAGAATAGCCTCCGTAGAATAGCTTTTAAACCAAAAACCGAAAAAAAAGAAAGATAATGAAAGGTGGAAATGCGGAAAGTAAGACTAGCCAGGTGAAGGCAATGGAATTAATGTTATTATTAGATTCTTGTTTACCTTGCTTGATTCTAATTATTTTATTGATCACCACTCAATTAAGTTAATTTGAGCGCTGCCACAAATTTTCATTGATACAATAAACTGCTTAGGATGAACCACAAGTAAGTTAAATTCATTCAATAAGCGAAAATCAGTTCGCGATAAAACAATAGTTCTATAGTCAGTTGAAAAAACTGAATAATGCTCTTATTAGTTGAAATATTTGTTTATTTCATCACTGACCCAAGTAGGCTCTATGAGATAAATAAACAAAATGAACCTAAAAATGTTAGGTGAACATAATTTAAGTATCGCCATTTAATGTTTCTCATAAAATAAAATTTTCTGATATCTCTTGCTGGAACAATCGTCTCGAGGCTTGGCATAGATAAGAGTGAATCTATCATTAAAAAACCTTGGTGTTGCTGGTGACCCTCCTAGATTAACATCTTCAAGTGATACCTTATCAAAATTTTTCACCATAGCCAATAGGGCAGCTTAAGCAGAAATTGTGACTAACAAATGTCTAACTAGTTTTAATAAATTACTTATCTCAAAGGTGAAATTCAGCACAATAATTTTCGATAAACAATTATATATGGATAATTTAAATGATTTTGCATCACAGTTGAAATAAAACAAGTTTATGCATTTTATTTTACTTTAGATATCAATTACAATTAGAATTTTCAAAAAAATGGCTTAATAATTTATTAATATATCTGCCTGCTTATTCGTTCTTAAATATTGACAAATTTTCCAATGTCGCAACTAGAAATATATAAAAGAGAAAGGGAGAGAATCAATGCTGATGGAAAAGAGGGGAGGGGGAGAAGGAAAGGCAATCCCGAAAACAAATTTTTTGTTTAACATGATAACGCCAAAAAGTAATCTCAAAATCAATGAAACTACAAAATCTAAGTGAAAAAGCTTGCTTCCGATGAATTTTAGGGGAGGGAAATCGTTGATAAATACTGAACAGACCAACTCCTTGTCATGACATACAAAATTTTGGTGGAGACTATATGTGAAGAAAAAACCAACAAAACCAAAAAAATACTATTCATAAATCTCATCAAATTTTTTTCACCTCATTAAATAATAAACAGTAAATATTTTCACCCATAAAATAGGATAAATGAAAATAAAACAAACTGAGCCTATTTATAAATTTAGCGTTCAACACTAATATAATCGTCAAATGGATAAGCAATTAAGGTATAATTGGTGCTACTTATCTCATACATAAATAAGTATGTCAGTGCATTTATGTGCTATGTCAACTGATGGCTATCTTGTTTGTTGAACCATTTCAACGAATACTAAGGAAATTTGAGAGCAACAACATCTATATTTAATTATAGCATTAAATTACTATCGAAAAAATGAGAATGTGTCAAGCTATTCTCTATCAATGAGTAAATTTCGAAGAAACTGATGAAACGGGGAGAAACAGCTAATTTTCATGGTAATATAATTTCAAGAAAAGGCATATTGCTAAAATTTACTGAATTTTAGTAAAATTTTAAAATTAAAATTTTAATTTAAACTAAAATTTAAATCTTCATGGAGCAATATGAACTGAGAATCAACTAGAGAATAATGTAAAAAATAGCTGAGTGGATAAAGTTTATCGAGAAACAAGAAATCGTTTATTACCTTCAGTAGGAAAAAATTTGTCACATTTCCCTACCAGCGACTCATCCATGTTTTTATTGCCATATGAATCCTTAGCGAATATTTCTAACTGTATTAACAGCTAGCGGAATTAGTCTAACCAGGAATGGGCTGGCCACCTGCTTAGAACAAAATATCTCCTCAAAAACTACTGCAAAAGATTATCTAATCATTTCCTAGTTTCAGTAAGAGAACATTAGGGAATCATTCGAGAATATAAGTGGGTCTCCAGCGCCATCCCGAGTATGAGATTTCAATTAAAGTGTAGTAATATTTTCATTTATTCTGAACGAAAAAACTGAAAATTATTTTTTTTCTTCAAAAAACTATAAATAATGATCTAATCACTTTTAATTATTTACCAATTTCCATTTATAACTTTTATTAATTCATTCCGTAAACAAAAACTAGTTGGCCAATAGACTAATGAATATCAATGGAGCTTTAAAAAAGAAATAAATTAGATAAAAAAGGACAAAGAAAAAAGAGAATATCATTTGTTTCAACTTCTTCAATTTACCAATTTTGTTAATATTTAATATTGCAGTTATCCAATTTAGTTATTTAGATTAAAATTGTTTTTTTCCTAAAAATTATTAAAAATTTCATTGTTTTATTTCATACTCAACTGCGCTGAAATAGAATGATGTAACAAGTAAAAGTAAGCCATTAGCTTAAATTACAAGTTTTATCCATTGGCTGTTAGCAGAATATGAAAATAGTGAACCAATCGCTTATCAAAAGAAGTACAGTGGATCGCCAGCATGTTCCAAATATTTTAATGACAGGTTTAATTTCTGTAAAAGTGAAGATCCAATGCCACTGATATAGAAGGAAAAAAAGCATGAGAAAAGAAATCTCATGAAAACCAACGAAAACTAGGAGATGGCTTATTTAATTATGATTTATTTCGATTTGATTATCACTCTCTGTGAAAAATTTTTCGACATGGCTAATGAACAATATTTTTTAGAGAGGGGGGAATTATTTCGGTGAATCGATTCAAAATTTTTTCGAAATGTTCTTTGAATACCAACGACTAATTAGATTCGCTAAGAATTGTTTTTATTAACCCCGATGCAAAAGATCTTCCTTTTTTTAATTTAAAAAGGTTTTTTTGTGAAAAATACTAAAAAAATAATTCATAGTAAATAAAATCTAATTAGACTTCATATTTAAACAATGATTTTATCATTCAATTATTATTTCAGGTGATATAATTCAAATATTGTCCAAATAATAAAAAAAATTAATTTTTTAAATATTCCAAGGATGCATCTTACTTTTTGTCATAATCCATTAATAACATCAACCTAAACTCTTTTCTGCAACTTTAAAAGGTTGAAAAAAGTTCATAGAATTGAGTCGACCTTCCAAATAATAAATCGCAAAAAAATTAAAATTTTTATAATAGATCGGACTATATCTGACTATGCGAGACAGAAAAGTATCCGAGTGGTTATTCAGATTATCGTCTCGACCGTTCAGATTCAAATCATATTGCAGAAGAAGTAAGCCTATGGTAAGAAAATCCATAGTTGCGATGATCCATTTGTGCCAAATGACTCACTGGCAAAAACCATACTACGAAGCGAATGAACCTAATTAGAAACGATAATTGTTTATTTAACAGTTTTGATAAGCAAAGTCAAAACTTGAAGATTTCTTATCTTTTCTTATGACTTCAAATGGCTTAATCTGAGAAATTAATAAAAATGAAATAATACGCAACATAGAAAGCAGGTAAATCCAATACCACGATCTAATTATATTTATTTCAACAACAAGATATAAAGCTTTATAGTGATCAACCAATATCAAAGCGACACGAGTTAATCAAATATTTCATTATTCGATTTGTGCCGTCAGATTCAAAAAATCAAATGAACGAAGTTTCATTTCATTGCTAAAATTAAATAAAACACCGTAGTGATAATAATAATCGCTACAAATATTGGAAATCTCCAAGTTTTTCTAGGGTTTCCACCATTATCAAATTCCGTGAGGTAAATAATGAAAGAATCGAAAAAGTAAAATAAGAATTTTATTATTAAATAGTCTGGCCGGATTTTCATGAATGCTGGAAAAATCCGCAGCATTGCTCTTTTTTTTACTCTTTTAATCATGAAATCAAGCTATTTCCAATATTATCTGATTTTGTTATTAGAAAGAAAGAAAAACGTCAATAAATGCTAAAAGAATTTAAAGAATTGAAACAGCACCTCAAATATTATTATAATAATTTTTGCTCATCATTAGGAAGTTAGTTTTTATCACCTGCAAAGGACGGAATATTCAAAAATCCTAAATCCGCAAAACACTGTATGACCAAATTTTTGATCAAATTTTTATAAATCAGTAATAAATATTCACCCTGAGAAGTTTATGGAAAAAATTTAAATATAAACTAAAAAGTTTATTAAGCAAATTTTAATAAAAAATTCCGAATTCCGAATAAAAAAAGTCAAAACTTACATAAAATTTAAATATATTTCAATGAATTGAACGATATTTAAATCAGATGAAATGCATCGTACGGCATTCAACGATCACCTATTGTTTGAATATGAAGATTTAACTTCAATTTCAGTATAGTAAAATTTAAAATTTTTTTCTCGAAACATTTGAATATGGACCTAAGCCACAGCACGACAAGGAAAATTTTTTCACTTTCCGGATTCCTTCTATTTCGCTTCCGGAATATAAGTAAATTAGGTTATAAACAATTTAATAATATCTCACAAACAATGTTAAAATTGAGGAAATAAGCTGAATTTTCGGTGAATATAAGATTATCGCTTCAATAATTCCAATGAAAAAGAAATTTCGAAAATATTTAGACCATATTTTTTGGGAATTCAACTGGAAAGAAATGATAATGAGTAAAAAACCAAATTTTCAACGACGAAATAGGTAAAGTTAATATTGCTCTGATTTAATAACCTCGATTAACTCGCTTGTTTTTGTGACCACCTTAACAATATTGCTAGTTAGAACTTTAATTGATTAATTTATCCACAATAATTTGTACTAATATTTTCAAAATGATTCGAGAGGAAACTGCCACGGACCCACTTACACTTTTATTTTCAATTGACATGAAAGAGCCTTATAGGCATTGCAGAATGCTGAAACTAGAAATAGTAGGTTTCGTGAGAGGAAAAAGATGAGAAATCTATAGAATATATAATGCACATCAAATGTATGCTGTTCACCTTAATTATTAAAGATAAGATGACGTGAATCGAATGATTTTATTGTTATAGCTAAAGCTAATTAAATTATTCTAAATCTATTTCACAAATGAGTTTATCCTAAAACTAAATTATGATTGAATGAATAACGCAGCTCATGCAAACTATAGTGATAACTAAATCGGAAAATTGGCTCTTATAAGAAAAAAATCATGTTTTAATCGAAATTGAAAGAGAAGTAAGGGGAATTTTGCAAACAATTATCTAAGAATGCTGAATTGGCGAATTGGATAAAAAAGAATTTAATAATCATAATAAAATTTTCTGTAAATTTGATTAAATTAAGTTAATTTAAGTCAAGAAAATTTCATTTTTCGAACAATTTTTTTTCCAAAAGCCAGTAATTATTCATGCTTTCCTAAAAAAACTTTAATAATAAATGATAAGAATTAGTAGAAAAGAGGAAAAATTTAATAATCAAAGATACCAAAGACAAGATACTAAAACGAAACTTCCAAGAAAGTAAAAATAAGGAAGAGAAAACAGGGTTTATTTGATAAAGCCACCGCCAATACATCTCGTTTGAGATCATCAGATCAGTCATAAGAATTAATACACAAATTTATCCAAAAAATGCATTCAAAAATTTCCTCAGTTAAACAAAATAATAAATGTTATGGAAAGATTAAGGCTTAGACTCCGTGGGAAGAAAAAAATAGTCTAAAAAAAGAGCATAAGTAAAAATAAAGGTATATAGTGTATTCCTGGAAAACATCATTGCTGAAGTTTAAACTCAAATTATAGGTAAGAAAAAATTGAACAAATAAGAAAGTTGGCTTATTTCGAAATGGCTTATTTTTGATTGAAATTTTTTTTTTGATTGAGCCTTTAATAAATTTTATTCTTCATAAAGTTCCAAAGGTTATTTGCATGCATCGATTCTTCCCTTATCTGTTCCTTTTTAATTTATTTGCATGAGCAAATAAAACTGTTTTTTATCTCATTTGCTATTAGTTACATCAGCTCGACGGCTTTATATTCTGGTTTATCCACAAATAAATATATTGTCGATTTGATTCATGCTTACTCTTGTTTTGCATTCGCATGCATACGATGATAATTGAGCAAAAATTGAAAAAAATATTTTCAACTTATTTGATCTCATTAATTCTCATTACAGTAATAGCAATTACGAATAGTTGCACCGCAATTGCCAAGTTTTTTAATAAATTAGTTTTTTATTTAAACAGTTTTATTTTTTTGGCTGCAAAATGGTGATTCTCAACTGTCAAGAAATTTCCTTTTAGATCTTAATATATTAAGAGGAAACAAAGCTTGAAAAAGCGACGAGAATCCAAGGTATATGGTCAGCCTTCCCAATCGATGGGCATGCTACCAGTGGAAAAAATTTTATTTTACTCTAATATGGTGTAAAGGTTGCAAAGAGGTTGCAAAACAGAAAAGTGCAATTATGAATTGCAAAAATATAAAATGGAATTCGTAATAGTTATCATATTTGTTGCAATTAACTGTTTAATAAATAAATAAATTATAAAAAGTACCAAATATATACATATTTTATATAAATATTTATATAAATATATACATATACATATATATTTGCAGTAATGATAACAATGTTTCAAGCATATTTCGGTGGCATTACAAGTGATGAAATCATATTTTATGTAATTGATATGTGAATAAAATTTATAAATTTATTATAAAGGAAATAAGTAATAGTACTAAAGGCAAAACATCTCAAGTAACGTTAAAAAAAATTACTTAATATCCAAATCGATTACTTGAATCCCAGACATTGTAATCCAACACAAAACGCTGCTTTCAGCATTCATATAAAAGGTAGTTTTGGAAATCACAATGAAAAAAATGAAAATTACGAGCTAAATACATTGGAAGAGTAATGTATTGATAAGTTGCTGTTTTAAATATCATGATTCGCTTCCATCTCAAATAGATATAATCGAGAAATCTGGAGGTGCGGTGTTTTCTTCCACTAATGCTTTGATAAAAATGTTCATCACTATAGCTAATGTATCAGACCTAATTAGAAATGGTGAGTGTTAATAAATTGATTAATGCTTTTGTTTTTATAACAAAATTTTAACAAATAATTTTTACATTTTCTGATTCAGTGATATATAGAATTTAATCTTATTGAGTTAATTGAATAAAAAAAAAACAAAACATTTTTTTGTGATTAATGATAATTGAAATGAGTAATTTCTCATTTCTCGCCAAAAGCCTGCTCGCAAACAAAAATAGTCAAATATCATAAAATAAGTTCATAAAATCGTAAAATAAAAAATATCAATGATTCATTAGGCAATAAAAGCATTAAATAATTGAAAAAAAGAATAAAACGGATTTTCAATTCATTTGAAAGTCACGCAATTGAAGAAAGTTGACTAATTATACGCAAAAAACGTAATAGTCGCTATAATCCAGCAATTGAGATATAAAATTTAATAAAATTGACAATAGAAAACATGTCGTTAAAAGAGAAAGCCAAGTGATTATAAGGAACCATTCACACCTATGTCCCAACTCTTTAGTAAAGTGGATGGCTCTGCTAGTAGTGATTAAAGTAATTTAAGTGGTTAGAGCTTGCTCTGTCCGGTTAGGTTCATATCATTGACTTTTTTTTTTAAGAGACTTCACCATTACTGATTAGAATCACTCCACTGGCCTGTCGCATTGGACAAATATGCCAGGGAGTTCCTTGGCGATAGAAGTACAGGTAAGTCGCCAGCATCACCCGGGTTTTTGAACAGATTTACCCCTGCGGGGAATTGAACCTCAGCTCCAAATTTAGCAAAAACCCATTGGGCCATTCTATCCCATATTATTGACTATTTCATGAGAAAAATTTTTTTTGTTAGGAAATCACTTGGCAAATATTTATGCAAAGCTTAGTGGAACTTGCCAAATGAGGAATGGTAAAAAGAGATTAGAAGAAGTGAATTTAAATAAAGCATCAAAAAACTATAGGCCAATCTAAAAAACTATCCTTATAAACCTATCGATTTGTTATTTTAACAATGAATTAATTTCTAAAAAGAAAGAATAAAGATATAAAGATCTAACGCAAAAAACCTTAAGAAATTATAAGCAATAAAGCGCTTGAAGTAAATCACTTGATAGTGAATATAACTAACCATTCATGGCAGATAGGAAGCCATTAAGGTCCGCGATATAATTCAGCGATCCTCATGCGATTATATAATCGCTAATGAGTATTTTGTTAGAAATGAGTATCATGAGGCAATAAATTAGCGTTCGCTATTATTAATTAAGGTATTTAATCATACTTAAAGGTAAAAATTTAGATATGCAATTTATGGCAGATGATGAAATTCCCTGCAAATTCTCAATTATTCGTCTCGGGCTAATGTGGAAAAATCGATAAACTAAATCCCTTCTCGGTCAAAACGAGATCATGCAGAAACTTCTCTACAAGTTATTTAATATTCTTTATATAGAGATGATACTTTATTGATAAAGTATTGTATATGGGAGATTTCTGAGATGATAAATTTTTCTGCGAGATCAGAGGATTATGTGACAACAAATAATTTTGATTACAACAAATTAACAATCATTGAAAAGCAAAATCCTAAATCGCAACTTAATTCAAATATATTATAATAAAGGATTTAATTGAATGAATGGCATTTTATAGTGGCCTTCAGAAGTTAAAATAATTTAAAACCGAAGTGACCAGATCGGATAGAAACCGATTTATTCTTAAACAGCATTTCCTCTAAAGCCTACAGCCGATGCTTATCTATCGTTCTGTGAATTAATCATGGTTAATCATGGAAGAAGAACCTTTGTGAAAAATAAGATCAAAATTCTCCAAATTCACATATTTTGATAATAAAAACAATATTCAATAAAAAATAAGTCATAAATCGAATTTTAGAAATTTCTCGACAATAATTGGTTAAAAATGAAAAGGACAATAGGGCAATAGCTAATTCGAAAAATGTATCACTCAATGAGAAACAGACCAACAAGGAGCTGAAGGCTAAGAATCTGCAGTAAAGTTGATAAGATTATCAATTATTCAAGCACATGATGAGCAGCTCTTTTTCTGTAATAACCGAATTTTTTCATGAATACCGATGATATTATGTGACAAAATCATTATAACCAAAACGCCATAAAATATCAAATCATATCTTTCATTCCAAGAAAAAAAGTCAAGTCTTCAGTTCATTATTTCATAAGAAAATGCGAAAATATGAGAAAATAATGCATAAATGCACATTAATAGTTTTGTAAATCTACAACGAAATTTACAAGCTCAACCAAATAATAAAATAACTATGAATTTTAAAAGTGATTTTTGCCGAAGTTTTCAGTCATTTTTTTAGATATTTTTTAAACTGAAAATATATTAAGTAATTGTCTTATAAGAAAATATTTCATATTTAAGCTGTTGGGATGAAGCCATCTAGAAAAAGCAAAAAATAAGATAAACGATAGGATTATAACTTATGGAATGAAATCATATTAGATTATTTATAGCCTCATCAATCATAAAGAAAGAGCTTATTAGTTATAAGATATATGCTACAAAATTTGGTCTATACGAATGGTATAAATATTACTTAATTTGGATCGATTCCATAGATTTACATACCTTCTATATCTGGACTCAAAACACAATAAGAAAAGAACAATGATAGCTTAATTGATAAAGATGATAAAATATCGTTTGATAGTGTATATTAACTGCCGCTGTGTTAAGAAATTTTTTTGGCAATTTTATAAATTTTCAGAAAGATTTTATTTCATAGAATGAATCGTTTCCACAAATATAGTAAAAAATTTTAACTTAATTTAATTGAAAATCTTCATCCTTATATTGAAAATGCAATTTATATAGACCACATTCTAGGAATTAACTAAGAATAATTAATTCACAGCCCAAAATTCAAAAATTACTTACATAATACTAAACTGGTTCCGCTTTCTTTCTTATTGCCTTTAGTAATAGCTCCCATTTAATTAATAAGCCTGGAATCAGTTCAATTTTCGTAAAACTTTAATAAAATAGTTGTTTTAAAATGAGTTATATCGCATGAAAGAATTTTATGGAAAAAAAAATTGAAGTTTAAAGCAAATTTTTTTTTTTCATTTTTATTTTAATTTTCTTCACTACTAAAGCCCGGAACAACTGCATTATGAATCGCAACTATTTAAACAACATGACAAAGCCATTTTTGCGAATTTTCCAAAATTCTTTAATTTTCTCTAAGGCGAGAACATAGAACAAATAATAAAATATGAAAATATTTAATCAAAGTATTTGAAGGATCAAAATACCAGTTAATGAATTAAAACAGCAATAATAAAATATATTTTAAAAATAATATTCAGTAGATTAAAAAATATTATGTGAAAAAGATGCATTGTTTTTAAATTTCTAAGAATGGCTTGATAAGAAAAACGGAATTTTTCGTTTTTACTTATTTTTGGTTAAAAAATTAATCATTAAGAAACAATTATTTAGAACTATGATTAAAATAATGTCCTTATCACTACGTGTTAAGATAATTTTCGTCAAAAACAATCGAAATGAAAGATACCTATATTGATAATATCGATTTAAAAGTTAATATAGAAATCGACACAAGGTATTATTAATGTTTCCATAAAATAATTAATTTCTCAATTTCTCCAGAATTTCTCGCTTAAAAGTTTGTTATCAATATAGTGCCCAACATCTTGCCTATATAAAAATCGAAATTTTTCGATTTTTTCATCTGGAAATCATGGATCAAAATGAATATGTTAATTGTCGAGAATCCATCGCCAGCAATTATTTCCGATTTTCTATATGAACTCTCTTCATTATAGGTATTAAGATGAATTTTAAAATGCAAAGACTGTAAATGGTTTCGTGTTTTAACCTCTGATTTTTTTTCATTTGTCTCAAAAACAAATAGTTCAAATTATTCCACATGAAAATAATTTTCACTTCTATGACTGAATTTTAAGAAATGAAACCAGCGGCAACAATTAAATATTTTTTAATTGTAATCAAATTTGCAACTATAGAACCTTGAATCTAATTGTAAATTCTTTCATTATGATTGACAATAAGCAAAAGTTTAATGTTATCGCTATCAGCTGAATGGAACCTCAGATAAGGGAATACTATTTAAATTTATTCCTGTCAATATAAAACGGAACAGCCGTAGCTTCATGGACCACTTATTTTTTACTGCAATCAATGGAATGGAAATAAAATTAGGGGCCAGTAGCACAATAGCATTAGCATTACAATAATAATCGCAACAAATACCAAAAAAAGACGATAAAAATCGAAAGAATTAATCTACTTTGTATTTGTATGATTGTATGATTTATTAATGATTAACAATATTTTAATAATCAGCGGAGCGATGGTGAGTTAGTTGCTCACCTGCTACATCCTGGGATTGGATTAGTAAAATGAGTTTGTGTGCCTGAAGCATATGAGATAGATCATTTTTGTTAGGCAATACGATTTAATTGGACATTAATTAGAGGAAGAATTATCGGATTAGTCGATTGCAGCGATGTATTGTGTATGCATTCTAAAACGGAATATATTCGAAATTATTCATTCAGATGATTTATTCACTGCTATAGTAACCTCCTATTATATCAACAAATCAATTCACTATTAATTCGAAATACATCTACTTCTACCGTAACTGCCAAATCTTACAAAAGAATTTCTCGAAGAGTCCCGTATCGCTTTAAACAAATGATTATTATCTAAGTTCTCTCAAAATAAATCTTTTAAAAATCAGATATTTTTCAGTTTTCCTTAAAATCAATTTATGAGGCTTAAATTTTTAAATATTTTGGTTATCTTGAATTTGATAAATATATTGTTTGATAATTGATAATTGATAGTTGGATGTTGATATGCATTCCAGACTTTCATAAATTTCTTGAACGCAGGCTTCTTTTGCATCTCTCCTTAAATACCTTCTGTGATCATTTATTATTTTTTAATAATAGGTTTACTGGAGGTGAAATGTGAACTTTGGTGTTCAGATAATAATTTGGTGAATAATTTGGCCAAGCTGCGTCCCTCCAGATATTCATAATCCGGAAATTTAATTCTCATCGAAATCATTAAATATTTTTAATTTACATTAACAATATTTAAAAATTTAAAATATTTATAATTTGAATATGAAAATAACTTTTTTTCAAATAATTAATAATTAATAAAAATTTTACGAGATGTAGAGCTCACTGGCACAATTTAATTCAATTAAAGCAATTCAATTAAAGCAATATGATTAAATCATTCTAGTAAAATAAATAAGTGGTTAGCACTCACCATTTTTGGTTAGGCTATCTCTGCTGGTTATTAGAAAGTTTTTGCCAAGAAGATGCTTTGCGATAAATGTACAGGCAGCAGTACCTGGAGCACTACTTGGGTTTTTAGTGACATTTTTCTAAAAAAAGATGATTCTAAAAATATATGATCAAAAATCGTTCCATAAGTATGTGACTGTTAATGGGCATGGCAATTCACGATCATAAACGATCATGATCATAAAAGTTAGAAGCGAAATAAAAACGATTCAAAATGAAAGGTCTAAACATAGAAAGTTATAAGAGAATAAGAAAAGATTTTATGGGCAATCCACTTATAAAACGCAAACAAATCGTTCATCGGAATTTAATTCATGGATAAAATATTATTTACGTAGAGATTATGACAATTTGATAAATTTATTTTCGGACAAAGATAAATGCTACATAAATTTTTTTCAGCAATCATAATTGCCTGTTTATTTCAATCAAAGATAAATTTGGTTTCTTTAAAAAAAACTAATAGCCATATATTGGTTTTAGGCTCACTGACGACTGAGACGATTATATATATACATATATATGTAATGCTATTTTGCCGCTTTCTCAACGTCTCGACGTAAGTGAGAGTTAAATAATGCATAATTTACAAGATCACACAACAATATAACTGATAAAATAGATTTTTTGCAAAAATGAATAGCCGGAAATCATATGTTTATATACTTTATAGTCCTTTATGGTTTAAATTAAGACTAATTACCATTAATAACATTGCAAAAAATTACAATAAAGCTGAAATCCAAAATTTTCGGGTGAAGACCAAGTAATTTTCGACTTTTCCTTTCACAGCTAAATGTATTGCGATAAAACAGCGATTTTAGAATTATAATTCATATATTCATATAAAATTTTTTATCGAAAAAAAATGAAAAGTCAGTGTCCTTGATAAAGTCAATTGCAAGATAGTTGAAAATAAAACTTGCATAATAAAAATGAAAAGAAGTTTGAAAAATTAAAACATATCAATCTTTATGAGCCTTAAGTGATGGAATTTGCAATAAATTGGAATATTGAAATATTTGAGCTGGAAATACATATAAATATATATATAATATTCAATATTATTAGCATATCGTCCATAATTAGAAAGATTTGAAAGCTGGAAAAACATTTCAAAATTATCGCATTGGAAAATAAAAATTCAAATTATTAAGCTTTGTATTTGCATGATTATCGAAAAAAGGTAAAAAAGCTAATAGTTTCGAATATTTTCCCGCGAACTTAATTTTCATTTTTAGCAGAATTCTGTTATAAATAATATCATTCACTAATTTTTATAAAAAAATCGAAAACAATGACTGAAATTTTTATTACACTCTATTTTTATTTGTCGTTTGTTATTTATTTATTATTATTGTAGAATCGCTTGACAAGATTCATGTATTCAAATCATTCAAATCATTCTTCTTCTAGCGCTCTCTTTTGGCTTGCACTACTGGCTATTAGAATGATAGGTTTTTGAGTCGCTTGGAGTCACATGCGGATGGAGGTAATACTCGAAATCCTCAAATTCTTACATTGTCTATCAAATGAGAATGAATCGTTTACAAATAATTCAATGATGATTTCAGTATAAATCGATTCTTATTAAATATTAAAAATTTAATTTAACATTGATGGAAAAAAGAAAAAATTTTTGAAACTCAAATTGCTAATTGTAGCCTTCTTAATCCTTCATAATAAATCTAATTGGCCATTAAAGGCTTTATTATTCTGTTCAGAAGAGAACCATTCTAAGTCGATTAAATTATGAAGATCAGTCTTTGAAGTCGACCGTCTCATCTGCTGCTTATTTTTTACATCTGGCTCAAGTCAGATTTTTATTTTTAGCCATCGTTGGCCATCAAAATTTATTATCTTGCTACTTTTTCGAAAAACGAATATTTTAAAATAATCTTAAATAATGTAACAAAAGAGAGCGAACAAAATAAAATAACAATGAAACCTATTCCAGTTTAATGAAGCAACTAATTGTTATGTCATTGATAACACTTATTCAATCCACGCTCATGGAGCATAAGTTAATAATTTATAAATCAGAATGCATTGAAAAAATGAAATTTGTTAAAAGATCATGGTGAAAATTTGCATAATTTCCAATTAGCAATCGAGCAAACTCATCGCTCTGCTAACTAATTTTTATTTAATAAAGGATTAATCCTCAAGTTAATTAAATAAATCAGAAAAAATTTAATCGAGCATCGATATAAAATAATACGAATTATTGCTGGCAAATAATTCAATTAAAACTGCTCATTTTTCATTTTGGATATTGAATATAAGACGAGTAAAACCATTTTCTGCGTATGAATTTGATTTAAGGATAACCGGATACAAGTATAAGTGAGTCAACTTGGACTTCCCTTTTAATGGCAGATTTACTTCTATCAAAAGAGAACTCTCGAATCAACGACTTATTGAAATGATTAAATTTACAGCCACACTGGATTGAAATGATTAAATTTACAGCCACACTGGAAATCGGTGCAACGCAAAAAATAATAATAAAGCAAATAAGCAAATAGCTTCCCAATTTTTATGACGAAACTTATCAAATAAATTGATGAATAACGGCTAAATTTAAATTACCAATTGAATTGAATAAATTAACAGTCATTAGTAAAATGTAAAAATGGGACCAAATTTATGGTAAATTTAAGTTTTCTTATGAATTAGCTTTCCAAATAACTTTGGTTAATAAAATAAGTAAAATTCGATGAGCTCGAATTAAAATTTTTTACGCACATTTAGACAAATTTGATTTCATAGATAATCCTCTATGAACGTTTCATTGCAAATTATTTTCTCTCTTCTTTTTCTTCTTTAAGATTTTCCGCCATTCATAATCAAATTGCCATAACTATGGCCAAATTATAAGCACGAATGATATAATTGAATGGATTAGTCATAACCTTTTTTTGTCCAATGCATTATGAATTAATTATATATAGCTCCATGATCATGTCCATCTACAAATATGCATTTTGTCATTAATTCGATCGAATATTCATAATAAAGAAAGAAGTGATTAAATTAAATTAATCAAGTGGAAAAATTGATAATTTTTGCAAAAATTAGCGATGAATTCTTTGTTCTTCGATTATTTTCGCTAGTACGACTTAATCGTTGTTTTTAGATAAAATTCATACGAAAAAAAACAAAATTGTTTCTTTTAATCAATCATTCCTTAAACAATCAGCCATTAACGTACCATTAGAATTTAAGTACTTTCTTCATTCAGTGAACTAAGGAATATTTAAATATTAAAAAAGTATCTTAACAATATTCAGTGTCTTTTGCATGCCTCTCCAGAGAGCCATTTGAGGATAGGGGATGCAACATATTAATCTAAGCAGTACTATTTGAAATTAAAATTCAACGAACAAAATCATATACACCAGATATAATTAATCAAAAATATCAAGAGAGTGCTTTTCACCGTTATCTTATTCGTCAATTCAATTGAAAATTAAAAGGATTCAAATTACTAATTTAGCTAAAGAAATGAAAATGATTGCGAGCCGAAAATCTTAAATTTGGCAAACGATGCATTATTATTGGAAGCAGAAATTTTAAGCAAAATTTCTCGTAAATTTCCCTTTATTTTTGACATTACTCAAGAAACTTTTTTGAAAAGTATTCATGCATGAGCCTATTTATTTGAATATGCTCGTTCAAGCAAATTTCTTCAATGACCTCGCATTTATGCAATATAAAGCGATATTTTCAATCCAAAAAATCCAAAGAAAATTTTTATGAAAAATAGTTTAAAATCTAATAAAATACTGTTATGTGGCAAATGCATTAAATACGATATTTTATTTATAGAATAAAAATTTAATGATAAATTTGCTAATTCATTTATAAATTGAAATTTATCAATTTTCGGTGATTAAATTTGTTAATTAATTAATTCATTGTCAATTTCAATTCAAAAGCCGAATTGCTGAATCTTATCGTATTCACTGAAAGTGAAAAAGAAACTTTTGATGAATAAATAGAATCAGAAATCGAAACCCTTCTATTATTGCGAATCGACATAATAAACGAATTCATTCGCTTATAAAATAATTAATTAATATTGAATAAAATGAAAAATAATATTGAAGTGCAAGTAAATAAATATTCATAAAAGTATAGCTGTTTTCAAAAAAAATTTTAAGATGCCCTGTCGTACAACGAAATTCCTTGATTCTCATTAATTTTTAATCAAGGATAGACAATCAGTCATGATTAATACCTGCTTTAAAGATAAAATATTCGAGTGATTGTTGCTGAGATTGTTTGGAGCATAATGCTTTAATCTCAGTAGGACTCGTTAAAAAACTTAGGTGTTGCTAAGAACCCATCTCTGCTTTTACCGCTAACTTTTTGGCAAGATTACCTCGTCACACCAACTAACAGTGGAACTAGTCTACCAGAAATGATGGGTGCTGACATCTCACTTATTTTCTTAAAACCAGCAGAATAACGATTTATCATTATACGAATAATTTTTACAAGAGCTCAAAAATCCTAAAATCCTTAATTTGACAACTTTAACAAAACTTAAGGATCGATTGGAGTTTTTATTGTATGATTTTATATAGATCAGACGAAAACTCGAAAGAATGATGAATAAAAGTAGACAGATTTAAGGTAAAAATCAAGAAGTAAACAAATTGCAATGAAATTTAGCGTAACTGTGATCTATTACAATATGCTAGTAAATCATATTATAAAAATTTGTGCAGCACACAAATTATATGGCACAAAAAGTAAAAGAAATTATTTTTAAAAGCCTAAATCATTATATATTAAAAGGAAGTAATAAATATTATCAAGGAGTAGAAGTTATTTTCAGAACGAAAATAATATCTAATTAGGGAATTATAAGTTCCTGTGCGATTAGTCGCTGCCCGTGACGACTATACTGTACTCTAAAAACTGCATATTAGATTTTTATGAAAAATGGCGGCAGTGGGTGGTGCACAATGAATTTTACGAGGAGTTAAATCGGCTTAACTCATTCCTATATACGGCAATTTTCCAGGTTAATTGGCATTATTTATCGCCTATTGCGCGCTAGAGAAAATCAACTAAACGACTTCTTGAACTGAAGATAATCTTAGCAATAAAAATTTTTTATTAATAAATTAAATGAAGAAGATTAACGAAGAGCTTATTAAAAATGAAAATATATTTTATGATGAAATTTTACAAAACCGTTGAGAAATTTTTAAATAATGACGAGATTTGCAAAAAGGCTGAGGACATGAAACATTTTAAGAGCAGTTGGGTGCATGCCAAATTGAACGGAAAACTAAGGCCTTAAATTTTTATGGGAGCGAGAAGTTTTGTGCTATTAGCCACTTGATCTATTGTCACCAAATCTCGTTTCATAATTGATAACTGATAACTGATGATTTAAAAATAAATGGAACTCATTTTTTTCAGTCCAAAATTTAATGTACCAAATATATCTGTTAATTTGTTAACCTATGAGCAACCATAGTTTTTTTATTAGTTTACATTCATAAATCTTCTTTCCATACTTTTCATATGCAAATTAGTACTTTTGCTTCAAAATGCTTTAAATTGCTAAAAGTAAATATAAAATTGTAAAAAAATATAAGAAAATTGACACATCTAACGATTGAAAATTGAAATTAAAATTGAATTTTTCGAAATTTTAAATTTTCGAAATGAAGCAATTGTTCCTATATTATGCAAAAATTTCTTATCTCCAATTTTCCAAAATTTTTTCCAAATTTTTGAAAATTTGAGACTAAGTGATTTAATATAAGAAACTTGCAATCTACTTGAAGATTTTAATAGTAAAATACAACATATTTTGGAGTCAACTGCATAAAACCAATGGGAATTATTATGAATAATTATTATGAATAAAAACTATTGAATATGAATGAATATGAATAAAAACTATTATCCAGATAAGCCATATAATCTAACCACCACTTATTATCCATAAAGCCATACAAACCTAACTGTCACTTATAAGACTAAGTGATTATTATAAATCGCATGGCCAAATCATTGTTTGCTAGACAATATTGATGTAATAGATTCTTACCCATACTAACGCAAATCAAATGTCCTATACTATGTTAGATAATAAATTAGTTTATGAAATTAAATTGTGTTTAAAAATACTATTCCATTCTATTCCATTCTCCATTCATTAACTTTTTGTTGTGGATTTCACCATCCACATTGATCTAATCTTTTCGATTCTTTAGTGTTAAAGAAAATATAAGAAAAAATTTCAAAAAAACAAACAAAAACACTCGTTTTGCAACTCGATGAACTTCATTTTGTAAATCTAAAAAGAAGGAAATATCATGACTCTGGCAAATTTTCTTGACTAAAGGAACCAGTGAAGTAAAAAAATGGTTGAGAAGGTCGAATTGCAAATGAAAGCAATTGAACACAACTGCCAAAATATTTTTTTCGCAAGTCCATTGTCTTAGTCAAATCAAAAAGTAAAATTTCCTTAAAATTTCTTTAAAAACCAAAGAATCAAAACCTAAAAAACAGCAAATTTTTCTTTTATACTATCTACCATTTCAAAAACTTAATTTTTTCTTGCTTTTACCTGAAGACCGATTTTAACGCTCGTTAATTTGACAAGGTCAGAAAACCCAATAAATATTAGCAAGAAAGTATATGAAAAAATGGAGGACAAAGGTAATAAGCGCGATAGGAATATGAGCAATTGACCTAAAAAAAAGTGAATGAAATTAGAAGTTGATGAAGCAAATCGACCGAAAAAATTCCATCAATTTTTCTGTGGCCTCATTGATTATCTCCCTAGAATGCGTAGAAAATAATCAACTTAAATAAAACTTATCTTAATCAGCGAAAAAATTTAACTGGTTAAATTCCTGATAGCACCGACTGTTTAATAATTAATAAATCTCTCTAAAATTTCTATAAGTTTTTTAAAAAAAATTTTTTTTAAAAGTTTATATGAATATGAATTATGAATTTATATGAATTTTTCCAAATATCATTTGGCAATTATCAATTCCTTTTGCACTTTTCCCTATTTTTGTCCAATTTTCATCGTTAAACTTTTTTTTGAATATTTCTATTAAATTTTTAAGCATGCAAGATTCAATGAATGACATCTCTAATAGTATGAAATTCGCTAATAAATATTAATTATATGCTTTTATCTAAACTAAATAAATAAGAAAGTATTAAATATATGAAGTAAATAAATTGTCAAGTTGAATACGATTAGCGTTCATTACGAAAATAAAAAATTACAGTGCAAAACCGAAATGCAACAACACTGTTATTTAAATAAATGATAAATCACATTATAACTAAAAGTGTTTTCTTATTTCTCAAATTTTTGAATATTTTCAGTGATTGAATATAATCTCATGATTTAAGCGGGTTTTATTTAACAATGATCATAATTCTCATTCTGGAGAGAACGTATTTCTTGGTCGAAATTTTAAAAATAATAAAAATAAAATAAAAAATAAAAATAATAATAAAAATAAAAAATAAAATAAAAATCTGTTGCATCTCGTTTTTTATTACTATTTTATAGATTTAGTGTTATCAATAATTTTGGCTAAAAACCAGTAATCAACTGAAGAAAAGGAAGAAAGATCAGTTATTACCGTTTGAAACAGTACCAATAAAAGGTAAAATTTTTTTTTCTTTTGGCAAAATCCATTGGAATTTATAAGCGAAATGAATTTAATAAACATGATTTAATTAATGAAGATAAGCTACTTGCCGATTAAGATTAAAAGATTTTTTGCAATTTTTTTCATGCAAAATTGATGCTATAGATTAAATTTCCTATAAACATCATAAAATTTATTAATTTTTTACAATTTAAATTTTATTTTAGAAATTAAATGTAGCAAACAATAAAATACAATAAGATGAATGTGAATCATCCAATCCTAACTCATGGGCTACTTTTTTATTTCATCAGTTCTTTTCACCAATCAAAACTTTTTCGTCATCTCAGTAAATAAACAAATTTTGCAAAAAACTTGTTACGAAAATGGCCAAGAAGATGCATATAGAAAAATTGTTAATGATATTCTGAGTGGTGAGTAAAAAGTAAAGGGTTCACGCTCACCATTTCTAGTTAGACTGGCTCTAGAAATAGAAATATAAATCGCCTGTTTTTTGAATTATTTAATAGCAAGCCCTGTTCTCCTCACAGCAGTGTTCCAATTTATTTTAATATAGTTCTCAGATTATTTTCTATAAAAGAATTTTTTTCATCCAGGTAATTAGCTTAGTAGAATAGATTGGCCCAGTGAGTTGTTGCTCAATTCGGAGCGCCGATGCTGAGGTTCGATTCCCCGTAGGAGTGAATCTGTCCAAAAATCCAAGTGATGCTGGTGAGTCACCTGTACTTCTATCGCCAAAAAGGTACTATATTTGTGCGAAAAGTAAGGATTCTTAAGGAAAAAAATTAGTATAATCAAAAATATTAGATTAATAAGAAGATTAATGAATATAATATTTTTTCCAAATTTCCTTATTTCTCACGAATTCCTAAATAATAGGTGACTTCGAAAACGATACAAAATTGCAAAAATGTTCATGTTTAAATGTATAAAAACATCTAACGCTCCACATAAATGTTTAAATATTCAACCACTAATGTATCATTGAATTGCAAAAGAAAAATCACAAAAAATTGAAGGCAGAAAGTTAATGAATCGCTCAAAATGAGAAATGCAAAATTATAGAAATTCTCAAACAAATTAAAAGAATCGTTTAAAATAATAATTAAAATAAAAATCGCTTTCTTGAAAAATTTAAATCAACCAAATCGACTATACATAATGTCAAAACAAAATATATTCTCTCATCAAAAAATTGACCTGACGCTTGAACGACATAATAATCGATGATAATCCAAGATAACGACCTATTGTGTGAAAACAAAAGGCGATTAAGAATATGGCAACTTCACAAAAAAGTTTCGGTAATTGCTTCAACTTTCTCAAGATCAATTAGTGCTTCTTTTTATTTAATTATCTAACAAATTCTTTCTGTAATTATTCTCTCCTTTCCTAAATTATTACACATTTTAAATTTAACTCAAGATTTTCAAAGGCTTTTATTAAGAAGATTGATATGATTTAATTTGATTGCCAAGAAAAAAATGAATTTTCGAGAAGAAAAATTTAACAAAAAGTTGAAAATGAAAAATTAAGTTTCGCAATGTTAACAAACCGAAATTTGCCAGATATTTTCATATTCAAATTATGATTTTCCCCATTGTTTGCTTCAATTTTGTAGATCCAGCTTATCCTGGATCCAACAGCTCTAAAAAAACGAATGTATGGAATGAAACGAATGTACATTTAATCAAGGAATAGATAAAGCCTTAAAGCTTAACTTAACCTCCGAACAGGTTGAATGAAAAAATTGCGCCTTTCCAACACCAACAACCGTAAGCGTAGACGAACATAAATGATAAAAGTGAGACCGCCTCTATTAGCAACCAATCAACAGTTAACGTGTCAACTAAAATTTGGAGGCGTTACAGTGGGTTGGGCTGAACCCATTAAATTTTATTAGTATTATAATTCTTTCAGTAAACGTGAAAATATCTCAAAAATTCCAGGAAATTATATATACCAGTATATTTTACTTATAGTATGGCAACTAAAGTAATTCAAAATAAATTGGCTTTCAATAAATTCTGTAGGATCACTATGATTAGAATCTAACTTACGATATACATACATATTTTTGGTTTGGCTGGATTCTGATAAATTGAGGCTGATAAATGATAAATTGAGACTTTACAAGAGAGTCATCTGCGGAGGAGATAGAAGTGTGGCGTCAACGCCAGCCGTATTTCACCTTTGATAACAAAATTTCCACCAAGGATCAGATCTGTGATTTTTTACTGCGTAGTCGCATATTATTTGGCCACTTTTCCTACAACGAATGCTTGCTATTAAACTTGATAAAAAAATTTAAAATATTCCACCGCTATCACAGCAGAGAAGCAAAGGAAGAACTAATGAAAAAATTGCTTATAAATTAAATTAACTATATTTCAAGCAAAAAATATTTGAATACTCAGTGAGTATGAATATACTATTACTTTATATCGACCTGATTAGCAATAAAACTGCTTAAATTTTAATATCTTGCGTTAACGAATGTATTGTGGATCATACCAATTTCGAGAGATGAAGTTTTATCTATTTTATCTACTTAAATATTTAAATACTAAATATTATTCAAAATAAATTTCAACAAGACTTTTTAGCAATTAGATAGTTTTAAGAAGGCCGACAAATATCAGGACAAAAAAAAACTATCATCCCAACATTCAACAGTATATTGAGTTGTATGTTTTCATCATAATCTAAAGAATTAATGAAAATATGCAATGTCATCAATAAGTAGTATCAAAATCAAAGGAAAATCAAAGGAAAATCATAAATAACAAAGTCCAGTAATAAATAAGATTTACAACCGCAAATTTTTTGTGAGTAGCCCTACTTAAAATCAATAAGCCAAAAAATTAAGACCAATAAATCGGTTGCTATTATCGCATGGATTTTATCCTTTGTAATGAAATAATCTTAAATTGCAATGAAACGATAGCCTAAAATCGAAGTCATGTTAGCAATCCTGAAAAAAATCGTTACATATCTCTTGGCTTCTATGTTGTATAAAGCATTACGGTCTATAGACCGTAGCGATTTTTTAAGCCAATGTTACTTTTATAATATCATACTACCGTTATTTTATTAATCTTGTAGTTTTCAACAATAAATTTATTTAATCTAACACTTTTCCATGAAAACGCTCCATAAAGAAGATAAAAAGAAAAAAACAAAAAAGAAAAGTGGCGCGTAAATGTCGCAAAAGTTTTCATCTTTAATTTGAACCATAAGTGCCTACTAAGTGGCCCAATTAGATTACAGACAATAATCAAGCTGTTCAACAATTTTGTAATTATATTTTGCTCTTATACTCTGGTGAATAATAGTGAATAAGCGAAGAAAATTTGAAAAATGTTGAAAAGTTGTGAAAATTTATTGAAATGTTTCCGCAAAGCCAATTCTGGCTCCAATATTTTTAGCAATAAGTCCAACAGACTTGAACCAGAACTAACAAATTTAAGATGACGAAGAATTCTGGTCACAACAAGTGCTTCATTTAAAAAGAAAATATAAATTACGCAAAAAAACTGAAAACACGGATCTATTTATAACCATCCATATCGTATGGATTTTATTCATTGCAATGAATTATTAAACTCTTCAAAATAATTTTGTTTTAAGATTTATATTTTTTCCATTGAATAAATTTTTATTGAAAAATTAATAAATTCTCGAAAATTAATATTAAAAAATGCGCTTGAAATAAACGTTGGTAATGTTGTAAGCACTACAGAAATAAATTGAATACGAGTAGCAAAGAATTTGCAATAATTAGCGATGAAATCAGAAGACGACGGCGAAATCTTATCGAATGAAAAACTAATTATGCAACTAATTGCCGCAATATTTTCCTTAAGTGGAGCGTAGAAATTGGTCTAAAGCACGACGATATTGAATTGAATTCTTTAATTCAAAACTGCCAACAAAATTGCTTCTAAATGTTCTAAAAATTCACATACTGAAGACAATACGACTTATTGTTTTCAAACACTCTTTGATCAATCAAATTTTTCACATAAAGGCAGCTCATTAAAAAATCTACGGTAATTTTAGCCAGAAAATTGGAACAAATTTTAAGCAAAAACAGTGGGGGGGGGGGTACTCGTAATAAATCCCATTTAATCATAACTATTTGCAGCCAATAGCGAACAAATAATCATTTATTAGCGCCACAAAATTTCCTCTACTATTGTTTTCGTTTTTGATTAATACTAAAGTTCTTGATCAACCGTTAATGCGTCATTACTTTATTTAAATTTCTTCGCGAAAAATTCATATAAAATACGATTTATACAATCAAATAAAATTGAAAGTAAATATATGCAAGTAAATAAATCGAATTTGGAGATTTCGAGGAGCAATGCTTCCTGAAAAGTTGCATTTAATGACAAAAACATGAGTTATGTTATTAACAAAAGGGTCAACAGGAATTAATGAAAACTTGGCACATATAAGTGTCTTTTAATGAGTGATAATGAGTTTCAGGTGGGCGCTAAAGATTTAATCACTTCTTTTTATATAACAATATTAACAGCAAAAAAAAGATTAATGAAACATTTGCACCGAAGAAATAAATATTCATTACACAAGAGAGAGGGAGAATTATTTAATCATTTATACCATTTGACAAAGTATGATTGATTGCTTTTCGACTAATATTTTTTTAAAAGACCATATATTCAAGCTTCGGCATTTTTCACATTAAAAAGACTTAAAATATTCGCTTGTCTCCTAAAAAAAGGAAAAAAAGTTGCAGCAATAAAGGAAGGAAATCTGAGAGAAAAGAGAGAGAGATTATAAAAGTGAAAATATTAATAATAAAGAACCAAAATCAAATCATCTAATATGCGAAAATAATAAATTAATAAAGCATTTTATAATATCTATTTTCGACACTAACAGTTAAAGAGGCTTGAAATATGCTGAAACACAGTTTTTTTTGGTAATTCTATGGTTGATCAAAAATATTGGCTAAAAATTGACTAAATTACTAATTACCAAACAGAAAGCATTTAATATGCGAAAATAATAAATTAATAGAGCATTTTTGTCAACAAGTACAAACTGGAAAATTAAATTAAATTAAAACAATTCAACTACAATTACAATTACAATTCATAATTATCTGACACTTGAAAGTTTTTAACATAATGAACAAAAAAAAGATAATATATAAAGATACGAATATTTCACTATTTTCAGTGAATTATGAGTATTAAGAAGAATTTAAATAATTCAGAGATGCTTTATGTTAAAGCTTAGGCTATTTGATCGAAATTCGTGATAAATTTCTCATTAACATCAAAACACTCAGTTAATTAATAAAATGCTTTACATTAAATTAAAAAGTTAGAAAAATCAGCGGAAGCATTAATTTTCATCGATAAAAATCTAATTGCAATTCGCCTATGACTATCTTTATGATATACATCTACATGCAGATGATGATCATGGTGATGGTGACGTCGCTGATGCATTTATCACCAAGTGATGTATTAAAAAATTTAATAACCATATGATTTATAATATCTAATAAAATTATCTCTTTTTGATATATGAATGAAATGAGACCACCTTTTATGTGCTTAATGCTCAAAAGAACCATCCTAAATTATTGCATCAAAACTTATAGTTTTCCAGTACGAAATCTGTGCAATTACAACTTCATTCCTCAACTAACGCAGTTATGTCCCCGTCCTCATCTGAAAATATTGGAGCAATTAATATTATTTTTACACTATAATAACTTATAATTTTTGGATGATGTCAAATGAATTTAATCTGTCCAATTAGGGTTTTTAGTGCGCATAATCGGCCATGTTTTTTAACCAATATTACGGATTAATTGGCTGATTATGACTTGCAAAAAATAAATTTTCATTCAATTTAAATCAAATAAATCGACAAATTATTTTTTGTTAGAATCAGCCGAATAAAATGGCAAAATTTCGAATTTCACTTTTTGATCCGTTTTCATTTTTCCATAGCTCACCTTTACAATACGCTTCATTAATAACTTATAAATTATCGATTTGTTAAGGTCGACTTTTCAACGAAGTACATTCGATTACTCCTAGTTTCTTTTTAATTTGAACGTCCAATTCAAATTCAATATCCAAGCTAAAATAATCTTGATTCACTAAGAGTTAGAAGTATTAAGCTAGACCGATTACTATTTCAAGATTTTTTTCAACTATTATATCAACCTAAATTGTTTTATTAAAATGGTTTCAACATGAATTTTAAGGCTACCAGAGGTAATAGATTGAAGTTGCAAGAGCCTATTTGCAAAGCCAATGTTCCATAACTTTTTCGAAATATTAATTACTGGAATATCTCACAATGTTAATATTAACCCATCTTTCTCATGTTTTAAAAGAAATCTCAACGAAATCATCCACAATATGCTGTTAAAAAAACTTGCAGCATTCATATTATACCTTTTTTTTTACATTTTAATGTTTATTTTATTATTTTGCTCTATTCTTCCTATGTAATTCTTTTCTTTAACTTCATTTGCTGCCACTAATTCCAATACATGGCTTTACGATCTTTTTCTAAATAAATAAATAAATATGATCAGCAAAAATGTTGCTTCTATTATATATAACAAATCAAATGGTAAATGATTTTTTAATACGATAAATAAAAGAAAATAATTAGATACGTAAACGTAATGAATAATTAATCTTACTATAGCAAAATTTGTTTAATAAAAATTCTGTAAAAGCACAGAATGAAATAAATAAATAGAATATCACAGTAGAAAATTAAAAAATAGAAAGCGAAATAATTATAAAGGTTTTTTTCTTCTTTTTTTAAAATAATTCGCCAGTTCTGGTTTCCTTGGCTTTACTAGGATGAAACCTCTTCTCCAGAGTCTCTTGGAGATAAAAGCACAACTAAGTTCTCAGCATCGCCCGAATAAATATATATTGGAAGGAAAATAGACCAAATTCCACTTTTCTAAATTTATTGGTATCGATTTCGACGATCGTTATCGTCATATTTAATATTTAGCAAATGAATTGCTGCGAAAGCGAAAAAATAAAATCTAATCTTGAGAAAATTAAACGATTTGCTAATCAAACAAATGTATTTTATTAAATTTATAATGGTTATTTTAGCTAGAAAAACAAATAACCAAAATATCCATTTCTAACCTTTTTTGCTTCGTTATAAATGTATCCTTGAAATTAATCGAAATCATCAAAGAATAAAAAAATTAATGATGTTCATAATGAAATTATATCGCACGCATATATTTATTTACGCATATATTTATATTTACTTCTAAAATACTTTGAATTTTAAATAAGTTGGTAATCATATAATTTTCCTAATTTTAGCTGATAACATAAAATCAGACGATATTTTTTGAAAATATATTGAAAAATATAATAATTCAATATACAAATAATAATATTCAACAAATACAAGCAATCCTTTGAAGTCCTAATAGTTCTGGACTAAATCGACTAGAAGTTCTACGTCCAGAGAAAGCCAAATAATCGGCGGATTTTCACATTTATAGATCCATCTTCACTTATATCTCGACGACAAAACTGCAGAAATCTATATTCACAGTACATATAAAGCGTATATATATATATAAGCGTATCATCATAGTACATATAAACTTTTATTTTCATAAAAACATGCGTTCATTTCGTTCAGTAATTCAAGATATATTTATAATAAATTTATTTATAATAAATTCCTTCCAAGAAAAAAAGTACGAGCTTTTTATTCAAAAAAAGATTGATTTTATGGATTGACAATAGCATTTTAAAAAATTCCCAGTGACGAGATTTATTTATTTCATGACATATTACTTTAGCCGCCTCATCTCACCATGCTAACAGTCAGTGGAGCGTTCCTCAACAAAATGGTGAGTTCGAACCACTCACTTAGTTTTTCCTATTTGAGGAAAATGTCCCAGCCTTAAATGTTGCATTGTTGCATTTATTCTGCAGCTGATATAAAATTAGATGTTTTAGGCTGTTGCAAGAAAGAAGATACTCGTGATTGCAGACTACTAAAGAAAAATAAGGATTAAAAATTCTTTCCATTATTATTTAAAAATTATTCTATTTGAAAAAACATGAATAGTTCAACTAAAAATTTTATTAGATTGAAAATTATGCGCATTCGACAAATATTCAAAAAAATAAAGAATCTGCACCTCAAAATTGCAAGGGTAATTTGACAGAAAAAAAAATGATTTCCTTTTGTCAGTGCTAACAAACAAGGCAATTTTATTTACGTTAAACGACCAAATGTATAACTAATTTTTTGACAGCAAAAATCACTAAGCACAGTATCCTTTTAAGGCCTTTAAAACATTCTTTATCTCCAGCAATGAAACGGTAATATTAATAATAATGATCTGATTACAGTCCTGATCAACGTGGTCAAAATATATTGATGCGTCGGGAAAGATTGGGCAAACAAGTTAGTGAGCCTAATTTAATTGAAAAAACCAAAAATTACTCTAAATTATGGATTTTTATTGAATATTTTTCGTCCAACCTTCTTCAAATTTATAGATAGATATTTAATATAATCGTCTCCCACATATAAACCATTAATTAAAAGACTTTTATTTAGCTTATGACTATTAATAATTAAACAACATGCAATCGATCAGTTGACATATCATTAGATTCAGTTAATTAATTAAATATCGTGAAATATCGGTGCAGCAAGGATTTTGTATTGCAAAAAAGTAAATTTTTGAATTTTCAGCTCATGTTTACTAGCTGTGCATCTAAATTTACGCTGAATTAAACAGACGTCTTAATCATCATAGAAATAACTAACAAACATTTATGCAAATGGATTGAAACCTAATTCATTGAAAAAGCAAATTCATTTCATTTCAATCTCGAACTGAAAAAAATTGATAAATATTTAAGAGATAAGCAATTTCCGAGAGAAATAAAGTTTGTCTTGTTTTGCACTAAATTATGAAGTTTTATGGAGAATTTTTTTGCTTAAAAAGAAACAAAAATGATAAAAAACTATCAGAAATGTGCCTGAGAAGCAAGTTGATTAGTGGTCGTCTGTTGTACAAGAACCAAACATCAAGGCCCTATTCTATATTCCTATTCTTTGCACGGATAAGTCATTAAAAAATGAAATCCAAGTGGACACGCACACCTTTGATTAAAGAATCACCGAGTGGATAGATAGTGATTCACGTTATAAAATTGAAGGGAAAGGACTTGCCCTTGACAAGAGTAAAGCTATCATTAAAAAACCCAGGAGGTACTGATAATCCACCTACACTTCTATCGCCATAAGATTCCCTGATGAAAGTTTTTGCACTTACAGCCAGAGGAGCTGGCATATACTAGAGCAACAGCTAGATATGGTAAATACAACCATTTTCTTTCCATTTTCTTTTTTATATTTTATTAGGTTGAAAAGTTAACTAAACCAGGAAGATTTAAAAATAGAACAATAAATTTAAACAAAGCTAAATCTGGAAAAATTATGAGAAATTGCGAGAATTTTTTAAAATTCGAATTATTTTTAACAGCAAAAATTAAAATATTAGCAACAAAAATGGACTATATCATTTACTAAAGCTCTCACCGCTTAAAAATTATTAAATGGGTGAAATTTCGACAAAATATCACAATTCCAAAAAATTCCATCCAAATGCCTTTTAGACCATTTACAATTTATATGCCAGAGAAATTAACCAGATTTATTTAAAACATATATTTCATTCATTTTAATCACGAATTATGATTCAAAAAATTTGCGATTCCCACGTAGCCATTATATAATTACCTTCTAATGAATTCGCCATTATAATAAAAACACGATACGAAATGATTGATGAAATAGACTAGTCAATTCAGGTAACTAACTAAGAATATTTTACTCGAGCAGCTGGTTTAAGGAAGGAAAATGCAGTTAAGGGAAGAGATGTAAAATAAAATTCAATTTTTTGAACGTTAATTAAATAATTTCAGACTAAGATAGTCAATTAAATTAAAATTGGATTAAATCTTATTAAAAATAATAAATTCTCAATTAAAATTGGATTAAATTTGAGATAAAAAGCAAAATTTGCGATTCCCAGTGTGATGCAAATATACAAATATATGATTTAAAGATTTAAAAGATTTAAAACAGAAATTCAAAAAAACAAGCTCAAGAAATTGAACATGAGCTGTGGAAAATTTCTTAGAAAATACCTTAAAAATTCGCATTATTTTTTTTGCCGCAAATATCATTTCTTATTTAGCTGACTTTACTGACTACTATGGTGAAGCTCTATCGCTTAATATCACTTATCATCGTAGTTTGAAATTATTTAATGTTCAAAAAATTGAATTTTATTTCACATCTCTTCCCTTAACTGCATTTTCCTTCCTTAAACCAGCTGCTCGAGTAAAATATTCTTAGTTACCTGAATTGACTAGTCTATTTCATCAATCACTTGGAGATAGAATTATAAGGTGATCGTCTAGCAATCACCAAGATTTCATTTTTAATTTTAATATCAAGAAACAGGAATGCCAAGAAATGTCGAGAAAACCAATGTTCTTTCACCACAGTTGAAGGACGGATTCGCAGTTTCGAAATCGAATTTACCTCATATTTGCAAAAAATTGATAAGAAATTGATATTATGAAAATTATTTGATAACATAGTTGGTTCAATTGAATGACAGCTGAGAAATAATAATCGATTAATACCATTTATTATATATTTACGCAGAATTAAAACTAAGGAAGTACATTAAAGGGGTTAAAGGACCATTTTATGACATAACAATCACGAAAATAAATATTATATCAAATTATGGCTCTAACCTCATTTCTAGTTCTTCTAAAAATTCCATAAAAATTTGTTTTGAAAACGAATTTGGCCTTAGTAAAATGTTTAAATATCAACAAAAACATAAAATATCGGAGAATGATGAAACAAAAAGATGATTGCTATTGCAACAGCATGATGGCTAATGCATCGTGTCAGTGGCATTTGATTTAAAAATAAAAAAATTTTGACGATTAATCTTGTCATGATAATTGATCACTTACTTAGCGATTTATTTAGAGGCAATTTCTAATTAATAAGGCCAACACAATTGTAATTAATTATTCGCCATGAGGCGATAATTATATATTGAAAAATCAAATATCAAATCCCAATATTTCATAGGCCAATTGCAGTCGAATCAAAGATATCGTGAAAACGGCCAAAATTCGCTTTAAAACATTTATTTTTAAATATTGGCATTTCGGCGTTTCAATGGGTTTGAATTCGATTTCTGAAAATTCTAATTTCGCATTATTAGGCGGCAAAAATCTGACGATATCATTCATAAAATGGTCGCCATCAAAACTGCTTACTTTATGACCGTATTAATGCTATAGATTTCCTCTTAGCAAATTGGCTTAATTCATTTCTAATCACCACTCAAAATCGATTCATTATGGACAGACAATTTCTAATAATTTCTCAAATTTTAACAAAGTTAAGAGTCAATATTATTAGTGATCTATGACTTAATGGATTTTATCAATTTAGTTCTTAATGGCCAATCTTTAATCAGTAACTTTTTTTCCGGTGGCAGCATATCAAGTGTATATCGCTTATATTACCATAAGCATCATAGTTCGACCCATGTATCTATCTAATATTGGAAAAGTGCTAGGAACCTATTTCCCACTGAATTATATAGGCACTGAATTATATAGAAATGTTCTTAATTAGAAACAATGAGTTTTGCAGAGAAAATTTTTTCTTCCCTTTATTCCTACTCATGAAGTTATCTCTAACAAATGATAAAATGCCAAATCAAGATATTCTCTAAGGATTCTTGGGGAAGTTTCTAGCTTTTTTTGGTAGCATGAAGTTTAAAAAAATTTGGAAAATTTGGTTTAAATTGGCATTTTGCACACTTTTTAATATATTGGGGAGACTATTTTGTTTTCTTAGATGAGAAAAAAAATATTTTAAATTCAGCGATTTCCAACTTCTGGACATTTTAAATTAGATGTGAATGCTATACTAAAATGTATGCTAGCAAGACAAATAGAGCATATATTTTTATAGGATTAACTAGGATTTTTATAGAATTCGAGGAGAAAACAGATTTCACCAAAAGATCCACAAATAAAAAAATGTTGGGAATTTAATACTAAGAATAGGTTAAAAGTCGAAATCATTATTTATGAAATTTGAACAATTTATATTTAGCAAGACAGAAGAAGAAAACTATCCAGAAGAAGGGCGATTAATCTCAAGTAAATGCTAATCGATTTATTGTGTGTTAGGATTTTAAATCATTTAGCTGATTTCAGCTTGGATTTAAAAAACGACAATTGAGTAAAGCATTGCAAACTGATTCTAAAACAACAACAAGTCTATTCGTCTATACGGTTTGTGAAATTTGAAAAAAAATGAAGAACGACGCGCGAAATCTACCAAAAAATTCTCGATTCCAGACTAGGTGATGGAATTTTGAGATGAAACGATACGGCTCGTCTTCAGTATAATTTGCTGAAGAATAATCTAGATTGACTCTGAAATCAATATCCTAATTATCTTTTGCATAGTCTTAATCCCACAGACTTATTGCTAAAACAATTTTTAATTGCTCGGTAACGCTGTTTTTCTGTTTTTGTTTTATCATTATTACAATTCTGGTAGCAATGAAAGATTGATTAACCGAAATATTTTAACAAAGCTTCAAAAATCTAAAAAACCCATTTTTAGACTTAAAAAATAACCACTCGCAAAGGTCATTAAATACATTTGCCACTTTTTTTTTATCTCACATCACTAACCACTTCTGACTTGCATAGTTCCCTCGACCACCAGCACGAGTCTTTTGGAGATGGAAATTCAAATGGATCACTTTTTAATGGTTAGGTTATGTTAGCCGAGGAAAACAACTGAGCCGAGGCAATATGACAATGGTGACTTTGCCGTTCGCTATGCAGTTTACAAGCAATAACTACCGTAAATGAGAATTTAATTTTCGTTCTAGAAAACATACCTTAGTGCATCGATTTTATTTTCGTCTGTTAGTTTTTTATTTTGTAATTTAAAAGAAAACCTATATTCGAGAAAACAGATGAGCCAATATCTTATCTATGATTTTTTTTCTTAAAAATATTCACCATTTTTGGTTAGATCGGTTGGCTTGCCGAACCAAAATCTGCCGAATCGTTTCGCCATGGAAGTATAACTGAGCGAGAATTTCGAAAGACAGGTTTACTGAAAGCGGAAATAGAGCTGGCAGCGCTTCGAAATGGCAGCCCACTGAGCCGTTCTATTCCGTCTGTTATTGCTATGTTCCACAAGAGTAAACTTGCATAAATTGCTTATAAATATTTATCTAAACGTTTCTACTCATTTTGCGTTAAAAGGAATAGTGAACACCATTGATTAATGATAGAGATGAATAGACAAATTCATGATTTATTAAGCAATTTATCTCGTAAGAAAAAAAGCATAACAATAAATCAAACATAGATGAAGCAAACATTAATTTTTGAATTGTGGTTTTTTTGATTTGTGAAAGGATTCATTTGAAAACTTTGAGTCCATTTAACAACTCTAAGCATATTGGAACATCGAATAGTGAATATTAATATAAAGCGATAGGTTTGATTAAAAAAATTTTGAAATAATGACACAATCGATTAGACAACCTTTCAAGAGATTAAGAAATCTTTCAGAAAATTTTTTCGAGGAAATTTTTTTTCGCTTTTTTATGCAATTCGCGAGACCAGAATTAGCTAATAGGTAGGCAAATCTTTTCGCATGTCCATTCGTTTCATTTAAAATAAAAGCGAGAAAGAAAAATAATTTTTCTACGATAATATCTATAATGATAAGCCGAGTGGCTGTTGCTGAGATTATCCTCTCGAATTATCCCCTCACGGTTCACGTCCGACCGATAGCAAAATTTTTATCGAAAAATCCTTGTTGTGCTGGAAACCCTCCTTCTATATAAACTTTGTAAAAAATTTCTCATTATGCTAATAGATAAAGGAGCGAATCTAATTAGAACTATAAGCGCTAATCCCCTCTATCTATAATCACAATGATTGAACAAAAACTAAAAAAACAAAATCCGTATTAATTACTTTCAGCAAAGCCACGTGCCGAAGAAATAAATATTAATAAATATTTCTTGCAAATCCAGAAAATTAATTACAGAAGGAATAAAATTAATCAAAAATTGTGTAATCGGAAATCGTTCATAGTTTTCTCAGAAAGCATACCGTAAAATTCGTTTTCAAATTAATAATTAATTAATTTTAAAAATCAACAGGAAATTAGAAAAAAATGAGGAAAATTAGTTTGAAATTTTGAATGAAATTCAATTGAATAAAAAAGCATGATGAATCCGAAAAGTTTTAATCCGAAGGCTTCAATTTCGCTTTTTACAAATAATTTAAATCCATAAAAATAATTTATCGTCAATAAAATTAAAAAACCAAAGATTAAATTAATTGAATATTATTATTTTTCATGTGACGACTAATTTTAAATTGGTTATCATCGACACAATTTCAATTTTAATTAATCCGAAAAGAATGACAACTATTCAGTTTAAAAAATGATAACAACCGATTCATGAGATTTTCTTTATATAATTATCTATGGCTTTAATTAATTTAATCAAAGTTCATGGATTCATGGATAATTAGTACAAAAAAAGACAAAAACAATATCATCATATAGCGATATGATTTCTATAAAAAGAACTTAAGCTTTAAAGTAATGAAATAATTTCTAACACAAACGATTGTAATAAAGATATCAATGAAAGATTTTAATGAATGCTGCTTATTTTACTTCTTCAGTAAAGTGCTGTCTGAAAAAAAGGAAATTTTATTTAAGCTATTTTCAACTATGAAATCCTCCAAATGAGTCCAACACATTAGAAAACTTTTATTGTAATAATGGAACTCTTAAGGGTATAGTTAATTTTGTTTTCGCAACATCATCAACCATTCATTCATTCTCTGATTGGCTTAATTAAATGAAAAATTATTGATGGAAGGTAAGAGGATGACCACTATGCATACAGCGGGGCATCTGAACTGCGATCTGTCAATCATATAATTAAAACACAAGACATCAGTTGAAGTGGTATTTGACAAGCATCTATTACATATGTTTTCGCTATCACTCATCGCAACAAGTATATTTTCTTTCGAAGCTCGCGATTTAAATATCTTATCTTGGCAATAATATTGCACAAGGATCTAGGATAACAGCACTTGAGTAGTCTAAAATGTTTTTTGAGCGACGTAATCAAAAAAGAAAAGCAAAATATGGACAAAAGGACACTTTCATTTAAATTTTCATTGGAAACATTATTTACTTATTACTCTTTGATAATGATTAATTAATTCCATTATAAAATGAGTTGAATGAATCCATTAAAAATTTTCTTTTACTACTTTTTTACTTGCTCCACAGACCTGCTCCATTGAATCCCTTTAAATTGAAGCTAATTTATGATTATTTTATGCAATGAGCATTTATCATACTGAAATTTATTTAGAAGTCCACAGCTTTTCGCACAGATTAGTGATAAAACTTTTTTATATTTTTTCTATTTCTCCGGACAATAACTTAATATGAAAGAAAAAAGAAAGTACCAAAAAGCAAAAATAAACACAAATTAAGGGTCCTCTCAAATGAACAAAACATATTTCAAATTATTTTGACCATAATCACTGATAAGAGAAAATCACTGATGAATAAAATAATATTAATATTAATGATAAAGTTGTTCCAAAACAAAAATTAGAAAAATACTGAAGTTAATGGATGGAAGAGAATCGAAAGACCCAAAAAAAAATATCCCATAAGCAGCCATTATATGCATATATATATATATATATGGTTTTAATCAGGTTGTATTATATTTAAATTTAAGTAATATCATTACCACCTAAACATGACGTTGAAAAAAGAGAAGCAAAAAAGCTTTACATTATTTTAATCAACAGAAAAAATAAAAGAATTTATCAAAATATAGAAAGGAATGTCAAGAATAAATCTGCGGGATTAGGTCATTAGGTCTAATTTGCAAAATCCAGATGATGCTGACGATTCACCTGCACTTATAGTCAAATAATCTTCTGGCAAAATCGTCATGTGTGAAAAGGCAACGAAGAGAGCCTAAATAGCAATGGTGAACACTTTTCCAGAAAAAAAACAGATATTTGGTATTCAAAAATGGATTTCTAGCAAGAAATATCACAAAGCCTCGGTTGAAAAGATTTTTCAGGAAATTTACCTACAAAATGCCATTAAATTTCATAAAATCAAAATCTGATTCTACCGTATCTTCGATTACTTGTAATTTTTGAGAAACAGATCATCCTCAACAAAGATAATAACTTAAAATGTTATTTTGCTTGTTCTTAATCTCATCGAAATTTGGCATTTGGCCTACAGCCACTCATATCATGGGAAATTTTATTCCCAGATTTAACGATCGGGACAATAGTAGAATCAATGGTGGAATCTATAAATTAAATGACTTGAAATTATTGGATCATTAAAGGATTAAACGATAAACTGGAAATTTCGCAAACATTTCAAAATTATGAAATAATTTTGCAAACCGCGGTGATCAATTTTAAATGAAAAAGTAACTAAGTGCAAACGCGAAACTTAAAAAAACGGAAAGGAAAAACCTCATGCTATTGCAAAATTCATTTTATCTAGTTTGCTTCACCAATAAAAGTATTAAAAATTGAAAAAACGAATTATTGAAGAATGAATAAAAACTTATTTTCGGTTGGATTACCATTAGCCATTATTGTAGTCAAAATTTTTTAACAAAGTGTATCGCTAAATAATTACTTTTCTCCTGAATCTGAACTGTTTACACCAGTACAGAGCCTCGATCTACGTGAAGTCTAGTGATCATAATGCATAGCATCTCTAAGCGAAAACAACATATAAATAAAAACAACACCGAGATTCCAAATGGAATTTTTATTTGCGCGAAATTTCATTTTACCAATCTTATGTATATTCGGAGCCCAGTAAACATTTCAATATCTGTTTGACCAATTAATAATACTGCATAACCAAGATGAAAAATTGGCATGAATTCTATTAAAATTGATAAAATTATTGATAAACAGGATATAAATGTTAAATTCGAGCAAATTGATGCATAAAACTGAAGAAAAAGCATGCATTTTATATGAAGAAAGCAGATGGATTAGTAAAAATTCGCTTAACAATAGTTTTAAGAATGAATTCATTCAGTCATAATTTTTTAACAAAATGAAAATTAGTAAAAAATTCAGATTTGCATCCTAATGACATTATTTTTAGTAAAATCAAGCTTTATAATGAAAGAATTTATTGTAAAAATAGAATAAAGGCAAGTAAATAAGTGGTTAATTCTAGTTAGATTTGCCTTTGCCTCACTTGCTACTAATACAACGAGAAATTTCTACCAAATAGCCACTTGGGAATAAGAAATCAGTTGAATCGTCAGCATGCCAATGACAGGTTCGCTCTTATCAGAAACGAGTTCTTGATACTTGAGGCTATAATCAGAAAGCATAAACCATTCGGCTATCCCATCTTTTACAAAAACAAATAGCGAAAAAGTATAATGAGCCTCGTGTAAAAATATATAGACTAGCGAAGTCTACGCGCTTCTTCGATGCACAAATTATTATTCTTATTGGAAAAAAAATTTCGTGGAAATTAAGTGGAAGAGCATAAGCATATTCGATTTCTACAATAACCGAGGATATTCGAGAATATTACAATTCTATAAATTAAATAATGGGTTGCAAAAAAATCAAACAAACGATTAATTGATTCAGATTTATCTATAACATGACAGAAAAAAATTATGAGGATCAGAGGGCTGAAGGAAGAACCAAAGCGAATCAATTTTTTGCATTCACTTTTTCTAATTTCTTGTTAGCGTTGGTTGATCAAGGATGATGACATAGCAGTAATATCTTTATTAATTCTAATCTTTATTAATCATGCAAATCCTGGATTAAAGGAATAAAATAAAGTTGAAAATTGGAAAAAATATGAAATTTTGGCGAATTTTTTTTTAAAATGCTTCATTATTGTCTACCGAAGCAATCGAAGACGATCGAATTCAATTTATAAAGATCAGTATCAATTATGTTGCTGAATTGTCACCATATGTTCTCTGTTGGATTGACTTAAAAATTAATGACCATTGCCTTGCAAGCTGCAGAAATTTAAATTAGACCCATAATGAGGCAATAACGACATTAAACGATTCGGACCTACCAGACTGCATTGTACTCGTTTGTTGTAGCATTACTCGTTGTAGCTATCCATTTGACTTAATTAAGAGTTTGGTGTGTACAAATTTGTCTGTGGTGTATTTTTGCATTCTAAAATTAATGATTAAATGATTAACTTATATACTTATTAAGACCACTATATCACCTTAAAAGAGACAATTTTATCACATGACTTGACCCCATTCAATTCCACCTATCAACAAATACATCCTCTTTAGTTCGAATTATCAGCTAGCTTAAAATTCATCGCTGAATTACGTAAATTTTTCAAAATTTTGAAAGCAAATGAAAATCCATCAATATTATAATAAGCTCTGGAAAAAACCAAAGAATTTCTTTAATTAATTAAGTGGACAAAAAATCCAGAAAATATAATCATGATTTCGTCAATCAATTAAAAATAATTTCAAACGACGATTCACTAAAATTCATGAGTGCATTCATAATTCATTTTTTTCTGCTTTTGGAAAGTTCAAATAAACTATACAATATACTTGATTTCTCTTCTTGATTCATTCAAATTATTAAGTTATCAAAATTCTAGTACAAAGATATATTTTCTGTGTTAAATCCTTTTTTTAACCAGTATGAATCGCTATTAAGAAACTTATTAAGAAATGACTTGTGAAAGGATGATTAGGTGAAATATTAGTGGTTTAAATTACTTGAAAATGGATTGAATTCAGTTAATTTTCGCATAATAATAATAATCGCAAGAAGGAAGCAACTATGAACGACAAAAGCATGAATGATGCGACAGGTGCACTAAATAAATCGGATGTATATGCAAGTAAATTGATACCTTCAAGAAATATCTTGAAATCGATGTAAGACAGACCAATTTTTAATCGTTCCGTGGCTTATACCGCTTATTATTAATTATTCACCTCTAATTTATTTTTAATTGATTTATTATTGGACTTCATTTAAGAAAGGACCATTAATCGTTGTCTCATGAATTTATTAAATTGGTCGAAGGATCATATTACATGAAATGATCATAAAACAACAAGTCGTTTTCGACGAATCCGCTTAATAAGGGATCTTTCTTTTTTCTTCTTTAAACAGCACTTATTTGGTGAATTTCACTGATTATTAAGATGAGATCATTTTCCTAGGGAGCTATATGAAGATAAAACCATATAAATGGTTCCTAATATCACTGAACCCCACTACCGCAGTGTAGTAGTAATCGAACCCAGTGTATAAGCGACACATTGTTCAACCAAATAGAATAGCCAAGTGAATGGTAATTCAGTGTTGAGTATCAAGAGCTCGAATCCTCTCTCCGATAGAAATAAATTGAAAAATTCAGGTAATGCTGATGATGCCATTAAAAAATCACAATAGTGCTCTCAACCCACTTCTACAAATGACTCTCTATCAAGAATTAGGCATAATAGCAATCAGCGGACCTAACCAGGAATGATTAGTGCTAACAGCTTAATTTGCTTAATATTCTGCTATTCTAAATTTTAGGGTCGGCAAAAAAATGTCTAAGTTTATGAAAAAAATCTATTTGTGATATGAGAATTTTACACAAAGGAACCATTATGTTCGACTATTATCTCACGATAAAGCATGGCAATTCAATTTTTTGTTGCTACTTTTACAGATAGGGATCTAATATAATTATCGAGAAGTACTTTTAAAGAAAATGGTGCTAGCATAATTGCAACTTCTGTTATTCTGTTATTCTGTCGCCATTTTAATTTCAATAATGAAACTATACCAAATGAAACTAAAAACTTCTGGAAAATAACAAAGAAAAAAATTTATGGATTTGGCCGCTCCAAAAATATTGGAATAATTCGTTGGATTTCACAATCATTAAATTCTTTGTTTAATTCTTATTTTTAATTCCTTTATTCATTATAATAAATTTATTCCACAATTCATTCAATCGTCAAATAATCTTTATCTTTATTTTTCACTATTTTATTTTTATTGTTAATTTTTTCTTATCAATTATTATTTATTAACTTATTTTTAATTTTTTTTTGCTTCTATAGTTAAAAGAGTTAGAAAATTATTTTCGCAAAAAAATATTACACTGATTTTTGTAAAAAAAAAAGGAAGAAAAATCAACTCTCTTTCTGTTTATTATTAAAACATCACTGAGGCGATCTTATCAAAGCAGTGAACAAAAAAAATTATTAAACATTTTAATATTTTTTCCATGGAAAATTTCTCAGAAAACAAGCACTTGCTTCATTAGTAGAAAAAATGGCTTATATGAGCGAAATCCATTCAAAATAATTATTGTAAAAAGCAGTGAAGACAATGATAGAACCAGGAAAAACAAAAATTACTCTTATTTACCTCATATTTTCATGAATAATTATTCAATTTTTATTCTGATATGGCGAAATGACATTCAATAACCAGAAAAGTTTCGCAAATTATCCAAGGAAAATTCTTAGGCATATCAGGCACTTATTAAGGCTAAGCCCATCGCAATTAATTTAATTGCCAGTTTATGGAAAGCATATTAAGAATAAGACCTGACTTATAGATAATGGCATATAAAAGAAAAATGATGGAGTCTTATCTTGAAAGACTTAGCGAAAGCAAGAAAAATTTTGTGAGAAACTGGACTATGGAACTCAAATTTTCGCAATCTAATATTTAAAAATATGAAACAATATGAAATATTTGTGAATAAAAAAATAAAAATAAAGATTAAAAGATGACGACGAGTAAAACTATGCATTATTTCATGATAACTTATCAAATGAAATCAATTAATTAAGTCACCAAAACAAAAACTGATAAAGAAAAGGAAATCAGCGTTTTATGGTTAATGAAAAATAAGCGAAACGTCGTTTGGAAAAATTTCTCAGAAAATTAGAGGTCGAAATATATTCACAATACAATTAGTATTAGTTTGCAAAGCAAGAAATCGTGGAAAAAAGGATAATTTCCTTCCAATACCTTTTTTAAACAAAGCAAACAGTAAAAAGACAAAAGAATAGAACGTGGAAAAAATAACTGACTTTATTCCTTAAAGTAGAGGAAATATTCCAGTAGTCGTGTTTATTTGATTAGAATCTTTGCGCAATTGTCTAAATCGTTGAATAAAACTTCGTTTTTTCAAGATGGACCCCCGTTTATCATTTCTAACTTATCTAAATACAATATTTAATTAATTTGTTACAATGGCCAGTTATACGAATTAAATAGACGAAGGACTAAGGAATTAAACAAACGGGAAGAGAATATCATCAAATGATTTAGATAGAATTTCTGGAAAGCCAATGTAAAATGATATCTTTTCTAAATTCATAAGCTGGTTAGAGTATTACTCTGCTCATTCTATTCTGTTTAAAATATCCACATTCTTTTCATATCCATCTTCATTTAATACAATGCCATTCATATAACTTCATTAGGAGAGCAAAAAACAAAAAAAATTTTTGCATTGTATCAGGTTTAAAGTGAATTTAAACCGCGAGGAAGTTGTAAATTAATCCTATGCTTTAGCATGTGCTTTAACACATAGTGCTTTAGAACCTAGTAATGATGATGAACAACTAATTCATTTCCTTATCCTTTGGAGAATAATGGCATCTATTGTTGAAAAGATGGATATTTCTTAAGGACTAAATTGAATAATCCAAGTTATTTCTAATTATTGAATCAGTTTGCTTTGTTTCCAGCCTAAGACCTTTTGAAAGAAGTTGTCAAGGTGATGTAAATAAGTAAATATGTGATTAACTATTTCTGGTTAGGCTTATTTTATTGGCCGTTTCTTGGCGGTTTACCAGGAAGTCACTTGGGTACAGAAGTGCAGACAATACCCCATAATCGCCCTTTTATTGATATATTAACTCATCAAGAGCTGAATCTTGATGCTTAAAAAAATGACAACTAATTACTATTAAGATATTCTGCCGCTTGATATAATGAAATACTAAAGAGTTTTTCCATATGTTGGATAGATAAAAAATAAATTGCTCTAGAATGGCGAGGAAATTAAAATATTAATAAGAATACATCAAAGTTGAATTGATGAAAAGATTGTTAAAATATAAGTTAATCTTATTTGTTAATAAACTTTATTGTGACCTTTATAATAACATTCTCTTGACCTTTGAATACTTGAGGACTATTTCTGCCGGGCAGAATTACTAGTAGGAATGTTTTTTTCAGCCAATAATTTCAGCTAAACATGACAATCTAATTCATTATCAAAAAAATGAATTTTTTTTCATATATTTGTATTAGTAACAACTGAAGCGAAACAGTCGCTTTGGCTTTTTTTTTGCACTTTTTTTGCACATTGATCGAGGCCTATATTATTTTAAATCAATTCGTTCCAAAAATGAATTATAGACGATCGGAATAATTTTTATAGTATATAAATGACCTATGTTTTGGAATGATGATAAAAGTGAAGGCATTTTCAGCAAATTGCTGAACCAAAAATCTTAAAGCAATAGTTAATTCGCCAAAAATTATTTGTTCACGCATGTTAGTTTTTATATAGACAAATGAATATAATAATAATAATGATAAGCATATAATATAATATTATATAATAATAAGCATAATCTGCAAAAATAATTGAGCAAAAAAATAGTAAACTATAATAGGTAAGAATAGTAAAAACAAATTTAAAAAAATATGCAGACTACTTTTTAAAAAGCTTTGGCGCTAGCCATTGGCTTAATCTCGATTTGTTGTCATGATCAAATTTCTCTTGATTAGCCATCACTGCCTTAAATCGAAACCATTCATTATTCTTAAATCTCAATCCATTATCTTCCACATCGCTAATATATTCCTCGAATTCAATAGATTTATTTTTTCATTTTCATATAATAACATCTTTGATTTATGGGAATTATTATTTCAGCTTATTCATCAGATATCTATCTAACTAAATAAAAATGATTAATAAATTTTCAAAGCAATCTAAGAATCAAAAAAAGGAAAACTCTAAATTATGATTAAATGGTTTTAGGCTCATCGTGCGGTCGTTTTTCAGGAAATTTTTTTCATTATATTTCTTTCATAAAATATGAAATGATTTTAAATAAAATAATTTTAAAGAAATTTATTGAATAAATAATTCATTAAATTGGTTTGAAATTTTGTGAGATCAAATGAAATTTGTTCTTTGCGTGCAAAAATTCGTTATGGTCAACATGAAATTTCTATATAATATTCAAAAATCAGCATGCAAAAGCTATGTTGAAATGAAGAGAAATTTATAAAAAAGCTATTAAATTTACAATATTTAGCGCTAATCTGCTGAATAGTATTGTGGTCTGTCTGATTCCTGCGCTCTGCTGAAAAATGCGCATAGTGTGAAGAATCCATCTCCATTCCCATTTCCCAAGTGCTTCTGGCTAAAATCATCCTAAATCTATAGAATTTACCCTAACTATACTAATAGAGTAAATTTCTATATAATTTTTACATCTTTTGGTGCAAAAAAACGTCCATTTAATCAAATTCATTTAATGAACCAACTTACAATAATCCTAATCTCGAACGCCTCATCCTTGTCACCAACGAAGAAAATTCACTCAGTAATGGCACGAGCTATGAAAGAAAGAAATACATCCAAGCATCAGAAATACATCAGATTGTAAGATGGTGTTCCAAGATTACATATAACGTTATACTGAAATATATATTGAATGTATAAAATATATTGAATTTTATTTTATAGGATATATTTCGGAGAAATTGGAAAAAATGGAACGTAGAACAAATTTTTTATTCGCTCTTTGAAATTCTGAAAAAAAAGAAAGAAACTGATTTCTTCATCCAGCAAATATCTTTAAACTCGGTTCATTTACTAAGCTGAAAAATTCTAAAGCGATGTTATCTGAGCAATGAAAATTTTCGTTGATTTTATTCTTTATAGCTGTTGGACCAGAATAATGACCCTGAAGAAAGTTTAGAAAATAAAAGAAAATCTATTTGCTCAAACGAACCGCTTATTGTTTTCATTACGCTCTCACCTATAAGTTCTAAGTGGTCAAATTTTTTAATACGCAATGTCCATAAAATTTAAATAAAAAGGCTAAACCGCCTCATCGATAACTTGCGAAATCCTTTTTCTTAACAAATTTATTGCCTCTTTAGTAACAACTTCGAAAAATACTTAAATTCTTCCATTTTGGTAGTATAAATGTTTTCATTGGGCATTAATCCTAATATTGAGGGAATATTGCATAACTGTTTTTATGCAATTTTTTTTTCAATTTTACGATCTTTGCTTTCTCGGCTTTGTTTCCTGACAAAATGAATTTTGCTCTTCCACAGTGACCATTTCTAGTTCGGATGAAATTTTTTAACAGGTGGATTGAGACGAAGTTTAAGCGCCCTCTCAATTTGATTTTTTATTTCTTATTTATTATTTATTTATTAAATTACTTATTTCGGAGATCGAGGATCGAAATTTGAATAAATGTTTGCAACACAGAATTCAATTTCGATTTTTTTCGTACGATTTTGGGTTTATTAGTTCAACCCAAATTGGAAAGCATAAAAAACTTAAAATAAAATTCTTCATTCAATATGAAAAAGCAAACGAAACGAGACCTGCATACAATAAGTTGCTTTGGTCATTCTTGGAATAGAAGATTCTAGAAGTTTTAATCGAAAATAATGAATGAACGTCTAGAATATTGTCAAATATTATTAAGGAACAGGAATGGAATCTGCAGTGGCTTCATCTTAGTCAAAAATTCAACAATTAATCAGCAATGGTTGACTGATTTTTGGAACATAAAGGAAAATTAAGATTTGGACAAAATTTGTAAGAATATAAAATTAATTATACATTCGATTATGGTAGGAATTGCCGCTTGATGATCGAGTCGGTCAATGCCTTTGATTGCACTATTGACGATAAGTGGCCAGATGACATTAATAACTCTTCTAACGCTTATTGTGCTAGTTCAATACATCTCAATCTCTTGAAGTATTCTCTCACGCTACCCAAATTATCTTCAAATGACTTCTTAGAAACTGTCCACATCTAAATCCAATTCCATCAATTATATCTCTGATCATTATTTATTAAAAAAATTAATTGCTTCTAAAATGAACAGAAAAATTTAAGGTCAATTTTCAAACAATTTCCTCGCATTATTTTGTAATTTGAACGAAATTCCGTTAAAATTTGCTAATTTTTAAATGCCATGTTGCATCAAATTCATTGTAATTTAATAATGCGGAGCAATTATGATGGGAACTGATTTTTTCTCCATCTTTCATTCTTTTGGATTGTCTCAGATTTTCTGGATATTCTGAATTGAATCCATTTGAAACGACAGTAATTGATCATTCTTCGTTCTTCTAACAGTTCTCTCACCATTATTGGTTAGGTTGGCTCCGCTGGTTACATGGGTAAGGCGTTCCCAAAATGTTCCGACACCATCGCCGATAGTAACAGTGATTGATCATTATATACGCTTTTAGGATTGATTTTTTTGCATAAATTAAGATAAAAATTATAAATTTCAAATGTTCAATTTTTCAATATCGCAGATAAATTTGCTTTAATAAAAAATTATTTTATTAAAAAATTTACAAGAAATTAATGTAATTTGTAACTGCTATTTTCACTACACTTCGCTTTCATGCAACCTGTTAGTTCTTCCATTTATTCGGTTAATAAAAAAGTCGGGCGTAACCATGTCTTATTTGCTGAACGGCCTAAAATGAATGAAAAAAAACGTAAATAAGCCACATTTTCACCATAGGGTGCCCTTGTAATATCGCTTTTTGTAAAACATTCACACTTTCTTGTTCCACCGAAATTTTAACGAAACAACGGTGCCATTTTCAGTAAATTTGTGCACAAACCAAATTAGGTAAATTATTTTTTTTGAAAGCATTAAAGAAAAAATCATTTCATTATAGATAATAAAACTAAAAAGAACATATAACTATTTGCTATTAAAATAATCAGTAAAAATGTTAAAATTGAATTAAGTATGACAATTATTTCAAAAAAAGCTAATATCTAATGTTATATGACGAAATGACAAAACATAAAAATCTGAATAGAAAATTGATAGAAAATTGAGAAACACCAAAAAATTTTTAAAAAATGGATACTTACACTTCAAAGGAACGGAATTTTTTAAATCTTTTATCAGTTTAATATCATGCAATAGAAGCTTAGAAAATGAAAAAATGATAGAAAATAATCTCGCCAAATTCGCGACAATTTTTTGATAATTAATTTTGATTAATTAATAATTTACCAACTTATTCCAGGCTCGGCTGAAGACATATTTCTACCACCAACAGTTGGCTCTCTGGTAAAAAGTTCTCATAGTTAGTGGAGCAAAAACTAGAAAATCGCCTTAGAAGAGGAATTAATTGATTATTGAATTAGTGAAAAATAAATTATTGAATTATATTTACTGCATAGCAATAAATTAAAAAAGTCGGTATTCGCTCATACTTTTTTCTATTTGTTTATTTGTTTGATTTAGCCATAATGTAATAGTAGTAAAAATACCATTGAAATGGTTGATTTTGATTTAAAAAAGCTTAAAATCAAAATTAAATTCCAAACAAAATAAAATGGAGGAAAATTTCGTTGTCATTGAATTATGTGCCAATTACTGAGGAGCATAAAGTCGGTCACTTCATGAGATTCAGCGCTCAATCGAGTTATAACAATTAAACGACGAAACGGAGTAAGAAATGATGTGACGACCTTCTAACGATTTATTTGATTCCACCGCCGTCAAATAAAACCGTCAATTTTCAGCTTACCGTGAATCCATTGTAGATAAATTGATAATTGGTCGAAATTTCGAGACAATTATTACATTTATGATCCTACAAATAATTTTGAAAGGGATTGATTATATTTCAAGCATATGGGAATTGAAATATAACCAAGTTATTTCATAGCTTTAATTTCCATTCCTCATAATTTTTGGATCCTTTTCAAAGAATATGAATTAGGTTCTTATTCGATAACAGAAATCCTATTTCCCTATGTAATTAGTGAATCGTTTCTATCTATTCACGAAAGTTTAGCATTATTCTTCATTTCTGCTTTTGAACCCCGAATTTTTTCTTCAATTTTGCTTAACTACCAAAGTTAATAAAAATATCGATAAATGTTAACATTATCTATATAATATTTCTCGAGATTTCTAATCAAAAGTACGAATGGCTGCTGGGGCCTAACTATAACTTTAGATACGCATCCTCCGACGCACATGATACTCCCAGCTTGGTAGTGCATGTGATAAGCTTAGAATCCGGATGTAAAACGATCGCAAGATGCTCGTAGAGTATTCGCTCGAAACCTATTAAGAGTACCGGTCCTTTGTATACGCAGCGAGTTTTTAGCTCTACCAGTTTAGAACGTCAAGAACGCTTATGGACGTTTTCAAGCTAAACGGTCACTGTCCACACTCTTTCTAAATATCATGTGGATGTCGCCTGTTTGTCAGAAGTCCGTATTCCTCACTTCGGATCTCGAGTATTACACCTCGAGTCCGTATTCTCAGCTCCAAGAAGAGATGCTGGCTCTATTACTGTAGGGTTTTGGATAACTCGGGAGAAAATGGCCTAGCCATTATAGCCATATCGTAACCATGCCTGAAAAGCTTGGCCGCTCCGACTGAGTGTAAGCGAGTAAATGACTATAAGGCCTATGCTAGCTTCAAAGGATATCAATGTATACATTCCAACTTTATGCACAAATGAGCAGGATAAAGATAAGTTCTCTTCGGTTCAATTGCTAACAACACCATATTCATGATCGAGGAAAATTGGAATGCACATGTAGCTCATGGTGCCGTTACGATGAATTCGGTAATTGGCAAATATGGCACAAGAGTCTTGTACTGCAATAGAGAATGTCCTTCTTTGTCTTCCTTTTTTCTGGCAAACATGAACTCTCCAATTCTATGGTTCCGGCATCAGAGATGACAGTCATTTGGAACTCCTCGGATAACCAACCCTCCAACTAGAATGATTTATTATTCAATTGCTGAAAGAGTTATGTACTAAATAGCCATCTCTATCGGCGCATTAAAAGTGGTAATCTTCATAGATCAGGCCATGTTATGGTTTGAATCAAGATTCACATAAATTAACAACTCGCAATGAACAATGCCTCCCAAGATCTTTCAGTTATCTGAAAAATTCGGAGATAATAAGCGCATTTCAAACTGAATTATTGAAGTACATCTCTGGAACTGCAGGTGAATATTGGTCGCAACAAAGGCATATCTCCGAAAGTCAACAGTTCTATATTAAGATATAAGAAAAATGTGCTAATTGGGCATCGGAAACAAATGTGCAACTGCCTGAAAAAATTGCCAAAGCATGAATTTCAAGAGATCTCGACTATCGGCTGTTTCGAAGAATTACAATAACAGCTCGAGGAAATAGAAATCTACACTGGAGCGATATGGCCTTGACAATTGAGAAGCATCTCGATTAAGTGATAATAGGACACTATTCCGCCTTTTTCAGGAAGCAATTATAACTCGTTGAAACGGTTAGTGAAAAGATACAGAATACCGAATTACCTTTACCTTTTAAGACAGGAGGAATTCTTTTCAGCCAAACTTAACCATGAAGAGCCATCTTTTGCCCCGAACAAACCTTATTCACTCCTCGAATAATATGCTTACTAGCAGAACAACAAATAATCCCTATCATCCATAATGTTAAGGCCAACAAAACTCCCGGAGATGGTCTCCAGGCTAAATTATTCAAATTATACGGTAGACTGGATAACGGACATCGAGTGTAGAAGTCAGTACAGAACATCATAACCTTGAATACGTTGATGATCTGGTCTTTTTTGCTGATAATTGCAATGAAAAAATGCATAATGATAAATAGTGTGTCAACAACTGCAGCGAGAATCGGACTCAGAGTCAAAGTAAAACGAAAATCTTTTCTTCTTAAATATAAGAAATTGATTAAATACTTATTTTTATCAATTCACTACCAATTGAGAAAATGCCAGATTTTAAATATCTTGGATCCACTCTAATCCCAAACGACCAAGCGAAAGAGCAAATTACAACTTGAATAACGGCAGCTACCTTTTTCCGATTGACGAGACCTTTACGATTTACTCGATAAAGACGAAAGATTGCGTCTATACAGCTACGATCCGCTCGATCTTGTTATATGGCTGCGAGACATTACCGATGAGAGTGAAGATTATTGAGAAGTAATTATCTGCCTTTAACCACTCATATAAATCATCTAATATAAATTTAACCGGGCAGACAAATTCTCACTACTACTTTAATTTTCGCTCAAATACCAATTACATTAACAGTACCATCATAGAGCGTCACTTTCGCTGTTTTAGGCGCGTTCTTCGTTATCCTCCACAGGAGTTGACGTATATATCACTATTTAACGAATCTTGGCATTAAAAGCGAGGAGAACCAATCAAAACCTGGTTAGAAAAGATTTTGAACATATAAATGGACCAGCAATATATGAACTTCGACGATGGAAGAAGGAAGGAATGGCTTCTGTTACTGTCGACGATGGTATCAGATCGGGCAACTTTGAAATGACCTACCCTTGCAACCAGTGAAGCCAACCTATCCAGTAGTTGTTAGAAGAAAAAGAAGAATTTAGATTGAGACTTATATTTATATTGTAATCATTCTTACCTTTTGAACCCTATTCTCCAGATGAAAATTTGTTTGTATACCAAATGTATTTCGTTCTATTTTATCTATTTTATCTTTATGCTTCTTCCTCTAACAATGGTCACCGTTTCTGATTTGGATAGCTCTATTGATCACTGAGTTAAGATGATATAAAATGTTTTAACTCAGACAATGGTGTCGTAAATTTTTTTCAACTTAGATAGGTGATAACATAAAACCACTTGATAAGAACATTCCTTCCTCATCACCATTCGAATTTCACTTTTAATGGTAGATTTTGTTTGAAGGCAAAATTCGAACCTATAATCGATCACAATAATTTAACCTATATTTAGACAATATCGCATTCTCCCATATTTTCCTTAATGCTGTCCGAGTGAAAAAGATGAAATCATAAATCTAGCATTATGCCTATAATGCACCCAAACTCTTTTTTGTTGTTTCTTTAAACTGTTCACAAGTGGGACATTACGTGGGACTTATTACAGCAACTTGCTAATTTGCAGCGAACAGTAAACATTTGCCACTACTAAACATTAAACATTGTTTATCACAACATCAAATTCGGATAATTAAGCTATAAAATGTTCACGAACTTCTACCTCATAATTTGACAAATATGTTTTAAATTCGTTTTGTATTACTAACCTTAAGATCCCCTCTTATAATCCCCCCTTTTGCACCACCCTTCTTTTCGCTTTTTCTCGCCCAATTTTCCTTCTTTAACTCAGATAATGGTGTCGCAAATTTTTTTTAGCTTAAATGGACGAAGAAAATCGGTCGCTTACAATAAACGCTCTATTCCACTTAGAACTTCAAATTATAGTGCTTTGACTAATTGACGTTTGTTTGGTGGTATAAGCAACAATTTTCTGCATAAAAAAGTTCAAGAAAAAAATTTTTTTTCAAATATTTATGAAAAATTAAATATAATTTAGGCTATAATACAAGGTCATTTATTAAATCTCTGCACAAAAAAAATTTTAAAGTCATTTCATTATCCATTTTAGCCTTTGCAGTTGAGAACGGTCCAATAAGGAAATCGCTTTTTTTTAGAATTTGCCCCTTTATTTGCTTTATTGCTTTCGTACCTGTAAATCAGTAAAAATAATAAAGGACAAAAATAAATATATAATTCTCTATTGAAACTGTGAAAAATCGAATTTTTAATAAAAATTTGATATTGCTATATAATCCAACTAAATCTTTTCAAACTGGAGAAACGCTTTTAAAAATTTGCATAGTCCATATTCGCGAAGATATTATCTTCTATGTTTAAGAAGTGTGTTATGCAAATGGTCAACTTATCGGTATTATGATCGTGTGAAAGCTGATAGAGTCTAAAATGAACAATAAATAATTCTAATTTTTTTAATTTTCCTGATATCATCATCCTGTTGTATGTTAAAATAATGAGAAAATCTGATTTTTGATTTGAAAAATTTGATTTTTCAGAAATCTCTGAATTTTTTATGGTTTTTGATCATTTTAAGCAACAATGCTTTAGAAAAAAATACTATCACATTAAGAGCAACAAAAATTGGATGATTATTAATTTTTTCTAAGAAATATCGAATTATTATGGATAAAAAGAAATGTTGGAATCAATCCATCTTCAAATAAAGCGACCATCATTCATTATAACATTCATTTATCACCAAAATAAAACAAATGGAAGGAAAAAATAATTGCCTTTATTATCAACAACGCGTTACGCGAAATTACCTGCACAGATTCCATCACCGAAGACTTTAATTTTTGAAAATGATTGCTGACTGCATTTAATTCTGAGAGTGCCATACATCTTCATTTCATACAGCAAGTGAATTTCTGGCAAAAATACCTCATCGCAGAAATGATATAAATGAAACGAAATTTTTTGATGATATGAATAAAGAAAATTTAAGTGAAAGAAGCAGACGAGAACGCTCGGTATTACCTCTTTTTAAATTTGTTTATCCATTGAAAATCGCATTTTTGATAATATTGAAAAGCAAAAATAATCAGCAATCAGATTGATAAAACCAAAAACAGAAATATACTTCTCTACATGAAAAAACCGCCACAATGAAATCATCCAGCATCCTTAATTTTCTATCTTTAAATTACCTTTTGCTTTGAATTTCTTAAATTTCTCCAAATTATACGTTTTATATGGCATCTATCGGTGAACCAACATTGGCTTGCAAGCTTGACATAGTTTGAACTCAAACACCTCTATCTGCATCATAAGCAGTGCTTATTGCTTTTGCTGGCTATCCACCTGAGGCTATCGCTAAGCAACTCCTGCCAAAAATTTCTAGTTGCACTAGCAGCTAAAGCTTAACTTAGAAATGGCAAACACTATCTCTTCTAAATAATTGTACTAAATTAATTTCATTTGATACAGTATTTATGAGGATTTTATCCTTTTATGATGAAAAAAGTTCGCTACTGCTTCGCGACAATATTTTTTAATCGCCTTTATTTAGCTACATATTATATTGCAAAATAATTAAAAAATTGCATGAATATATTAATAAAATGGAAATCCAACAACAAATACTTGAGAAAAGAAACAATCAAAAGTGGGAAATGGCAATAACAAAATCGTTACAAAACTGGAACGAACGATATATGCAACGCTCTAGTATTTAATTAATAAAAAATACCTGGAGAACGCGAATGTATACATAAGAAAGCATGCTGAAAAATTTGATCTATTATAAATTATTTATCTATTATATTAAAAATTATCTATTATAAATTATTAATAGTAATAATAATAATAACAAATTCTTATTATTTTTGCAAGATTATTAATGATTTTCGATAAAAACTCTTACAGTTACGGTTAAAATTTTGCATCCAAAAAGGCAATTATATTAAATTAAATAATTAAAGATTTATATCGGCATTTGAGTAAGTTTTGTTCTTTGCTGCCTAGTTAGAAAGGACTCAAGCTTTGATAGCTTGATTAAAAAATTTAATAGAAGTTTCATAAAACCTTATCTTAAAATTCCGTTTCTTAAGACGATCCAACCATTTATTGCAGAAATATGGAAAATAAATGTTCAAAAAAAATCACCACTGATAACGCTGCTAAAACGGTGAATGTTGGAATTTTGGCTGGCATCGCAGATATTATCTCACTGCCATTGCTTTGCTGCCACATCCCCTTTATATACTTATATATGCAAACTTCTAAAACTTCCGAAATTTATTTCGATAATTCTCGAAAGGTCGGCATTTTTATGATTTGCATTTTGATTAATAAATTCGCGAAAGAAAATTAATAAAAATACTTTCAATCATCAAATTTTAATCGATGGAATAATAATGGAATCATCTGAATTTTTTCAAAAATATATTTCGTGCTTCTTTTAAATATTGCCTGAGAAGAGAAAAAAGTAGCTGAATGCAAGATCCGGACTATCATGCTGAGACGCATCTGCTTGCTGCCCACAACAAGAATGATAAAACTGACAATAAAAAATCCAAGCGGCACCGGAATTTGCACTTCCATCTCCAAGCCATTCCCTGACAGATTTCTAACACCATTAACTACCAATCGACCAAAGGTGGTGAGCGTTAACTTCTCTTATTTTATATACTCGAATGGGTAATAAAATATTAAAATATTTTTTCTTCTTTTTTCTGCCAAAATTATGTGATTAGATTATATCTTTGTACCATAAATTGACTAATTGACATGCCATATTTTCAACTCATACAAAATTATATTTTATTACATAAAGTAGAAATATTCAAAACAACATATACAAAAAAATATCTAGTAAAAGCATAGATAATACTGAAATAGTATTGAAATAAAGAGAAGCTTGACCAGCCAAAACTGGATCATTACAATCCAGAGCATCCAACGGTAAATCTTGCAAGCGAAAACCATTGTATTTGGAAGGGCTGGCACGACTGCAAGCCAGAACATTCTTATCTCTTATCTAAAACGTAAGTGACAATGAATATCAGTTCCAACTAATTAATTAAAATTAATTAAAATTAATTCAATTTCCAATTAATTTCCAATCTCAGAAAAATTTGAAAAATTTGGAAGACTCTAGAAAAATGAACCCAATAAAAGTTCGAAACAAAAGACTCGGAAAAGTCCTGAGAAAAGAGATCACTTATTATAATCGCAAATTATCACTAAGGCATCAGTATAAATTTGCCAGCGAATGATAACACACCGTTCTGGAATGTCTGACCCACTTGATGAATGAAACGCTTTTACAATTGCAGTAAAAAGAGTTTTTCAAAATAATTGAACGTTCCGGCAACATCTGACCGATTCCTTTCATGAATGATTCATCCAACTGTCGAAAATTATTTCTGAAAAATTAATAAGCTAATAGAAGAGTTATGCGGAATAAATTTCATTTTAATAAACTTAAAAGAAATTTTGAATGAGTATTTATAGTTCAATCAATTATCGAGAAAAAAATCATCTTTCAATATTCTCTGCATAAACTACCTATTAAAACAAAAATGTAATGAATTGCCTGCTCAAGTCGAATATTTCAATTTTCGCCAAACATGTGAGATTTATGTTAACTGTTTGTAAAAAATTTTGTCGAAGATCGATATACCTCAGTGATGGAAAAGGACAAGCAAGTTGATAAGGGACCGATGTAAAAAAGTTATAACTTAGATCAATGTACTGAAAATTAAAAATATAATGGTTTGGAGACCAAATTTCAATTTTAACGATAAGTTCAGTTTTAAAAAATGGATAACCAACTAAAACTAACCAAAAATAACCAAATTATCTAATTTTAAAGATCAAAAAACAGATTAGAAATTTGCAATATATTTATGAGCAGCGAAACTAATTTACTCAGATTCCTCCTAAAAACCTTTCCATATGCAATTTTGATGACAAAATCTACCATTTTCCACAACATTTACAATCAAGCCAATTCATTCATTAAAAAAATTAAATTTATATATAAACTAGAGCAAACTAAAAACAAACTTAATGAAAAAAACTGGAAACCAACAAAGAGTATCTGATATATGAAAATAATATTTCTTTATTCATTGAACCTGTTGCAATCTTCTTAAAATGAATAAAAATCTATGAGCCAGTTAGACAGAGTCATTCTTTAAATTAAATACAGAAATTATTTACATTAAGTTCACTGAGATTGGCATTTTCAAACATTTCCATCATGAGTGCAAACTGAACGGTTCGATTGACCAATGACGTAAAAGCGCGCCGCAGATACAACTAAATAAACAAATTCATATACGACTTTTAAACCTTTTATTTTAAATTCCAGACTGAAATAAAATCGAACAGAAAATTAAAATAAAATTCCCAAATAACCAAAATTAACAATCCACCATGACGGTTAACCTAATCAATATAACAGTCGCTTCATATTAATTAAAGTAAATAAAATATAAAGATGATTTTTTCTTCTTCTAATTAATCATTAATTTCGTAAGCGAAAATTTCAGATTTAATTTGCAATAAAATTTACAATTATAATTTTTATTGAATAATTTTAAACCATAATAAAACTTCTTAACTGATTTACTGAAAATTAACAGATTTCTCGCTTTGCTTCTTTAGATTCTTAAAATATTTCATTTTTTTTCTTGAGGCGCTCACCAGTTAGATTCGTTCCACTGGCTTGTAAAACCAGACAAATTTTATGGTTACATGGCAGCAGAAGTGGGTCGTCAGTATTATCTGACATTTTGAAAGAAAAGTTTAAGTTTTCCCTCCCCTCCCCGAGAATAGGAAACCTCTGAAATAAGAATAACAATCTGCTGAACCATTATACTCTCCTTTTCTAAAAAATGATTTTAATATAAATTTCACAATTTAACTGAAATGTCATAATGATTTTCTTCAGCAAAATTCCGAAAAAAATATTAAATTAAAATCATCCACATTCATTCCGGCAGTAAAAAGAATTTGAATATTAACCTGTTTCAACTTGGGAATATATGACAAAAAAGTGGTATCTTCTGGTTTTAAAACAATCTCATTGTTGCTCATATCCAATATGAGGAGATTTGGCATTCCTTTCAGAGCTTTCGAATTTAAATTCACAATATAATTTGCTGATATGTTTAAAACCTGAAACAGTGATGACTCTAAAAGAAAAAAATTTTCCGAAAAAACCTCTCCACAGTGCTACAAAATTTTCTGAGTTCAATTGCATATGAAAAGGTGATAATAAACTTCTCTATATTAAAATCATATAAAATAAAAATTTTCCCTCTAAGCAAACTTTATTTTACTATAATTATTATTTTACTATAATTCTCTTGATTTTTATTCTCTTTATTCTCATTTAAAATGATTACCTCCAAATTTTGGTGTTCATCAGTTCCAAAAAGAGGGTTATCTGGCAGATCTTGAAAATTATTGCCATGAAATGTTATTTTCCGAAAATGTCTATAAATATATAAGTTTTTAAAACATAGTATGGATATAAAAGTGTATAAATCTAAAAAAAATGAAAAGACTGAAAATGAAAATTCAATTCAAAATTTAATGAAACCCATGTACCTATGATAATTGTTTATATGAAGAAAAACATCTGTATCAACAAACTGAGCGTTTATGCATGATAGCTCACTATCGTCTTCCCGACACTGGCATGCTGCATAATCATTTAATGAGCCTCGACAAAGGAAATTTGAATTTGGATCCTAAATTTATTTACCCATCTATTTGAAAAAAAATTTTTTATCCTTCATAACTTTCATTTAAAGATAATTTAATTTAAGCATTTTCATTTTAAAATTTATTTTTGCTACCAAATTCAGAAAATATCCAAAAACCACACAATATCCGATAATATATAAGACAATACCACAAATAGTTTACCTAATTACTTAGTTTTAACAATACCTCTTCAGAAATCGCTTTCTTCCTACAGCTAATTGTTTGAAAAATGGAAATGATAGTTAGCACCGGCAAAATGCTCAATAAAGTAGGCATTAGCTGAAAAAAAAAATATAAATTCAAATAAAACATTGCTAAACAATGAATCTTCTACCATTTCTGGTTCGAATGGCTCCGCTTCCGAGACTTTTTGCCATAGTCACCTCGATAGCAGTAAAAGTGAGTTCACCCAATACCACCCGTATTCCACTCTCAATAAAACATACTTGCGTTAAGAAAAAAATTTCGTTAGATTAATTTTTACTATCATATAAAAATTCTTTGAATACAATCATCGTAAAAATTAAAATAATTTTTTTAATTTTTAACATCAATTTAAACAATTTTTTGAATTTTTTATTCGCCATAAAATCAGAAAATTAAATAATAAATAATTGAACAATGAATAATAAATAATTTTAATTAAATAATAAGTAATAAACTCTAACTCTGCATTTCTTATAAACAATTATTTATTCAAAGTTTATCGATTATTAACTTTAATTACCCATCAACTATTGTATTTGTTCGCTTTTTTCACTGTCCTATTAAAGCATTTATTTTTATTCAGCGGTTTATATAACTTAATTTTGTCAAGAGATTTGCTTAGAAATTTAAAGTAATCTGTTTTAATGATTACAAGCAATAAAGTTAATAAGTTCTTTCTTTAGTTTATCGATTATGATAAGACAATTTATGAAAAACCTTTTGAAAAATAATTAATGGTTGGCTATATTACTTTAAATATTTTTATTTTATTTAAATATTTTTTATTTTATTGCTTTAATATTATTATTTTATAATAAAATATTAAGTAACATTATTTTTCACCGATAAATTTCATCTCCTAATTCTCCAATTAAATTTTAGCTATAATTTATAATTATAATATAATTTATTTACTTACAAAGTATTGGAAAAAAGGAATATTAAAAAAGAAAACCATGAAATTGAAATAGACTATCAAAAAAAATAAAAAGCGAATACAACAAACAAAAAATAATAAAAGTCAAAAATCAAATCAAATCAAATTAAAGATAAATTAAAATTCTTTTAATTTATAAAGCGATAAAAAAACCCAAATTCACAAAACTTTGTTCACAGTTCACAAAACTTGCTAATTCTTAATAATTATTACTTAAATTCATAATTATTTAAATAAAAAATATAAAAATATTGTAATTTTTATAATCTAATATTTTATAATATTTTAATAATTAATACTTTATAATTTACAAAATAAAACTTTAAACATAAATACTTAACTTTAAATTTTATAAAAAATTGCAAAAGTTGCACGAAAATTATTGTGCAAATTAAATTATAAAACAATTTCAGAACGAACCAAGAAAATATTGACCTTTATTTAAAATAACTTTGGTAATATTGGCCTATGAGAGAAACAGCCGAGTGCAAAGTGGTTAAGATTACTGAGAAGCAAAGGTTCGACTTCTACCATTCATAGAAATAAATTTGCCATCAAAATTATGAAAACTGGGATGGTATTGGCGATCCACCTATAGTTCTATCGCCACGTGACTTCTTTTTAGAAATTTCCATAACATTAACCAGCGAATAGCCTAACCAGAAACAACTAACTATTTATTCATTTTTACTTTATTTTTAATAATTCATAATTCTAATCCGGTGAAAAAATAAAGCGAGATTTTATGAAAAAAGATTGCAAAGAGTAAATATTTTTGAGTGGCTCTAATGATTCAATTTATTATACCAATTTATTTAACCGTAAAGATTTGGCCAATGAAAAAAAAAAAAATTACTTAATTCAATAAACTATTTAATTAGAATTTTTTTGTTCCGGGTTTTTAAACTTTTTAAAGTTTGATAAAAATCAAGATTAAGTGATAAAACGAAAATTTAAATCTAAATTTTAAAAAGTGGCAATGATTTTTAAAGAAACAAGGGAGTACGATGGTCAAGTGGTAAACTGCTTCGATTAAGGTAAATGGCAATGAATTTATTAAAACTGAGATACCGGGTACACCCATCTGCATTTCTATCCGCCAATATAGAAATCCGCTTTTCCGATTCTCTGGCGAAATAATCTTATCTTAATGACCAATAAAGCCAGCCAAACCCCAAGGTTAGCCCGAAAAACATACACACACAATAATGTGAGTACGTGTAAACGAGCTTATTTAGGCGGATATTAAGAGATAATGTGAAAGAATTACGAAATTATACCTTGCCACAGTCATCTGGAATCTAAGAAACTAAAGAAAGGTAAGTACCATACCGGTTTCACTTTAAACGATACATTTCTTCTCGGCCACGGACAGAAAATTTATGCCGTAGAACATGGTCCGAGCAGCAAACCACTCAAAGAGACATTTAGTAGAGACGAGTAACGCTGAACTATGTTTCGCAATAAGCAAACTATTCGTTGAACTAACGTATTCGCCAGCTATTTCCGCTTTCTCATAATTAACGACAAATTTGAAAACCACTTTTCGCAAAATTCAAATTTCGCAAAATTTTTCATTGGTACCAATTCGTTTTTTTTCAATTAATAGGGATAAAATCCAGAAAAATCAATTTTTGAGAAACTTTATTTAAGTCATAAAACCACTTTTAGTTCCCCGATTCTTTCCAAAAATCTAACCAATTTTCACCATATTTGACTGAACTTAAACAACTTAAAAATTGATTTAAACGAGTCAACAGATAGCCGCTTTGGAACCGGGAAAAAAACCCAATGATTGGAAAAAATGATTGACTACGTTTCGAAAAGACAACGATCTACGGTCGCAGCCAGCTGAGGGGCCGCAAAAGCTGATGAGTTAGCGAATATGTCTGGGAGGTTTTTTGCAGCGGTTTTTTCTTTCACCGAACGAATTCGCGTAAAGCGCATTTATTCTCCTTTAATTTCACCTCGACAAATTGCAAAGCTTCGAATCCGATTTTCCGCGTAAGGACGACTTTCGGCGACTTTTGGAAAGGAATTGTCCGTAAGAAAACTCTCTCGCGATTAATTCGCATCCGACAGGCTTTTCATTAAAAGAGATTCCCCGTACCGCCGTAGTGGTGAAGTTCTTTTTCATTTCGTTTTCCACGGGGAGAAAGCGATAACAAATCGACTAAATTCGTTTTTCTTTTTTAAATTGTTAAATGCTCCATTTTTCGCCCATTTCACGCATTTATTAATTCACACGAATCGAATGAAACTAAATAAATCACTCTTTGCTCTGAGAGGAAGGGGGGAAAGCTAGCGGAGGGCTATAAACGAGAAAGCAACAATCCGGCAGAACGAGCAAAGCTTTACGCGTCAATCGAGTATGAATGAATGTTAATGAAAGGCAAAATAAATTGATTTTCGCTTAGTGAGGCAGCTGCTCCGACTCGCTTGTTGAACAATATCCGAGGCTATTGTGGTCGAACGATACTAACGATACTTTAAAAGTGGAATCAAGAAGCTGATGCAGCTGAGGAAATGTGCATTCGGCTACGGCACCACAAAATCAAAAAGCTAAATGATAAAGCATTTTGTGAATCGCAAAGAGAGTTATCTCTTAAGAACATTCACCTTTCGTTTTGCTAGTTTCACGCGCAAAGATTCTTCCCTCAAACGCAAGCATGCGAGAAATGCAATGCCTAACTCCACTTTTTATGACAAATTGGTTTGCCGTTGCTTTTTCAATAAATAAATCTAGATGAGCGATTAAAAATACAGATATATTAGGAATAAAAAGCAACTATAAGAGAAAACGCATTTTAAGCTGAGATCCTGAAGCGTCTAAAGAACAGCCTTAGTACTACTGGAACTTACGAGGATCACTCCCGGCTGAAGGCTTCCACCTCCTGGAGTTAGGCAAATCAGCTCTGGGATATACGACTCGGAAGAAGGAAGTTGGGTCTCAGGCGAAACAATCACATCTCCAGAATACGTGTGTCAGGAAATGTTAGACACCGGTAGCTCGGTATACTCGCAATGGTCGTGGCGAAATGGCATAAAAATCAATAGTGAAACGATATGGTTTTGAATGTGGAGATAGCGGCTCGAATAGGCGATTTTCGAAAACTATTCCACTTACTTCGTAAGGCAAGCAGGGCTCGAGAAATAGCCAGTGAAATGATCCAAAATAATGATAGAAATCTCGTTAATACTATTAATGGTCGTATGCGATGGAGATAATTCTTCGGAATTGAACTGCGATTCCGGATGAGTGAAACGACTTTAGAGCTGTACGATTGTACGGGACTATCAACGGAGCACGAGACAATCTCTGCAATCCCAAAGAGCCTAAATCCAATAAAACCGCGGAGAAGGTATGTGAATTGAACTCTTGCTCACCCTCGCACATAGCAAATCTGAAGATTCATTGGTATGGGAGGATCAAATGCCATGTGAATCGAGCAAAGGATCTCCTCCCAGTTTCCATTAAAAGTAATAGAGCATACTGCAGGTACTATCAAGGAATCAGCTTACTACATGTTTCTGTGAAGCTTTTTGCTTCTCATCTGCTGAATAGACTCATGGCGCTGCTTGACAGACACCTAACCGGATTTAGGAGGCGTACTGACTAAATTTTAATGCTGACAGTATCGTTTGAAGCGTTGACATTTTATCATTATGACATCGACTTTTGCCTTTGATTTGAACAATAGGGTTCCAGCAATTCATGCAACACGATAGTATTCCAAAGAAATTAACAGACTTATTAAACCATTTTATCGGCGTAAGTCAGTGCACATGTATATGCAGGAAATTGATAACCTTGTGAAATACGAACTGATAATTATAAACATTGCGATTTCTTCTTTCAAATTTCAATTATGTGATAAATTGCGTTATAGAGATAGCTTTCCTGTACTCTAGAGGTATAGAGGTATCTCTAGAGGTAATTAGTCCAGAGCCTAGTATCATGGACCTTAAATATGCTGATGATGTTATTTTTTTCTTTGATAGTTACACTAATCAATAGTAGCAACGAAAATCAGTCTTTTCTTCTTACCTTGTATGCTAGGCGCTGATAAGATCAGAATTTATTTTTAAATTCATCAACCGTCGAAGAAACAACAGATTTCAAACATTTCAGATCTGATCTCATAAATAATGGTGAAAGAAGAAACCCAGCTTGGATGACTGTATCTAGAAATTCATTTCTTGTAGCTCTTTGAAATCGCAGCGAAATCACCCTAAAAAATCCTGCTAGAAGGCAAATTTTATCCAATGAAAGTGGCAGGAATCAGGTTTGACTATATTGTTCACCTTCCATCACAAGAATTCACGTATATCTCGTTACTTGCTAAAAAAAACTGTTTAATAATAACTGTTTAGTAGTTAGTTTAATAAAGATTAATCAAGATCTAGATTGATTTATTTAGAGTAAATTTTAAAATATTTATATTTAGAACTAGCTTAACGATATATTTAAACAAAGATAAAAAGAGTGGCTTCTTTAGAGATTGGATTGGGAGCCTTAGAGACTTTTTGCCCTCGTCGCCCAGTGCAATGAACCAAACCAGCAATGACTAGCCTAGAGGTTACGAAGCAGTAAATGGTTTCATATCTTTTCTGGCTGTCTATATGGTATGAAATTTTTGCTAAGGAGTTATATAGGACCAAATATGCAACTACAAAGCAAATTCAAGCAATTTTCATTGAGTAAACATAAATCAAAAAATCGAGTCGTTTTTTGGTGCTTCAGTTCGTGTCTATTTTTTCATCGCATATTTTTCTTGTACAAGGTTGGCTAAAATACCAAACATCGTTCTATTCTTAATGGCTTATTTTTTTCTTTTCATTGTAAAAATAGGTGATTTGAGTGATTAGGTATGATTTTCGAGCTGTGGCACTTTATGAGAAGTGAAACTACGTAAGACAGATGTCACTGTAATTTACAAACATGAAAATGTTCTTAAAAAAAGAATGCAAGGAAGTTCAGTCTGACAATATAGATTTCGAAAATATAGAAATGTAGTGCCTAGGCTCTTAGGTTCAAAAATGAATCTCTAAAGGAAACAGTGGAGGCTAATTTCATAAAGAAGAACTAAATAGGAGCTTAAGGACACGTACCATGTGGAATGACCACGTGCAATGAGGAAGAAGAGAAAAGTAAATAAATAAGCGCCTCATAAATTAACCAAGCATCAGATGAGGACATATTTGTTTTCCGACATTTAATTTTTTTCATTATTGGATTTTTATAAAAAAGTGGGAATCTGCGACAACGGAAAGAGATTGGCATAATGATCGGATAAAGATGCATCCTTAAGCCAGAACTCTCCAGGATTGATAATAGAAAAAGTTTCATTTCTGGAAGGCAATGTTACAATGCAACGGACCAGAAACACGGGCTTCTATGCATCACGTTGGCAAAAAATTATTGATTATACTGGTGATGACATTAAACGTTAATAATATTGATTCTCAATAAAGTTATAGGATTTAAATAAAAGAATAATTGTAATGAATAATATTATATAAAGTGGTCTGAATTTCTTGAGCAATCAACATCAGTTATCAGTTTTAATATCGATAAATATTTCATTATAAATTTATGAATTTTATAGCAGTTTTTCTAATTCGAAGTATTTAATGATCCACGTAATGCTGGGCACCCATTGTACTTCTTTCTACCTTACTCTGTGCTCTACGACTACCGAACAAAGTAAGTAAAGTGAGCACAGCCAGAAATTACGAGTAAAAGAAGAGAAATATGTTCAAAGTTTTTAAAATTTGAACTTAATTCACTTTTTAATTAATAATTTAAAATAGTTAACACTTTTTCTTTCGAGTTCAAAATTTTATTTCATTTGTCCTTAGCACATTTATTTGATTTTGCGATTTATTGCGATGTCGAGAAAAGATCTGAATGAAGATAAACGCGATGATAGGAGTAATTGCCCGTTCTGATGCCTTCATATTTTTAGTTGGCAGGATTATTCGTATATTCGACAAATGATACGAAATTCGAGAAAAATCTTCAGTGGACATTATGCATTAGAATTAAAATTTTCTTGTATAAGATAATTTCATATAGGTGCAGAGTGGTCGAATATTGGTTTGGTGAAGAACAACTTGAGTTCTCTTGATAGATGTGAACCTCTCACTAAATATCTTTTTGAGAAGTCAACTGCACTTCTATCAGAATGACTCTCTGGGTCGCAACCTTAAATTCAATGGAATCAATCAAATCAGGAATAATGCCTGCTGTAGAAAAAAATATAACATCCTATCGATATACTGGTAGGAATGAATTTTTTATGAATATATTCATGTTTATGATGAATAAAATATTACAAATAAATTTTCGCATAATTCCTGTAAGATGCATATCAATAAATTCAATTTTAATACTAATAAAGAAATAATAAAATTGTTAATAATCGCAACATTAATAAAGTAAAAAGACAAATTATAAACAAATCCTTTACAAAGCATGATAATTCATAAAATTTACAAATCGCTTTAGATGAACTCAGATTCAAACGATTTTATTAAAATGAATTGAATCAAGGTTTTGCAGCAAGATTTAAATTTAATACCTTAAATTTTCGCTCGGCTTCCTTTGCTGCAATCCTTTCCTTTGACTATTTGTGTCATGCAGCGAATGAAATTAGCAATCTCGTTATCAAATATTGACCAAATTGACCAATGAGGAAAATGAATGGAAATAAAAGAAAATATGCCTAAAATGCATTTCCAACCAAATATTATCATGACTGCATTTAATAAATGTATATAAATGCTTATTTATACCTCTTTTTTATCGAAATGAATTTGCCAATGCAAATGGTTATTCTTACACTTTACGAACAAAATTTTAAAGATTATTTGCTGAAAATTATCAATAAATAAATCTTGGCCATTTTTCGCTTTAAATTATCACATTATCTTATCATATTATCTTTTAATTTAGTCAATATTTGATAATGGAATTACTAACTTTATTTTTAGCAAAAAACAAATTCATTTATATATTGTTGTTTCGACTAAGGTCGAGTCATAAAGGAATCGATTCTTAACCCTTCATGGGGAAGAGCATTTCGTCAATAGTAATATGAGTAATGCGAAGGAACAACAATATATAAATGAATTTGTTTTTTGCTAAAAATGAAGTTAGTAATTTCGTTATCAAATATTGACCAAATTGACTAAATCAAAAGATAATATGATAAGATAATGTGATAATATTTTAAAGCGAAAAGGAATTGCCTTTTTTTCAATCCCCAAGTAACTCTCTGGGGAAAGAACCTCATCGTAGTGAGCCATAGAATAGAGAGGGAAGGCAAACCAGATATACTGAGTGTTGTTTGAAGAAGATGACAAATGAGAAATGGCGATAATTACCAAATATTTCATTAAATTCTTGGAAAATATGTGGAAAATATGGTTAGCTATTGTTCATATCGACAATCATTACTGTGAAATTCATGTCTCTTAAAGAGTCACACTATTCCAGAAATAGACCAGATTTGTTTGTTACCGTATTTTTGAAAAGTTTTATCTATTCCAATTCAGTTTACAGAGAACAATATTGTGATATAAAAAGATTCTCAGATAAGATGCGATCTTTTCTTCTGCTTTCAGTTGACAATTATTGGTGAAACTCTTTAATGAGAAACTCACTTGGAGATGATTAGAAGCATGAATCGATCCCTAGCGTTCATCGCTCGAAAATATGCTTAATACAGATTTATGTATAAATTAAGGTTGTGCAAATTTTTGATCGAAAACTTGCTTAAATACAATTTATTTCCTAAGATAATGCAAATAGAAAATTTCGAATAATGCAATTTCCTTTTAATTATTTGAATAATGAATAATTTTATTGAAAAATAGCTGTTGAAATGGGCTAATAGACTGCCAAATGAAATTTTTTGTCAAATTCGCTAAACCTTATTAACAGTCAGTTGACTGAAATAATAATCAGATAAATGTTATTAATGTTATTCCAAGGTAGAATGAATGCTGTTATGGGTTCGATGTCTCTTGCCAATAGTTAAAGTGAAATTGAATGCTGTTAGCGACTCCCTGCATTTCTACTCCCAAAGCATTAGAGAATCCTGAAAGGATTTTACCTCAATAATTAATGAGTCAAGCAGTGTTATGAATGCTCTTCGAAAAAGGGGAAAGCCTTGCTCAAAAGAAACCCTTCAAAAATATTACCTCGACAAACAAAAAATTAATTTATTAATAAAATTTAGGAATCTTATTATCGTTTCTCAAAAAATTTTTCATGAGAATGTCGACAGCCGTGGAGAAAAAAGCTCAATTAGCTGGCGACATCCCATGATTTTTTTTCAATTAAAACGAAACAAAATTTTCTGAATTTGTTTTTTAATTTTATAAAGAATGTCGAAAAGAAGATTAAAAATTTATGCTTTGGTTGCGAAATTATTATAAAATTCTCCGATTTTAGAAATTAAAATTGAAATTTAAACGGATTTCCTAAAAAACTGAAAGTTTATGAACGAACACACTTAAATTTTAAGTTGAATAACATTGATTTCAATGAATCATGTTCGATAGTTTTACTGAAAATTACTGCAAATTTTTATTTATTTCTTAATATGCGATTTGCATTTGCAAGACTCGCCAAGCATCGTCAAAAAGCATTTGTTCTTCCAGAAAAAACGAATATTTCCAATTCTGAGCACTTTTACAATAATACCATTTCTTCATTTTCTTGCTATTTTTTTCCCGAACCATTTGATTTTTCCAATTTTTACTTATCCAAATATTTAAGATTGCCTTTTCTTTAATTATGCTACATTTAACAAATCCTCCAGTCGCTGCTCTTAGTATTAACTGATTTAGCGACAAGGCGAGAAGCATAATCTAAGGTCTATTTTGCCATTTGCACGCATTAGGCTATATTTGATCATGGTCTAATTAAATTTTTTTTATAAACCGAAGATAGTTATGAATCAAAAGGAATTTTTGTTCCTATAAAAATGGCAAAAGTCAGCAATCGCCTTATAAAGTGGGAATTATGTGAATGACAATTTTTAATAATAATAATAATTTTTCGCAGCATGCACCATTTCTCATAGGAGCAATTCTACTCGCTATTAAGGTTCGCTACCAAAGAATTACTCAGCGATAAAAATACGGGTGGATCCCTAGCAACAGCTGGATTTTTTAATGACAGGTTTATTTCCACTGAAAATGCTTTAAGTGATAACCCAAGCAGAACGCTCGACCATCATCCAGTATGAATGATAATTGATAACGAAACGAATGAGAGAAAAACTCGAAAAAAAAATTTAACGAACTAATAAAAAGAAATACCTTAAAATTAAACGTTCAATAAGAGCGAAGAATACAAAATTTTAATAAATCGGATTGAAAGCCCCAAGGAATTCTTGGATGATATAGAAACATAGCTTGAATGATAATATTTTTTTTAAAATATTAATTAGAGAAACAAAGTTTATTTCACGTTAAATTCTTATCGATTTTCATCTATTTAAACCAATTATTTTTCAACAGAAGAAGGAAAAATAGTTTGAATTTCCATTTTATTATCGACAATATTATCGACAAATTATTATTAATAACACCACCGCTTAATTCCAAAAAAATATAATTAAAGCTTAAACATTAAATTAGAGCTTAACGTGGATTTATGATGAGAGAAGCGGCATCGAAACTACGGACCAACCTGCCACAAAGCAATTTTGGCACAAAACTTAAAAAGAGCATCGAAACGCAAACTCGAAAACATATCGCTGATCTGTCGTTTAAACTGCAATCAGCAAAACACGATTCCAGGCGTATTTAAGCATTTGTGAAATGAATGAAAATATGGCGATTTTATAATCGATAAGCTCGATGAAAGTACGTAAATTATCAGATATAGCTAAGAATTTTGATTCCTTTAACAATTACAAGATTTAACAATTATAAGATGAAAAATGTTGTCTAATAAATGACTTCGTGTTCCTTGCTTTCTATTAATTTCATTAATAATTCAGACCTGATTTTAACGAATGTCGATTAGGAAAATCACTTAGAAGTACAGAGAAGTCCTCAATGCTGGCATTTCATTTCCACCAATAAATTTATTCCCTTCACGAGGATTCAAATTCTGACTAAAATCACAATCATACTTATCGCTTATCTAGAATAGTTAGTCTTGATAACTTATCTCTTTTTCTTGATAACTTATCTCTTTCAGAATTTATTATCTGTTACTTCGTAATATTCTATAGTGTCAGCAGGAAATGCTGAAAATCGCAACGGATTAAAAGGATATTTCAGTGGATAATATAATCAAATCAATTTTATGAGTAACGCTTATAAATATGTCAATTTACATGAAAAAGCAAAAAACTAGTTTGCTTTTTTTCAGATTTCAATCAAGAAATTCAAATGAGAATCGAAAACGAATAAAACTTTGAACGATAATTGCAACTGACAATTTTGCTCGAAAAAATTAGCAAAGCTGATGTAACAAAATTTAAAATATAAAGAATTCGAAATACCATTAATTGAAGTTTTAGGTTGAAAAAAATTGAAAAGATAGCTATTGCATTCGCTATGAACGTCGAATATCTCTTGGGTTATTTCATTAGAACTTCACTTCTAGTGGTACTTCAGTAAATGGAAAGCTAATGAGCTTGCAATCGCAAGGATTTTTTGCGAGATTACTCACTGCCAATCAAGCTATATTTACTATATTATTGCACCAACGAAAACCGAAAATAATGAAGAAGCGAATGATCAGCGAATTTCAGAAGCTACTATTTTCATCGTGAGTTTTTTTGAAAAGCGTTTTTTTTTATGTGCTTTTGGAAAAGCTTTTTATAAAGAATCATCAGAGCATCTCAAATGGCAATTATCCTTTGCAAAAATTTCTCTTAAAAAGTAAAAAATTTCAAAATGAACATCAAAAAATTTCTTCGGGTGGTATGAGTCATCCTCAACCTCGGGCCCTTCACCAGAGGCCCGGGAGCTTAAGGCGGTTCCTACCACTGCACTAAACAGAGATATCTGATGTTGCCACTTTTTTAGTTTAGGGTTGCTACCCACAGTGCTTCTATTACCATTAGGATTACTTTGGCCTCCATTTCCTGCATTTTCTCTAATTTCTCTTTTATCCCTTAGTATTTTTCTAGATTTTCATAATCCTTTTTTCTAACATTCATATCACTGCATATTTTATATCACCAATGCTAATTTTTGGTCCTTCGACTATCATGCTATTTTATTCACTGGCTTGATTGCCTATCTAGACGGCAAAATCCCACAGGATTTTGAAATTATTTTTCACTGTTTTCCAAGGAATATTTCATATGGTCTTGGGAGGGTTTAAGCCATATGTCTGAGCAGATATTCCTGTAGGCAGTACCACCAGCTATTTGATCACGCCTTTCAGTGCTGTTGTTGCACCTTATATATTGCCACTATTCATTGGAAGAAACAGTTTCTGAGATTTTTTTGCACCTTAAATCTTGTCTGCTGGGGTAAACCTTTGCTTCGGTGGATCCGCTGCTTCGTGCCTATTGTTAGACCATATATTGCGAATGCAGCTATAGTCAATGCCTCATGCTGCCTTTTCGTACATGGCCTTACTTTTATATCTGTTGATGCTTCAGACATTCTCTCAACATTTATTCAAGACAGCTATATTATAAATATATATCTATAAATATATATCTATATATATATAATGTTCCAAAATGATTCCCTGGCTAACTGATCTCTCACAAGCAATCAGTAGAGTTAGCTAAACCATATATTGCGAATACCGTTGGAAAGCTAATAGCAAGCCTTAACCAATCATTACATCATATTCATATTCGCTAATAATTTAGTGAAAAGTATGTACATTCCCCGAATGAAAACGTCAGTTGCTTCATTAGCATCAATTCAGTGCGAACATTTATATATTAATTTTATTTTCTTCAAGGTATTTCAATATTGAAATATTATTCATTCAAACAGATCCATTTCGTTGAAAATGAAATTCAATCTAAATTACATTTTACAATTTTTTTACATACTCAAAGAAAGCAAATGTTGTAAGAGTTACGAGCAATTGTCACAAGCGGAAAATTTTTATCAGATTACTTTCCACGAAATTTCTTGCGCAACTTGATAATAATGATTGGCCTAACAATTATTTGAAATATTTATAAGATTAACCATTTCTATTACAATTTTAAATTTATCTATTCATCTTTCAAATGAATTTATTGAATTTAGTTTGAGACCTCCGCATGATATTACAAAAAACTGGAAAATTTACCCTACCTGAAAAAACTAATTCTTATTTCTTAGAAATCATAGATTTTCTAGATAAATTAGAAAAACTAATTTCTAGATAGAAGGAATGATATGACTGAAGAATTCTCGTCGGTATTTGAAAAAATTTATTCGAAATTTATTCTACTTAGGACATCAAATCTACACATAATTTAATAGCAATAAATCAATAATTTATGCGAATATTTAAAATCCACTTGTTAAGGCATAAAAGGTAAAAAAAGTGTAAAATTCGACAGCACAACAGGGCTGGTACCATACCATATTGCCTGAGAATGTTAAAAAATGGTGTAAAAAACAAAAACAGCAAGAAAGATTGTACAATATAAATTTTTCAATGAATATGCGACCATTTCAATGCTTTTATATAAATGATTTTCAATTTTTCTTAAGCGAGAAAGATTAATTTTTTTTAAAAGACTGGTTGTCAGAAGTTGCGTCTTAAAAAAAACAGGACGAGATTAGATCGAAAAGCCGCACAGCTGTTCATGATTGTAACGGGAATGAACGACATAGAAAATTTTTCGGATAGGTGTTTTCTTCTAATATGATAATCTGTTAAAATTCAAATTGGCAGTCACTGAATGATTTTACTATTATTCTGGCTAAAACTAAATTATTATTTCCTATCCTTTTTTTCCGTCATTGTTTCCGATTTTGAATTTCGACACATATTGCATGATCGTTGACAAAATTCCGTCATAAATTTTTGATATTTCCTATTGCATTCACCGATTTCTGCCCAAATTGAACAATATCGATGTTTATCCGCACATATTTTCGCTGAAATACTCTTTTTTACATTTATTCTATAATTTTTCACTAACAAGTTATTCCGCTTTAATGAATTAGATGAATATACAAAGCCATCGAAAAATATTTAAGCAATGGGGCTTATAGCTTATGGCCTTTAAATCATTACAGCGAAGTCAAAAAATAGATAAGTAAATTTGAAAATATCACCTTGATTAACAGTTGATATCCATGGGGTGCAAGCATTGCATGATGCAGGACATTGTAGAATCATATAAGCTCTGTTTTTCTCACATGCTCCATGCTGTGCCCAAGTTTGGCAATTCCGATCACTATCCTTGCATACTAGATTAATACAGTATTATTCTCGACAAATCATTATTGAAAGCACTGTAGATTTTTCGTTGAATTCATATTTTTGGTAATAGGAAAAATACAAGGCCTTCAAAGCCTTTTTAACAAAAATTTTAACATCTTTCCTAAGTCTGGTAAAAAATCTATAAGAAAAAAGAAATGTCTTATCAAAAAATTTTACCATATGGATATAACGGAACTTGTTTCTGAGTCGCTTGCCCTGCTAACTTTATATTTCGATTTGCCTGATTTACATTGGGTAGAAAATGAGTTATTTGATATTGTGTACCGTATCGCACACCGTGGCACCTCGGGGCTTTAATATTTTCTATTAATTATTTCTGATAAAATATTTCAATTTTTATTTAACTCGCTTGTCTATTTTCTGTTTTGCGATGAAAAGTATTTTAATTTAAAGTATCTATTGATGGATCCTAAATTATCTTAGCCACTTATCTAATGAATTTTCCCTAGTTGCATCTTTTCATTTTTATAAGAAGTATATAAAAGTATATAAGTAAATAATCGTGGAAACATTCATTCATTTAAATATTCATTTAAATATTTAAATATGTCGAATTCGAATTGTAATTCAATCATTAGAACGACAATAGATAATATAATATATTTGTAGTCAAAAGATTACCACACAGATTTTCATTGGTGCATCGACCTCCATCCGCACATCTCGAGCATCTTTCGCCCATTTGATATGGCCTTTGGCCATACGCATTGCCTCTGCAAGTTAAGGCCGAATTCCTTATTACCCTATTGGGCAAGTGCAATCATTCATTTATTTCTATCTCTATCAGTTTATATTAGTTTTCATCAACAGAGAAAAAAGATAAATCTGCAAAAATTTCTAACCCTTCACCATAGTTGCACACTATTATATGCCCTCTATAAATTCCTCTACCATTACGTATTCCACTGCAGTGAACAGCAGCACATCCAACAGCACATGTATTAGCCCAGATTATCTGCACATTACAACCTATTAAGGTTTAATAGAAGAAAGCAGATTTTTTATTAGTATGCAATGTCCCATTAAGAAAGTATCGGCAAATGAAAGAAATAGTATACGTAAAAAAAACTCGATTATACGAAATAAAACGAGGAAGATGATCACATATGAAGTGGACACATAATCCACGCTAACCTGCGTATAATGTCCACATTGTGCACCTCGCCAACATTGCATTGTTGCATAATTGTAGAATGGCTTTTCATTATAAAAGTCCATTATAACTCCAGTGAGATCGTGTCGAAGGTATGCTTCATTGGACCACCAAATATTTTCACCAATATACGAATATCCATGTCCACGTCTTTCATAAGCTGAAAATTGTGCAATATAATAATGCAAATTATATAATGAAAAATTTCAAAGAATTTTAGTTGTTGCTAAATTTTTTTTCTTTGAAATATGATTTCTGAATTCTGAATTTTTTGAATACATAAAAAAATTTTGGCAAAGCAAAAAAAGAAAAGTTTGCAAAAAGTGCCCAAAAAGATGGTTTAAACCGCAGCGATTAAAAAATGAAATAAATGACCGATTAATGTTTAAGGTAAATTTTTCACCGCTTCGATGCCATGCATCACATCGTTGAACATGACCATGTGCAAGAGCAGCAAGGCGATCGTCCCAAACAAGTTCTTGCATATCGGCTGCTGGTTCAGATGCTCGTAACTGATTGTGCAACGTGACAATTTGCCTTTTTTGGTCCTCGTTGAACCAATAAGTATTGTAAACAACTTGGTCTACAAAGTTTTTTCGCTATTTTTTTTGAAAAGCTAATTTCTTTATCAGAGAGTTAAGTTATCAGTTGATAAAACTATGGCCAATCAATTTGTTGTCCATGTGAATTAAATTTGAATACATGAAATACAGGAAAGTTTGGCATCCATGAACGAATAAGAGAAATGGAATCACAATTGTTTTTAAAAGTAATTTTACGAGTTGTCCACAACTTGTGAATTGATTTCCTTTTGATTTACTTTTACTTTTACTATTCGTGATTCATTTATTCATTGTCAGCATTAACAGCAAATTTACATTGTTTCTTAGCCTTCTCATTTAAATATATCCACTTCGTGAAATTTAAAATATTTGAACAAACGACACATTCAGTCTGAAGATTTTTGTCTAGAATTACCAATTTTTAATCACCAAAATCTGCCTATTTTTGCGAGTTAGCCTAGGCAGTATTAGCCTAGTAGATATAAGCTTTTATTCCAAATTAGGCAGTATTTTATAATATTTAGTTTTTCTTAGATTTCATTTCATGCGCATTTCTTTTTCAAGTTCTTTAGCGTGCATTCATGAAAATATTCTTCACTCAGTATCATATTTATCCTTATCATTTCATACAATATCATTTCCGATATTTGATGATTTATTATATTGCATTTAAAATAGTTTGCCAAGAACCCAAGAATAAAATTTCTTAAATAAACAATTAACCAAAATTATGAACAGAAAATTGCTGTATTAATTTTATCGAATTGATTTGCGACTTTCATAACAAATTGCTCTTATTTTTTTGTGCAATATTTTTCATTGACGACACCCTTAATTCACTGAGTAGAAAATTATTTACTTCCCTGAATTGGGAATTTCTGCAAATTTACACTAAAGAAAGAAAATTAACTTACTGCTATTTTCATTGAATAAGCTGAATAAATAAATTAAATATATCATGAAATTCATTGAAGGGACCTGAAAAAAACTTGCACTTCAGCTATACATTTCAGTTCTATGCAGCGAGTCTTACCGTCAACAACTACAAGAAATAAAGAAATTTTCTTCTATCGAAGTGTCCAAGGTGTCCAAGTGAACAAAATATTTACAATCTTTTTTGAAAAAAAACTAAGAAAAAATGCAAGTAATTTTAAAACGATTTTTAAATAGTTATGTAGAACTCTAAATTAGAGACGCGATAACGAAATAGAAAGCGGTTATCAGATTATCAGATCGCTTTGAAAGACATGGATTCGATTAATACTTCCGAGTACTGTCATTAAAAATCCGAATGGTGTTGATGACCCAGTTATATTTCTGTCATCATCATTTTTTCATTCTTTAGCAAAAATTTCCGACTACACCAGCAGTCAACGGGACAAGCCTAACCAGAATGAACATTAACCACTTATTTTCTAAGCCTGCAAATTCACTGAATTAAATTCATAAATAATCGTGAAGAAGAGGAAAAAAATGGTTGCAAAAATTTATTGAATAATAAAAATAAAAATGAAACTATTTCTTGGTAAACTGCAAAAGTAAAAGTTTGCAGTAATAACTTGTATTTCGATATTTCTATACGGCTTCAAAGTGAATGAAATGTGCACTTAGTGAATTCGTGCCTAACACAAAAATTTTAAGGTCGATTAAAGGCAGACAGTTTCTTCGCCACTAATGCCAATAATAATAGTAAATAACAATTCTAGAAAATCGAAAAATCAGGCTCCTTCGAAGTGACTTGTAATAATAGTTGCAATAATCTTCAAGATTTATGCAATTACCATAAAATCGAACTTTTATGAAGGAAATAATAAATTTTCGAAAAAAAAGATGCGCTTGCTTAAAATTTGAATTAAGAAATTACAATTATCCAAGCGTCAAGAAATATCTTTGGTAAAAAAATTTTTACTAAGAATGAAGAAATAATTTGCAGCTATTTTTTTAAACCAACAGACCGCATTTATTCGTGTAGGTTATTTCTTTCATTTCAATTTAATTCTATCTTTTATGAATCTTTAAATATTCATTTTTTATGTGAATCGAATCAAAATCTTTTCTTCATTTTTCAAATTTTTTTAAGAATATATATTTTTTCATTCATTAGTCAAAAATATTTGCAAGGTTAATTTTTTTTTAGATTAAAAATTATTCAAAAAAAATTTAGATTTTTATTTTGCAAACACCACAAGAAAAATAGCAATAAGTAATTAAATTCTGAAAAAAACTGTGAAATATAAGATTAATATTGCATTTATTAATATTATTGCTAGAAAAGCAGCAGTGTGACCAACCATTTATTTATAATTATTCATGCGTCGCAGAAATTTAGCAGCAATTCGTAAATAAAAGCTCGTAAATTTGCTGGAAGCACAATGATCGGTTCTTGATGGAAATAGATTTTTAAAATAAAATCCACGTGGTGGGTTAAACTTGTCGTCGTATATTTGACATATATTTGTTTTTTTCAGTTTAATTTTCAGTTTTCTTTCCTTATCTAACTATTTGAAATCAGCATCAATCTACAAAAATATAAATGTAACTAACTTTATTGTTCACTACCTGAAAATTAACCAACTTTCACTATATTTAATGCATTTTCAGTCAAAATAAGAATAAATATAAAAAATAATAGCCAACTTGTTGAGAATCACCATGGAGAACTTGAAAAACAAATGAAAAAAGTTGAAAAGGACTGCTACGATATAAATCGTAAAAACTAAGTTCTGAATTTCGTTTATATATAAAATGGAAAGTAATCAGAAAAAAGTGATCAAGTATCCGAGACGATTCAGTTTACTAGCAATTGGTGTTCTGGCAATCGATCGTGGCGAATGGCTTCAAATCTTTCCATTTACCACGTTTATTCTGACTCCATTTATAATTACTAATTTTTTTAAATAATTGTTTTACTATTCTTATTTATGTTGAATGAATTTTTAACTTATGTATGTAATTTATATTTCGTAAAAATGCAAACAATGTTCAATTTATAACGCAATTCAATTCATATTTAGGTATGTGCTTGGTTTTAAATAAAGTGGCATGAATGGCAATCATTTATTTACTGGCATTTTTTAATTTTATCATCCGAAATCACTTTCTTCTTCATTAATATAAAAAATTTTCAAAATATAAAATAAAAAAAAGCGAATATTAAATGATAATAAAAATATTCCTGATTGTTATTTTTTCCAGTAATAAGCCAATTCTAAGCAAAAAGCCAAGATTGCAAATTTTCGATACTAATTTATCAATTTAAACTGCTATACGCATCCAAAAGTTTTTCAGTATCTTCGATTTTGACATTTTGATTGGTTGTAAAATTTCATTATAATGGAAAATCGCATTTTTGCTATCTGCCACTGGATCCGAAGTTAGGTTTAAGGGAACTATATTTTATAGCAGTTGGTAATTCTATTTTTGATGTTTCATTTTCGTAAAATTTAGCTTTACTCCACAAGAACGAGAAAAATTATTGGAAAAGTGTCATCTTAAAAAATGTTTTGCAAATATAAGTCGTTTTCCAAAAAAACAAATTTCATTTGATTTTCACAATTTTCACAATATTAATTGCTGAAAAGTTCATCATTTTCAAAGGTGTTTACTTTTTTAATTTTCGCAAATGATGGAAATAATCTTAATTAATCACTTTATCGAGGCCAAATAGAGTTCGCCACTAAAAATTACAGGTTTAAAAAAATAAAATTTTTTTTCCACCATTATTTATTTAGCAATTAATTATTTCCTGTTAGTGACTGCAAGTTTTGTAGAAAAAATTGTTTTTTTCTTGCCATTTACACTATGATTCTGGTTTTTCCTTTTATTTTCTTTTATTTTATTATATTTTATTATAATACGGAGGAAATAAAGTGGCAAACTGATTATTAAACCTTTATATATCTAAGATAATTTATGGCCTAAAAATTTTACTGCTTGAAAGCACCAAAAGTGGAAAAATTACGATAAAAATGAAATGGGTGAGGAATGTTGGTTATAGTATAATTCTTTATTTGCCTCTTTAAAGATCTAAACTGGATCGAAAGCATATTTTGCATACCAGAATAATTAGAAATGACAGAAAGAAATCTTCTAGAACTGAATAGTTTCTGGAATTTTTAAAAAACAATTCGCCTACCATCAGTTTCCCCCTTTCAATGACCTTTCAAAATAAAAAATTGACAATTCTGCATGTAAAAATAAATATTTTTTAAATTAATTGAAAATTAAATTAGAAATGAGGGAAATTTGTTGAATTTTAAGTACCATCCGATTTGTGAGTTGTGAAATTTAAAATTTAAAGAAATTCGTTTAATTGGTTCATTGCTTAACCTCTTAAATAATTTTAGCAGAAAATTGGCACAGAACGCGAACAATTACCAGTTAACAAAGCATTTCTCTACGAAATCGAAAAATGCTATATTGAAAAATATAAATGTAAGAAAAATGCGTTTGTTTTAAAAGATGACACGAAACATACAAAAATATCGAACGCAAGATACCAAAAAGATCTTTACGAGCAGCATATATAGTATACTTATTATATAGTATTTTCCAATTGTATCAGTCTTTATTAATGCTCGTTAAGCCCACCATCCATAATCCCACCTTCGAAAACCAAACGGTCCACCATATCTCCAATATGGTCTGCGCCATCCCCAATATTGTGGTCCTCCCCATCCGCCGAAAAATTGACGTTTTACAAGATATCTGCAATTATCATTAGAATCAAAATATATAACAATATATTTATAACAATTCTTATAACAATTCTTACTATAACAATTGGAATATGTTTGATCATTGATTCCTATTTTATCAAATGAAAAAGCGAGTGATCACAAAAAAACTGGATTCTATTTTCGATATAAATTTCATTTCATAGCAATCAGATCGAAAACAGATAAACAGTAATCTAGATACAATCATCTAGAAAATTCGTCCGAACAGACAACTTCAAAATTTAATGAAACGAATGTCCACAGGAAAGCAGAAAGAAATACAAATGCAATCGCGCAGCGCAACAAAATCACCAGAACAAATGGCTTAAATGAAAGGGCTCAAAAATTTGGATATCGTTGAGAAAGGCTTAAATCTCAAATCATTTTGGTTATTTGGTTATTCGAAAAATTTCGATGATAAATCCATGTCAACCACTTAGCTATAAATGAGAATTGCATGCTGGTTTCGAATTATGCCATTTGCATTATATTTGCATCACAGAAGGTGGGAAATATTAAACATTGCTCGTTAACTTACCGAGTTTCACCATTTTCCATTTGTTTTGCTGCATCATTTGTCATCAAAATAAGAAAAGCTGAAAGAAATACGAACAATTTTTTCATCCTGTAATAAGAGTAAAGATATTTTAGAAGCACTATAATGCATGATTTCACCTTCTTTTGGGTAATAAGAGAAAATGGACTAATACCTGTAAAATAAAAGTACAAAAAAATGATTCAATTTTTAAGGATCTACAGGTTAATTTACATCTAAAGAAAATCTTTTGAATAGGAATTTAGTTGAAAATAGAAGTTATAGTAGAGGTAGAATAATCAAAGATATATGCCTCGATTGATAATGGCTACGATCTCTTCTGAGATAAAGAGCAATGAGATCGATTCTCATTTCTTGGCGAAAGCAACATTAAAGTGAGATATAAGTGGAGCTCAAGAACTATCTGTATTTCCATACCCAAAGCTCTAAGGAACTTCCATATACCTTCCTGGCAAAGAGGTCTTATCCTATGAAATTAGTGAAATGAAGTTGGCCTAAGCAGAAATAACAAAGGGCGCTAGATGAAGAAAGAAATGGAGTAAAATAATGATACAATATATTATCGTTATATATTATCATGATTAAGTGAAAAGCTATTAACGCAGTTAATTTTTCATCCTAGAAATCTACTAATGAAATATACCAATTGATTTTTTTGGAGAAATTAATGTATAATGAAACAGAGGAAATTTCCAAACTAAAGTCATTCAAAATCGTAGATTGTTAAAAACGTTCTAACAAACAACTTGTCCATATTTTATATTAGAAACAAGTGTAATAATAGTTTTATGGTTATAATTAACTATTATTTGGCGAAATGAAGTTAAAATAAAAACAAGAAATCAGGCAAAATATCTTATTATTAAAAATTATTAATTTGGTTAATTATTAATTATTATCAAAAATTATTATTAATTCAATTTAAAAATTATTAATTTGCAAATTCAGTTGTATTTTTTTTTTTCGTTTTTATAATTATTAAATATTAACAATCATAATAATGCCAAAAATTACATGAAAGCAACATAACCTAAATTTTGTTGATATCGAAAATTGCAAGTCGAAATTTCTTCTTGAAGATTTAATGAAAGTTTGGAACCATAGGATTGGTAGAATATTATTTTTAAGTTGAATAAAAATTGTTTCAGCGTGATTTCGGTAGATTCAAAGATAAATTTAATATACATTGGTTTTTTTTATATTCAAATATTTATTTAATAAGTTTTCGAGCATTTAAGAAAATTTTTAAAAAACTTAAAAATTCTGGTTCAATTCGCTGATAATATATAATGATCTATGATCATAATAAATTTATAATGATCTGTCATTAGGTACGATTACAAATTTTTTTTTGGTTTTCCAGGTCTCTTTATAGAATTTGGGATTCAAATATGCCGAGCCTCTCTTTTTCACTGTACAATAGTAATATGCATAATAACATATATTTGTTTTAAGATAATAATGAAAATAATAGTAAAGATAATAAAAGTAGCTACTTCCTTCCTTTAAAAATGCTGTTAGCCCTTATCAGTGTGGAATAAATTCAGATAATTTTTTAATCATGATCGATAAGATGGAAATAAAATTCGATTGATGAGCACAACTCCTAAAGCTTCGAATTTTCATAAAAAAAATTTGCTTTATTCTAATATGATAATGTACTAAAGCGAACACTAAATTTGGATAACATCGATTTCATGCAAAAGAATTTTTCATTCAATCAAATTTGTTATTTCACATATTCGATTCAAGCTTCTTGATCGATGAGAGTAAGTCTATCATTAAAAATCATTAAAAACGAAATCGAGATAGTACCATAAAGCCACCTGTATTTCTTTTCTCATATGAGTTCTCATACGAAAATATATTATTTTAATAACTAATTAAAAAAAAGGAAAAAAAAAGAAATTTTGCATGAAAATATTCTCAGTGCTAATAGTCAATTAAATGATAATTTAAGGAAGAAAAAATAGCATTGTTCAATGCCGTACATTAGCTTATGAAATGAGATGAAAAATGAGAATATTAGTTATTAAAGATAAATGTTTTATAAATTAATCAAAAAAAAAATTAGTATTGAATATAAAGGACCATTTTCTCTAATCGCATGCAGTTATCTAAATTTATATATTCGAAATTTGTTTTAAAACTCAATGCGAGTCATTTAATTATGATTTTATTTCTTCATTTTTATTATATAAATTTTCTCTTCAATTTCATTGAATGGGTCATTAACGACTTATAATATCCTTAATTTTAAATCTATTTTAAATCCTTGTCTCATCCTGTTTTTTATCCGAAATTTTAGCTCTCCCGCGCATAAGGTTGAAAATACCATATGAATCCTTCCATAGCATTCAGTTAAATCCTATTGAAAGTTATTTCTTTGTAGTGGTTAGCATATTTTTAATTGAAAAACAAATAATTTACGGTAGCTTAGCGAGAGAAGGTGCTAAGATATTTCCTTTCTTCCATTATTTTCCTCAATTACGATAAAAAATTTTGAAATTTGATAAATTATTCATTTTCAGTTCAGTTTAACATCCCAATTAAAAATCCAAGAATGTGCGAAAATTCAGATAAATTTAATTCATTTAAAGAATGAAAATGGTAAATCAAGTTCATGACTTTGAATCAAGACCAAATAAGAACGGGAAAAAGTTCACTTTTTTTAATGAAGAATAATATATTCTGGCATATATAATATTATAAGAAAAACAGAACGCTTTCGAATCATGTGAGAAGGTCTTGATGGGTTTATATCTGTGAATTGCTAAAGGAAAAACGATGGTCAAATAGTTTTGCGAACAGCTATCAAACTTCGATCCTTGTCCGTTGACCTGATTAAACTTCTTAACAACAACAAAGATGAAATGGTGTTGAGGTCGAATTTTTATCCCCAAGCGATCCTCTAGCGAAGTGGTGTCATCTTAATTGCCGACGGAATCAGCCAACCAGAAGTTTCGAAATCTATTAGAAGTTTAATTAAAGGAAGGAGATCATTTCTTAAAGTTTAACTTTTATTTATTAGTTTATTAATTGATTAGTGATTAATAAATTTTTAAAATCGAAACCAAACCAGACAGTGTTTCTTCTTTTTTGTGAGATGTTTATCACCGCATTCTGGCTTTCAAATATTGCCTTCAAATTTTCGATCTGACATGGAATGAAAACGATTTACCATTTATAACGCTAAATTCGGTCGATTTTCACAGCTAGGCGGTCCTCCACTTAATCTGCCAATAAACCAGCTCAACAAGTGCTCGTTAATAAATTATATATAAGAAGTGTTAATTCGAAAATCTAGAAGATTATTTCTTAATTCATGTCAATGTGAAATTTCCTTAGAAATTCTCGCGACAACACGCTCACCCTTTTCCTTTGTTAATTACAGATTTTTGGTAATGTAAGGTTAAATATACGGCTCCCCTATTTCCTTCTCATAAAAAGGACTGGTCTTGAACACTCTTTCAAGCTTGGATAATATAAAAAATCTTTTTTTGACACCATTTCTGCTAATTGGCTGGCTTCCATTGCCTTTTCGCTAGAGTTTTTCCCTTGGATGCAGAGGTACAAGTAAATAAATTTCTTGCATCATCTATACTTTAACCACTTGGATTGGACTTTTGAAATGGCAGACTTACTCCAATCAGTCCAGAAGTACCAATGGCTTGAACTTATATAGTCCAATCTAAGAAATATATCACTTATCGCTTTCTCAGCATTAAATTTTTTGAATATAAAATTTAAGATTTATGAAAGGAAAATATTATGAGTTCAAATTTCAAAGTTCTCGTGTTATTTATCCTTATTTATTTATTTTGTTCCTTATCTTTATTCCTTGACCGATTCAACAAATTTCGCGGTAATTATTAATTTAAGAAAATCTTGTATGAGAAAATTCAATTTTTTCAACTGTCTTTCTTATGACTGTAAGAGATTTCGTCATTTCGAAACTGAATTTGAGAACAATCAATTATCCCTCTTATCGTTTCATCTAGTTTTACTAAATTTATTTAATTACAACTGCGATTAGAATTATCTGATTTTTCCATGTGATTGCTCTAACTATCTTTCTTATGGGAAAAAAACGGCGTAAAGTGGACTAAAAAACCACAAGTAAATAACAAATTTTGAGAAAATATCCAATTCCAGAAAGAAATTTATTTTCCAAAGTAAAATTAAATTTCTTCGTTTAATTGTTCAATATAAGTTCATTGTGTTTGAATTCTATTAGAGTTTTCAGAATTGTATATTTTATTTAAAAAACAACAGCCAAACAAGATGGTAAATCCTTATATGCATATGCATGTGCATAACTTAAAAGAAATTTAGAATTCGAGAAAACATAAAAGTGAAAAAGATGTTAGACTGATACAATTGTTTCCTTGAATAATTTACCTTGATTTGCTCCTAAAGCCCGATAATTGTTTCTAAAATCTGTTCAAATCTGTTGAAACATTTAATTACTCTCATTTGTAATTTTATTTTGCTTGCTTTTGTGAATTTTTTCGGTTGAAATTGACCAAATGATGAGAAATCTAAGCAAGGCAAATACTAATAATTAGAGAAATCTGAGTTATGATCAAATTAAAAAGAAAACGAAAGGATTGCAGCTCATTAAGCATTAGAAAGACCCGGAAAGAAAATTTAAATATCTTAATTACATGCGAAAGAAACTGGCTACAATTATTATTGAAAGGCAACTTTTGAAGCAAAATAAAGTATAGGAAATAAAATTAAAAGAAAATAGCGCAAAAAAAATAACAACGTTATTTCAGTTTATTCCTAAAAGATTCTTCCAACTGGCATCTAATTAACCTCAAAAGGATTATTATTTGAGGATTAACCTCAAAAGGATTAAAAGGATTAGTTGGAAAATTATTGAAAACAGTGGTAAATCTACTTACCCTTTTACTTTTTCTTGAAAAATTTTATTTGCATTTTATCAGTTAAATCAATGAACTTTCAAATTTCAAATCAGTCAAATATCGCGGCAAAATTTTTCAGCAAAGAATTACTATCCATAGATCTATGGAATACCGAGTTATCTATCTGTCTTACTGAAATCTTGGGATAACTCGCTTGTCATGTACTGAGGATTTAAATAATCTTTAAAAAATTCTGAATTTTTTTCTGATTTGTTAAAGTGATTGTAAAAAGGAATGATGGGCTGGCTGATTCGATTTTCTTTAAAATCTATAAATATAGGCAAGGTTGATTTTTCTTTTCTTTTCTAGTCTTTTTTTTCAGAAGGAAATAATTTTCGTTGTGAGATCGACCTATTTGATAAATGAGGTTGTTTATGAGAACATTTTCTTCGCTGAATTTATGGATATACCAAATCAAAGCTGCGGTTCATTGTTTAATTTCATCAAAACTATAAAACATTTTTTTGTGCTCGTGCATTTTTTATTTATGTGATACTTTTCTAATTTCCTTAAAAACATGAATCAAATTCGTGGTAACTCGAGCTATCTGAATATTTGTTGATATAAACGAAGTTAAGAAAAATTTGATTAATTTACCAGATTATCGTCCTGCTTAACCAGATTAATTTTGCAAAGAGCTGGGGTTCTAAGCCAGCGATTTCAAGGCATAGAACGCTCTTAAGTCGATATCAAAGAAATTATCCATATTATATCATAAATTTAGTTCTTAGAAATAATGAATGAAAAACTTTCACAATTCCGAACTCTCAGCGAAGCAGAAGGTCTTCGAAAAGTTGCTTTTATTGGTGTCACTTTATCCGTTGTCTCAGCTCTCGTCTGTGCTGTTTCAATTCCGATGTTATATAGTTATATGCAATATGTGCATTCATCCATGCAAAACGAGGTAGATTTTTGTAAAGCTCGATCGAGCAATGTTTGGAAGGAAATAGCTCGAAAGACCCAGGTAATAATGAAATTTTCACATTTTGTTTTATTTTCGCTAATTTTACAGCATTCGTAAATTTATATTATCTGGGAATGAAAATGATAATCTATATACTAAATCTAGTTAGAGCTTTATCTAAAATTTTATTGCGAATTATGAAAAATGTTATGAGGATATACTTGACAATTGCAATTTTTTAATCATTTTAAGATTGTGGCAACACAACTTTTTGCAAGACATAAACGGTCTGGCGGCAATAACGCACTTGCTTACTGCTGCGGCTGTGGTATTTCATCTTCAGGTCCACCTGGCTCACCTGGGAAAGATGGTAAAGATGGAGCCGATGGAGAAGCTGGAGCTCCTGGCAAGAATAGTTTGGATGCTGAGATGACGACTCCTGCAATGAGGGTATGTTTAGTCTAATGCATTAACGGAAAATATTTTCTATGAAGATTTATTTTGGAATCACTTTCAGGAATGGTGTTTTGATTGTGAAGATGGGCCGCAAGGACCGCCCGGAGCGTCTGGTGTTAAAGGATCGCCTGGAAAGCCAGGCCCTCGCGGTTTTCCAGGAAAGAATGGCGTTCAAGGCATTAATGGTGACCAAGGGACCGAAGGTCCGCCTGGCGAACCTGGGACACCAGGTTCATCATTTTCTCCATTTTTGCAATATTCTCTTTTTTAGTGCAGCAGAAATCTGAATATTTTTAAAACATCGATTTTATAAGCCGTCTCTTTTTTTATTAGCTACCCGCAAATACAATTAAATATTACTGACGTTAAAATATTATAAATATTGAAATAAATTGAATAAAATTATAAATTGAATAAAATTTTTATTGCTATTGTTTTAGGTTTAAAAGGCGAAAATGGCCTTGTCGGAATGGTTAACGAAGCGATTGGTCCAGAGGGAATACCTGGGATGCCAGGGAAAGAAGGATTTCCGGGACAGCCTGGATTGCCAGGTGAAAACGGCAAAATGGGAAGTGGTGGCCCAATTGGACCACCAGGTGATAAAGGCAATGTTGGCGCACCTGGTGCAGCAGGGAAAGATGGCGAAAAAGGATCTGATGGTGTACCAGGATCTACTGGAGGATGCAATCATTGCCCGCCTCCTAGAACAGCACCAGGCTATTAGTATTTTCACAGCAATTTTTTGCTTTTGTCATAATAATGACTCATATTTTTACCATAGTTAGATTCTCTCTAGATGAAAATATTTTTTAAGTAGGGAGTTTTTGAAGCTAATTATTTAGTTCCAGCTGTTCCAATCAAGCACCCTACTCTTCGCACTTACGATTAACTGATTTGGAATTTTTTGGCAAATCAATGTTTTCCATAGCATTGTCGCATATATCTCCATATGTATGCATATCACAATTATATGTGCTATAGTACTTGTATTTGTTTGAAATTTCTGGAAAATTTTTACAAATTTCTCAGCAATAATTTAAATATTCTATAGTATTAAACTATAGTAATCATTTTTATGTATCAAATGGTGCATTTTACCAATTTCCTTATATTTTGTCATTTTGTTGGAAATATAGAATTGGAAATATGAAAATATGGAAAATCTTACCTTAATTAAAAGCTTATATATTTAATAGCTTTTGTTTTTTAGAAAAATATGTAACGAAAATATTGATAAATTTTCAACTTATTTTTTCCACGACTTTTTAAGAACCCTCACCATTGCTGGTTAGACTGGCTGTGCTGATTATTATCGTCATACTAGACAAATATGCCAGAGTTTCTTAGCGATAGAAATACCTGGCGAGTCGCCAGAATGACCGGTATTCTTGTGCAGATTTACTCCTGCGGTGAGTAGATAATCTTTTTAGCCATTCAAAACCACTAAGATCATTCCCATTAATTAGGTTTGTTTCTCTGGCTTATTAGATCCTACAAATCTGGCTGCGGAATCACTTGGCAGCAGAAATGCAGATGAGTGTTGCCAATATCACGTTGACTTTTGCTCCAACCGAAAATAACTGTAGAAATGATAGCAACAATCCATTGAGCCATTCTAACCTTTATATAAAATTAATATTCAATTCGCTCCTGAAAGGCTATCCTGAGAGATAAGATGAAGAGATGAGATCGTTATTATTGAAACATTAAGAGGATAAGAAAGAGAAAAAACTTAGTCCTTTTTTGAAAAGAAAGTCGCCGTTCTTTTCGCCGTTTTTCTAATATTTCTTATTATTGTTAAAATTTTATGCTGAAAAAAAATTTCTTACCATAATTTAGTGAATTTAACTGATTTATTGTCTCTTTTACAATATTATAATTGCGATTCCGACTATTAAAAATGGAGAAGAATTGTTGAAAATGAAAAAATTTTCTCAAATGTTTGACCGAAATAATTTTAAAGAGAAAATGTTATTATGTTTCTCGTTTGGAAAGTTAAAGAAAATTTCTGAGATGAAATACTACTTGTTTCTTCGCCTTCAAAATAATCAAAATCAAAATAATCGGCTGGAACTTGGTAGCTTCGGTTGAGGTCAGGCATGATGGATTCAATTCCTGCTCCGTGATAAGAATCTATTAACAAAAGTTGAACTGTACTTCTACGCCAAATGGCTCTGAAGAAAAAGTCTCATTTTCGCAGCAAGTGACCCAACCAAAGCAGATATGGTGAATATTAATTTGAAGAAGAACAAGTGTTAATTCTCCAAATGCATTTTATCAAAACAAAATACAACATAATTTAATGCAATATGTAGAGTGACTTTGACTGATCAAAAATTTGAATTTTTTTTTAAAAAAATCCCAGACAAAATGGCTGCAAATAATCTAAAAATAACATTAAATGGTTTAAAAATGAATAATAAATCGTCATTCCCTCACGACTGATTGCAGAAATTATTCTTAGATTTAACTGGTTTTCCAGCTGAATTATCACTACTAATCTATTCATATGAAACGAGAATATCAACCATTGTTGAATATTATTGCTCGCATTTTTTGGAATAAACCAGTAAAAAATTCTTTTCGGCTTATCTAAATGATTCAAATAAACTTAAGTAATTGACATGATTAACATTTCTGAATTATTTTCAAGAAGTTGAGAAAATTTTCTGAGAGAATTCGAAAAAGATTGTTTTGATTCGATTTGATCAATTTGGAACAGTGAACAAGTCTGTCTCACGTTAGAATATGGAAGGAATCTGGTTGCGATGCTTTAAATTCCCATTCGATGAAAAACTAATTGCAAATTATCCAATTTATTGCCTTCTAAGCAGCTTAATTTCGACAATTAAAATTTGCAAAGAAAAAAAAGAGAAATAACATCAGTGCACTCTTTTTTTATAGCATCTATTATGAGAAAATTGTAATATATATATATATATATATATAAAAGATTGTTTGTAGATCTATAATATCCTTAATAGAGTGCTTTATATAGCAAAATATTATTCGCTGAGTGGTTCTGCTTATTTATAAATTTAGAAATTTAGAAATTTTATTCATAAAAATTAAGTTGTATTTTTTTCCGTAAAGAAGGCAATGATTTGGCAGGTCCTCTTTCTATATTTCACTGAATTCCTAGTTAATGAAAAATATTTGCCCATCAACAGGTTTTAGCTCGTTTTAACTTTAAGGTGCGATCCTAGTGAAATGAGAAAGTCTGGGATTAGGCTAGCCAAGTAGGGAAAATTTGAAACTTTGAGAAAGCTTTAGAAATAAAGCTGTGACTAATCTGCAGAAAATCCAGTTGCTCCTATATCTTGAATTATTATAATTAAGGGTTTGTGGCATTTTTCTTTGATTAGCGATTACCAAGTTGGTCTTCTTTTCAGAGTCAAAGTCAGTTCTTTCACCTTTGACAGAATTGAATCGTAAAAAAAAACTGGGTAACGCTGACTGATGATCTGTACGTCTATGACTATGACGAAAATAAACTTTTCTTATTTATGGACATTGCAGCGAGATATCTAGAAATGTTAGACTACTTGCTATTCGACCACATCATAGAGCATAGCATTGGTATTAGGCCAAATATCCAAAGAGCAATTGCTTTTATTATCATATCGGGCATCTAGCTTGGCTACGGCCCTGTGGAAATAAATTTTCTTCTTAAAAAGCGCAAGTGATGTTGGTGACTTACTTATATTTCTTATACCTATTCAAGTTTCTGGCAAGGCTAATTCATTCTATAACCAGTGTTAATGAAACGAGCCTAACCAGAAAGAACTTAGTATTATAATATTTACATATTATAAATAATATTTGTAATATTATTATGCTTTACAAATATTTTTTCACTTATTCTTGTTACTGTTGAGGAAAAGGTGAACTAAAATCGTAGAATTTCACTTTTAAATTTTTCCTATATTTTATTAAATTTCAAATTTGTTTGTTGAAACATTAATAGGAAATCGACATTTCTTAATGCTTGAGAAATTAGAAATTTTTACATGCGCATCATCGATGCTTTAGTGAATTTGCAACAAAATTGAAACAAAACAGGTTTTACATTGTAATTACATTGTTTAAAGCTTAAATGCTCAATAGTTTTACACTGAATACTCTATGGCATATTAAGGCAAATTATCGCAACGTAAATAAGGCAAACAACCGGTATAACCATTAAAACTATTTCAAAAATGAAAAATAATATTTAAAATTTGATTTATATGTCGCCATTTCGTATAGAATCAATAATTCTTTGTTTCGATATCATTTCTTATCATTTTGCTATCATTTTTTCAATCAACTGGAAGATATGAGTTGGATATTTTTCATATCTTATATTCATTAAATATATAAAAATATTTTCAAAAAAATGGAAATTCATAAACATGCGAAAATTATAGTGATTTTAAAATCACTATCCAATAGAACCATTTTTTTCCATTTGTTGGTACTAGTTAAGTTTGCTAAGCTTATTTATTCGACCAGACCAATGTAGCTTAGTGGCACTTGGTATATTGGTTCGAGTAAGTTCAAGTCATCCGATTCTTCTTCATCGCCAGGAGCAAAGTGAAATATAGATGGTGCGCCTATTTCATCCTTAAATGAGTTCAGACCAAAGGATATCATTTTAACAGACCATGAAACTAGCCAAGCCAAAAAATGGAGATTATTATAAAAAAAAAGAGTACCATTCTTTATAATTTTATGAAAATTTTCGCTGGATTTTTCTAATAGCTTGCATTTCGAATATTAATAACAAATATTAATATTATATTAAATTATTATACTGGTACGTAAATTTATAAATAAATCGTATCGTTTTTTAAACCATAAATCGTCGTAATGTTGCACATGACAACAACAATGAATGGAATGGAAAGTATGTCTTCCAGAAATGAAAAGATTAGAGTCCTCGTCAAATAATTGTTAAAGACCATTTTCTAAACCAATAGCAGTTTTGCTTTTGCTTTTTAAAATCACATAGACTTACTTCGTTCACATTAATTTCTTGATATATACATGCATATTATCAAAATACAATGATGGTTGATGGCTGACGAGATTTTGCATTCCATTTAATTTCATGCAGTCCGACGAGTTTTAAAAAATAGAAAAGCTAAATCAGTGATAGCCAACCGAAATAATTATATGAGCAAAGAAAAATATTCTTAAGTGGCACTGTTTATGAAATAACCAAAGCGGCTTCACTGGCTTTTATTGACTATGAAGTTTATTAATTGTTTCCATCGTCAATTGGATGTCTTGAAGAGACATTATTATAATTCACAGACAGTGCAAATTTGCAAATTTTGGTAACATTAGGCTTGCAGAAAATATACAAGCTAAAGCTAAGGTGCAGTTTCTATTTCTATTTTTATTCCAAAAGTATTCCAAACAATATTTAAAAGTTAAAAAAGAAATTTATACTCTCAAAATAATCATTCTTCAATATTTTGCGCTGTTATGATTATGATTTGCGATAAAAAATTTTCCCAAAAACTTTATATCTATACCTTTTATTAAAATATTCAGTCAAACTGGGTCAAAACCCCAATAACTATCACTGAAACAAAACCGGAAAATTCTGAAATGAGGGAAACAATGTGAATTTAAAAAAATCAAGCATAAAATATCGCCGTTTCCATTTTATCATTAATAATAATTTGCAGATTATTAAAAAAAGAGCTAATGAAGAGCTAATCTATTTACGAAAAAAAATAAAAAAAATATTCATAAAAAAATAAAATAAGTAAATTTAACTAGGAATATTTTTAGATCGAATGTAAATTAAAAATTTTACACCATATTTATGCCATTTCACGCAAAACTTTTTTTAGTTTTTATTTTAAATTTATTAAGTTTATCAGTTAAATTAATTTATTAAGGTTTTAAGCAAAAAGTCAAGCAAACAATGCTATCAAGAAAATCTTTTCACAAAAAAGTGGAAACCTTTCATAAAATATAGTTTTCTCAAAATATTGCATTTAAATTTGTCCGTTTGAAATCTCACTTATATAATTAATCGAAATAATTGGTTGCAATCATATAAAGCCGGTATTTTTACTAAATTTACTACTGAAAAATAATCGGCAAAAAAAGAATGGCTTTCGAATTTTCAAATGTTTATTGAGCTATTATAAAGCTAGCAAACAGTTCTTCATTAAAATCCAATTATTGTTGAATTCTCATTTTTCGCCGATTTGGGAATCTCTTAGGGCCGATCTTGCTGAAAGAAACTATATGATCGATTTAGGATAACAACTGCCTCATCTAAAAATATGGTGCTAATGCAGTACCTTCTTTTAGTACCCACTCAATGAGCTCCTCACTTATTTCTCTTATATTTCTATGCGTTATTTACATATTCTTGCTATGCACTCATAGTACTTATGCATTTTTATTTTTCGCTAATTGTTTTATTTTCATGGTGACCCTATCTTACGTTTCATATCATTTAATGCAAAATTTTCGATGAAAATGTTTTGTAAACAAATTTTTGTGAAAGGAATTTTATGTAAAATATCCTTCAGTTGCATATTATTTATTTATATAATAAAATAGATTTTTTAAAAATTAAAACTATAGTCAACAATAATTCATCAAATAAAATATTTTATTATTAAAATGCGCCCATAATATGCACGAATTTCTCTGAATTTTTTAAAAATTCAAACAAACCACCGAAAAAAATTTTTATTTCTTAAAATATCATAAGAGCACAAATTATGCATATTAAAATTTTTTTTAAATTTCAGTTGAATTGGTTCTTTGATAGTTTCTCACTATTTCTTTTTTAATAAATTTCGCTTCACCAAAGGATTTTTTTTAAGTAAAATTTGAAAAACAATTTAAAATTAAAACAAAAACAATTATTAATTAAAAACTATATGCATTTTGATTTAAGTTAATGTATAATATTTCAGCTTTAAAATTTTATTTTAATTTTCTGATGTTTATAGGATCTCTCTGTATTAAATGTTGTTGTTTGGTGTCTGCTTTATTGACGTGTAATTGCAATTTTCCGGCTGAAAATAGACTATTTGCTAATGATAGTGCCAGTGAAATAGTACAAACGGGTGTTTCGTGCAAATATGAATGTTCCACCCCAACAAGGTTTTGCATTATAAGAAGGATGGAATTCAAGCAATAACCAGTGATGTCCACAAATGACATCGTTTCATTTCGTCTACTACAGTAATTGCTTTTTGTCTATGGACGGCAACTTGCTTATCGAATTTAGGTTTTTTGCCATGATTGTCGATGTTCAAAAAATTCATAGATCATTAATTATTATTGTTACTGCTAATTCTATTAAATAACGTTAAAAAATTTAAAAAGGCCTAATAAAAAGAGAATCCTTAAGCGACTCTTCTGAGAAGTAGAAAAATAGAAATGAGACGAGACCGTGATTGTTTAAAATGAAAAAGATTCTGGAAAAGCGATATCGTTTCTTATTCAAAAATATATGTAGAGTTTTAGATGTTAAACGAGAAAGAAATCGAAGCGACTAATGTTAGAAGGGTAGCATTCATCGGAGTGGCTCTGTCCACCGTTGCTACTCTCGTTTGCGTGATCTCCGTACCGATGCTCTATAACTATTTACAACATATGCAGTCTGTTATGCAAAATGAAGTTGATTTCTGCAAATCACGGTCTGGAAATATTTGGCGTGAAGTCACACGAACACAAGTAAATCAATTTTTAATATTATTACATTAGTTGGAACAAATCTAATGCATATTTGAGGAACAAAGATATTCGATATTTTTGCCTTCATTGGCCTAAAATATTTGATAGGTACTCCTTGAATAAAGTGCTTTTTGGTTCGATAGTGATTGTCAGTAAAAACAATGAGAAATTTTACTAGAGGGCCATTTGGCAACAAAAATGCAGGTGAATCAGGTGTCAGTACCATTCGAAAATGCTCATTAACAATATATAGATGGTATTTTAGCTTTCGGCTAGTTTTCGGTTATATTGAGTTATTTATTCTCTATATAAAAGAATAATGCTTCCTTTGATTCACCTTTTTTCTTCCTATTGAGCTTTATTATACGATTCGTGCTAGGATTTTGCTCGAATTAGCCCATTTTATTTTCATTATTTTGCTCATATATCATCTTATATTTCATTATATTTATCTTATATTTTTCTTCGAGTTATATTTCTTTTTTTAATAATTTCAATTATTTCATATTTGTTTTTTGGTCAAATGGGCACCAACATGACGATAGAATACAGATGGATCCCAGTACCACCCATATTTTCCAAAGAGGGCACTTTACTTTTTTTGAAGGCAGAATCCGAATCTTGGTGCCCGAGACGATAATCTGTCCAATTTATTATTTATTTGTTGAGGCGACAACTTTAAAATTCCCAAAAACTGAAAAAAACATTTTATGAACTGCAATGGCAGAACTAACAGTGAAAAACAGGTTTATTGTGGCTATATTCTTGCATTAATCTGGCATGAAGTTTTTTCGATTCTTGTTCATTTTGTCGCTTTATAAGTTTCTTATATTTAACCCGAGTTCTCTACAACATTTCATTAAAATTTGTAGGCTATTAATAGTAAAATTTAAGAAAATAAAGATTTAAAATATTCTCATTGAAGCTGATAGAACTAAATTGTAACACCATTTATCAAATTTGTAGGTGATCGCCAAAGGAGAGCGCACCAAACGTCAAGCACCAGGATGTTGTGGATGCGGCATTTCACAGCAAGGACCACGTGGGCTTCCTGGACGTGATGGAAAGGATGGAGCTGATGGTGAGCAAGGGGCGCCTGGAAGAGATGGGCCTGATGGCCCACCAGCCACTCCAGCACCAAGATATGACCCATGTTTCGAGTGCGCAGATGCTCAAGCTGGACCGCCAGGAAGTCCAGGCCCCAAAGGACCTTCAGGAAAGCCAGGACGTCCTGGGCCCAATGGTGGTAACGGTAACCGAGGTCCACCAGGTCCAATGGGTCCAGCAGGTCCGGCGGGCAGGCCTGGTCCAGCTGGACGAAAGGGGCCTCCAGGGCCAGCAGGAGCAATTAGAGAGGCTGCAGCGCCTGATGGTCCACCTGGATTGCCAGGACCAGTGGGATCTAGAGGTCAGCCAGGGCAGCCCGGATCTGCAGGCAAACGAGGTAAGGATGGATCTGTGGGGCAAGCTGGTCAACCTGGAAAGAGAGGACCACCTGGTAAAGATGGCCCTAATGGCGAAAAAGGCCCTGATGGTGAAGCTGGGTCTCATGGGGCTTGTGACCACTGTCCTCCACCAAGAACAGCCCCAGGCTATTAGATTCTTTTCTCATTTTAATATGCTCAATCGATGTCAGTTGCTATATTTTTAATAAATGTTGAGCGTTTTAATTTTGATAATTTGAAATTATCAGCGATTGCATTTCTAAAAAACACATGCAAAATATTTTTATGGCTATTTTGATAGGTAATTTATTATTTTTGGGTGAGCAAACAGGTCAACACAAGAACGTTTGCTAGCACTTAGATTAAACCACATGCCACATAATTTCGGATTATTATTTAATATTTACTTTAATCATAAAGCAATACTCGAAACGAGAAAGGCTCTCCGATTTCGCATGGTTTAAATTATTTTAAGTATTTGATGTGCTGTTTTGCTGTTGTCGTTTCTACTGGAAAACTGTATCGGTTGAGTGATTTTTTCATTTCTTAATCCTACTTATTCGTATGATTATTGTAAAAACTATCTATCATTGATCAACAAATAAAATATATTGCAAGGTTCACACGACTAAATGATGCATTGTTTTAAAGAAAACTCTCAATAAGCGTTGCAAATTACAACACTGAGCAAATTCCTAAAAAATTATCAAAAGAATATCATTTATTGAAAGATAGGATTGCATTTGTCGGTGAAAATAATACAAAGGGCGTTGTTATTCTAAGCAAACGATGCGCAACTCGCGGTTAGTTTTAAAAATATTATTTGCAATTCGCCTCGAATTCGTGCATCTCTGGAAAAAGAAAGACTTATGTAGTTTGATTTTTTTCTGAATTTCGATTTTAATTTTTAATTTAAATTGTTTTGGTGTTTTGTCCCTTTGTAACGTGGAATTTTTTAAACTGCTTTTACTGCTTTACTCGAAGAAAAGAATAAAAAAATTTTTTTTATAATCAGAATATAATGATAGCAGAACCAAAGGAATGCACTGTTTCAAAAGAAAGGAAATATATTTAGATTTCAACAAAGACCATTCTGGCGAATTAACGATAAAAAATAAACCTCCTGACTTCATTCATCAACTGAAAATAGACTGTCGATATTTTCTGATGCATCTAAAAATGGCGTTGAAGGGGCTTTCACTATATTTCAATTAATTACAACATTTAAGGTTTTAAAGATGTGAAGGAATATGCAACGAACGTGTCGAAAACACTTTGCTACAAAATTTGAAGCATTAAGTTTCAATCTTCTGACGATGAAAAGATGAATTATTGATACTTCAAACCAAATAATGAAGAAAATTGCTGAAATCTCGGGTTTGAATTGTTTATTCTCATGCATTTAATGAATCACAAATATCCAAAGCCCAATCGAAAGCTGTTTTAAGTGTAATATCAAATTTTGAAATTCACAAGGTACTTTCAAAATTCAAAATTATGTCTACCTCTTGCACGAACAAAAGGCTCAGATTTATTACATGGCTTATCCAAGACTGGATAAGTGTAAATTGAAGCTCTCAAACTTGTTAACGTAATTAATAACGTAATAATCCGCAGTGATTGGTAAAAAGTGGAATGGTACCTCTTCTTTCCAAGCACACGTTAAAAAACTAAGAATTCAAATTTAAAAAATGTCATTATACATCAGAAAAAAGATAGGAAAAAAGAATATTCAATATCACGAAAGATTTTGCAGTTGCAATAAATTTTATATGATTAGGTGCGTTTAATCACCGCCAGCTTAAGACTTTTCTGGAAAATTTGACGCAGAATTATATAATTATCTGAGGCAGCTATGTCGGGGCAAAATCCAGAGAAGGAAATTTATAAAAAATTTAGAAGTTCCTCCAGAAAGGATTTTTTCCCAAAATTAAGGGAAATTGCGACAATCTTTATTTGACTGAACATAATTCGATTGAATACAAAGAGTATTGAATGAGATATAGCAATACCAAATATTCAAGCCGAGCGTATTCATTGATTTTTTTAAATAAATAGATATTGAAAAAATCTTGTTTGACAAAAATGTAAATGTTGAATCTTTGGTACCAAATTAACCAATGGACACAAGCGTTTAAACTCGTTTTATTCAGCCATAAGACTGCATTAAAACTCTCATATTTTAAAAATTTTGCGACAAACTTTTAGCTTTTTTCTATTCATTACCGTTAATATTTTGATGTTTTTTAGTAACATTTAGAAAAATTTTGATTCAATTTAGCATAGTTATAATTTAGGTCATAAAGCATTTAAATCTTTTTTCGAATGCTTTTGTTGGTTGCAATTTATCACCCATTTAAAAAAAGTAGCCACCTCTTTCTAACTCAAATTTCGATTCGAAATTAATTCCGATTCGAGGTGAGTTAAGACGTGATATATTTCTAGTTAAATCATTGATAAATATAGATTTAGCTGCGATTAAAAGCAGCTTCTAGAACTCATTCCACTTTCCATGGTCATAGTCGTGCTTTAAATTGCAATGTGCAGGAGAAGGGAATTATATTTCACCTTCTTGCACTTGACTATAACTCATATTAATTACAAATAAGAAATAAAAAATGCTAAAAAAAAGTAAAAAATATTGCATTCCGCTGACGGTATCTGGCCTTTGGACATTATCATAGTGTCTGATTTCGTTTTACTGGTTTACGCTAATCGGACCAGAATTAAAACGAGGAAGCATTGCTGCCATTAATTTAACCAGGAAATCGTTTAGCTGTAGAATTATAGGTAGATCGCCTGCAGCTTCCAGATGTTTCTCTTTTTCATTCGATGCATTCACTGCAACATTAGTTATGCCTCGGTATGGACTATTGAGCCATTCTATCTCAAAATATTTCTACATATAAATAGCAATTCCTTTTGCTGCATATGAAAATTATCAAATCATAAATTAATTAAATTTTTCCTCTCACCATTATTTCATTATTTCCAATATTCATCGAAGACGCAAAATATGGAGAATGAGAAAATGGTAAGTTGGATGCTTTGTTTTTTCCAGAATTGTTGGAAAAGCTAAAATTTATGAAAGAAGATCTTATTATTTGTATTGGTTCCATAATTCAAAAGGTGAAGTCGATTTATTCATTGTATGACAAAATTACGATTATTTTATGCTACCATAGTTTAACCTTATGCTGAAATTAAAATCGAAGCATAGCAAACATGAAATGATCCAGTTTTTCTTATTCTTTATTTCTTAGAAGACAAGACATAATAACTAAGATATTTAAGCTCAACAATAAATAATGGTTAAACGGCTAATTAAAGCTGAACTCATAATTTTCGTTCAAGAATTCGAAACACATTATTATTATTGTTATTATTATTATCATTATTATTATTCATTATTATTGTTAATGTAATAAGTTAATAGAAATAATCACTGCACAAAACTGAACTATTGAACATTAATACTATAGTTGAAAGCTCGGATCAAAAATTTTAGGATTTTTTTCAACAAAAACTTTTCAAAAAAATTATATTATTATCATATTCAATAGTCATAGAAAGCTTAAATAGATTTATCCTAAGCCTAAATCCAGGTTTTGCTCTGCATTTTTAAAATTTAGTCTAAACTAAATAGTTTATTTATAAGTGAGCTTGAGTTGAGCTATCATAGGCTCAATAACTCTCTCTTGAAGAGAGAAAATCTTTTAAATGTTTTATTCACAAATGACTCTCTGGAGAGATATTTCTTCGATGCCAATATAGCAGGCCAAAAGAGAAATATTAAATGATATTAGATAAATTTAGATTGAATAAATAAAGAAGAATGTTAAATGGCTTTTTTTACTATTTTTACTATAATTGCTGAATTCTATTAATAGTTCTATTAATATCTCCATAATTCAATTAATAGATGATATGAAGACTATAAGTTAAAGCGAAATGGAAAATTAATGATATGGACGATGAATTTATACAAAATTACAATTTTTAATAGAATTTTAACCATCAGTGATTGAATTTTTGATGCATTCTAATCGGCTCTATTGCTGAAATTCTGAAAAATTTGGGAATTAATTAATGATTTTTTAAAATATTTAATTTAATTTATCAAATAATTAAAATAAGGTCGAAATTATTATAAATTTTATCAAATGTAATTTTTTATCGTTTCGCTTCTTCATTTTTCATACCACACCTTCGACAAATTTATGAAAATTTGACCATATGGAAGAATGAAATAATTACCAGATGACTGGAGCAAAACAATTTTGCTCCTAATTTCTAAGAAAGATGACAGGACATATTGTGCCAATTATCGAGAAATCAGCTTCATTTAGACCGGGACACCGCTATGCTCACCACATATTCTCACTAAGAAGGATATTGAAACGTTTCAAATATCAGCAACTCACTGTCACTTGACTTCATTGATTTTGTAGCTGCCTTCGATGCATTTAATAAAAAAGCGTTTCGGAGGGTGATGGAATATAGCGATGTTCCAGAGATCATTTGCATCATAAAGGCGCTTTATCAGTGTACGTCGACACATGGGGAACTGACACACCCTTTTGAAATAAAAACTGGTGTTCATCAAGACTGCATTCTTTCTCTTAAATATTCCACAATAGATAGGTTGAATAATAGGCATCGTTTGTTGGCACTCGTGCAAATCAGTCCAGATCATCTTACGCTCTTTTTGTTAATAATTATGACGAATAATGCTGAACAATTATAATGCTAAGTAATGTATCGACAACTTCTGCTTGAACTTAGGATTAATATAATATAATAATACACTTAGGATTAATATAAATAATTAAAACGAAATTATTTCGGCTTACATACAAGAAGCTGATAAAATACAATTTTTTTTATCAGCTCATTTCCGGTTGAGGAAAGGCCAAACTTTCAATATCTCGCATCCACTCTAATTTCAAATGGTCAAATGATAGATAAAATTACGGATAATGGTAGCTAGAAATGCTGTCTTCGGAAATCGTTATGGACTCGTTGCGAAATCTCCATAAAAAAGAAGATCCATGTCTATATAAACTGCGATTCATTCGACTTTGTCATATAGCAACGAGACCTGGCATTAAGAGTGGAGAATATTAAGAGACTATGTGCCTTTGACCACCCATTTAAAATATGTCTTACGCATCTGCCGAGCGGATAATTGCATCCACATTTGCTCAAATATTACTTGCATTAAAAATAGTATCATAGGGCGTCGCCTTCGCTGGTAAGGTACATTCATCGTCATCCACCACAAAAGTTGATACAAATTTCGTTACTTCCTAAACCTTGTGATGGATGGCTCCAAAAGCGAAGTGATCCAATCAAGACCTGGATTGACGCAGGAAAGATTTTGAAAAGACTTAGAAAAGATTTTGAATATATAGGTGGGCCAGTGATATATGTACCTAGAGAGTGGAAAAAAGAATAGCTTCTGTTATTGTCAGCGATAGCGTCGGATCGAATAGCCTTACCCTTGCACTCAGCAGAGCCAGTAATGGTGAGAACTATTAAAAGAAGAAAAGTAGTATTAGAGTAGAATAGAATAGTAATAGATAATAGAGAATAGTTTTTTAAATTTTATTTATTTGTTTATTTATTTAAAAGGAAAAAATTGAAGGAGAGCAGTAATTATTTGTTTGTATTAATAAGAGTAATGAATAAAGGATAACAAAAGGTTAATAGAAAATATAAAAATTGCAATATCAAAAAAAGGTAAGAATGAAAGTTAAAATAAGATATGGACCAATGAATTTGAGCTAAATAATGTTGCGAAGAAAATTCAACAGGCAAATTTTTTCAGATTTAATGCTTCGAATAAATAAATTTTGGAAAATCACTTTTGCTTGCGCAAGATTTCCTTATCCACCTTTCAGCAATGAGAGATCGCACATTTCATAGAGTCTAGATCAGATTAAACAAGTATATAAGTATAAATCAAATATAATTTGATTCTCCAAGTTCTTAATGAATCTACACTATCGGAACTGTGGCCTATAATTAATTTGGGGGTGAATTTAGATGGCAGAAGAAATATTTCTGTTAATTTTTATTTCCTTGGCTAATTCATTATTTCTGGGATAAGTTATAGTGGTGTTGTATTCTGGGATGAATAAATATATCAGGCTTTATATCAGACTTATACTAATGGGTTAACACTACTTAAATCTATTTGTGAAAGCAAGGCAAGCAAAGATGTGTAATTTTTATGTTGTAATAAATTAATGGAATAATTTATCTAGAAATTTAAGCAAGCTCCATATGTATCCAGTTTTAAGAAAAAATTAGATGAGATTATTATATAATGTTTATAAACTTGCTCTAGTTCCACGTTGTCTATTTGCTCTTTTTTTATTCTTTGTTTTATTAATTCTTTCCCATATGTCCTTACATCGTTATCTTTGCAAGGACATGGCTTTTGTCGACTTTTTTTCAAATTTTTATGCCTGTGGGTTATAGAGTGATTATGTTGCATATTGATGACACGACACGAAAATATTTGCGATACAATACAACATATGGGAGCCAGAATATGCTGGCACAAAAGATCTCATTACCCTTACTTTTCGTCATCTACTTGTTTTGATCTTTTCTAGAGTGGCACAAAAATGGTATAATAAGATTGAGGTGATATACAAATAATAGTAACTATAATTAGTGGACTAAAGATTTAGATATTTCATGCATTAAACACAACTAAATTTATGGATCAAAGATATTACGCAAATAAATGAATAAGTAATATCAGTATTGTTTTTAATGTTATATTATATGGTATGATATTTCATTGAAATTGTGATATATTAATGTTAAATATAAAATATTAATTTCATTAGAAATGTTAAGTAAATGGTAAGAACATGGATTTTTTCTTAAAATTTCCTTAAATTTAAGATTTTAGACGATTTTTTTAATAATTTTGCAAGTGACGACATTGTTGAGGTGAAAACACGACAGACAACAGATGATTTTAAGTTAATTTTTTATTTTATTATTATTTTAATTTATTTTCATAATTATTTTCATAATTAATAAAAAAAATCTTATTAGTTGTCAAGTCTCTTAATTTTAATACCTTATAAAAATGGGAAATATTATGAGCAAATCCACTCAAAATATATAGTTAGCATTCGCAATTTCTAGTTAGTTTAGTTCCATTGACTGTTGACAAGGCATTTTTGCCAAAGAAACTTTTTGGTAACGAAAGGTAGATGCCTATGACCATCACCACTTGGATGAGGAACTGTAAAATTGAACTGAATAATTTTAAATCTGAATTAATCGCTCATTAATTTTGAAAATTATTAGAAATTTAATAAGATTACTTGGCATTTCTTATGAAACTTATATCAAAAATTACATACCGTATACCGTATACTAGGATATGCAATTTTTGATAGAGAAGCTAGGATGAAGATTGTTAGTAGCTACTGGAGGGATTATGGGAATGATCAGGTTCTGCGTGAGAGACTAGGCTGTTAGCTTGCAGTGTAAGAGTATTATGCTTCGTAGAGTGGTATAACTATAATAATTTTTTCAAATTCGGTATTAGCTTTGAAAATTTTCTATTATTATTACTTTATTTTTATATTTTTTTCAATTATCAAATTATTAATTTCCTGATTACCATTAAAAACAAAAGAAAGGAAAATGATATTTTCACCCGCCACAAAATTTTTTCCAAAGAGAGAGGGGAGCAAGAGAGCATTGCAGCCTAGATCCAAAGGAGGAAGAACGGCAGTATCAGTGATTATGCGATGAAAGAAATTTACACACCGATTTCGGAGTTGATTTAATATAAGGATTTTCTCCACTAAAATATGGCAGTTTTGTTGAAAGCGAATTCATATCAAAAAATTTTACCAACTCCTAATTTTACTAATTAAGTTTTTATAATTGTGCACTCATTTTTTGAAATTCTTATTTTGTATTTTGAATTAATTTTGTTTTAAATTGTCCATAAAAATAGTTCAAAAAAGAGCGAAAAATTCTCTGAGAAATTGAAATTATTTGTTGAAATATATGGTTATTTTTGAAAGAAAATCGAGTTTACTATTTAAATGCGAACAATTTTATTTCTTTTTAAAGAGTTTTTCAAGAAAGAGTTCGTGTGGCCTCTAAAAGTCTATTCTGCTCAATGGTTTCGAAACATTTTATATCGTTCGCTTTCTTAACAAAATCATTCCAGCTCATTTTGTTTTCTTATCGGTATTTAGTTACTATTGTATAGAATCCTTAAATTAGTGAATTCTTTTGTAGAATAATGAATTATTTTAAAGGGGATGAATTATCTTGTATTATTTCTCTTAGGAAAAAATGCTTTTACTACTTATACTTCTTTTTTAAAGCTAACTATATATATTTTAAGCAATAAAAAATCTGATGCAAAATTCTTCTATTTCTACGACCAAATGGCGAATGGCTCATATGGATAAGAATCTTCAATGTTTCAAGCCTAACCTAGTATGAAATTTGTAAAATTTTCAACTTAAGGATCCCACTAAAATTTTTCAGATTTCCACTGCAGGGCCAAAATCCACTGGGCAATCATTCCAGAAGTTTCATTCATATTTCGTAGAGATTTTGAAATTTTTGTCCCCTTGCTTTGTTAGATTTATCTTAACACTCGAAAATGAATGTCATTCGTGAAAAATAGCTCGAAATTGAAGGCCATTAATCATTGACTGAATCATCAACTATATATCAACTATAATTATAATAAGTAATTATGCAGAATTTTTTTATTCCAAAAAATATAAATAAACCGATGCCATGAAAATAGAGAAAAATTTGCCTTCTCTTGCAAGCGAAAGAAAATTGAATTTGGTAGTTTGGTATTAAATATAATAAACTTGCATGCATCGCGAAAACCTTATTAGCAGGTTTTGAAAACCGGTTTCCCTATTATCACCAAGGAAATCAAGACTAGTAAAATAGCACAAGCATTTATAAAACTTGATACGGACAATTATTTGAGTGTCAGTATTCAAACATATATCGAAGAAAATTTTCTCAATTTTTGCTAACTCGTTTCACTTTTTTTGCCAAAAAATATTTATGTTGAGGAATACCTATTTAATACAAATAGAGGAAGCAAATTTTCAATGTATATTTTCAATGTAAATTCAATTTAAATTAACTTTACTCCTCAAGTGCCCAAAATGATATCGATATCAAAAAAGTTCAGCTGAGTTGCAGAATTTCATCAAATAAAGTGATTTTATTCATCTTATAGGTGTTGATAATGGAAAATTAAATATGGCGGCGAAAAATAGCGTGGTAAGTGATATTGATCACGATATCACGCTATTCAATTTAACTGCTGGCCATTTTTATCTGGCATTTCCATCATTGAATTACCTTAGTTAAATCATTTTACCAGAGTATCACTTGTAAATGGAAATACAAGTTAATTCATATCACCACTCGGGATCCACTTCCAATAAATTTATTTCTATTGAGGTTCATGTACCAGACCCACAAGTCTATACTTTAATGAAGCTATCGTTCGTTTGCCGCACAACTAACAACAATAATTTTTTGAAAAAAATATATTTCATATAGAAATAATCTTATGGCATTCAAATGATATGTGATTTTCGGCACTAAAAGCCAATAGTACGCCTGAAGCACTGATGAAATGGTATGCATATTGCACTGTTTGTATCGGCTGTGTGTTTTTGTTTTAAAATGAAACTATTAAAATGTAGATGTTTAAGTACAAATGGCTAGTGGTTAGCACTTAATATTTCTGGTTAGGCTCGCTGCAGTGAGCGTTATTAGCATAATTTTACCAAATAGTTCAGCCACTTGATAATAGAAGTAACTGAGTCCCTAAAACAGACCGAATTTTTAAAAACACACGAGAAAAGGTTAAGATTAACAAACTAATAATTTTCCTTGGTTTTAACGCATTTTCTCGAATGAAAGATAAAATTTCATGTTTTGGTACATGAATATAATTATTTAAAGGATCAAAAAGATCTATCGAATTAATTTCCGCTTATTTAATCTTATATTTTCGTTTATACATCGCAATTTGCACGAAAAATTTTATTCATATTGCGTGATTCATAAGGAACGTTTGAACAGAATTTGTTTTTGATTTGTTCAAGATTTTTGTTCCATGCACCTCTCAAATTGAATTAGCCTTTATGGCTATCATAAAAATTTATCTCCTACTTTTCAGCAAATTTTTGATCCTTACTAATATTTTTTTAAACTTTGCATTCAAAATATACTTATCATTCGATTTATTAATGGATTTTTTCGGCATTTCTTTTAAATTGTTTCCAAAATTGTTTTAATGGAAGACTGATTTTGTTCAATTTGCAATATACCATCGAGAATTCATCTTTTTTATAATATCATATTCAATGCGACCATGTTGATCTTTTGTTCATTCTTCAAATCGAGTTCCTCAAATTGACGTCTGTAATGTTAAAAAGTGGAGGAAATTATAAAACTCTGAATAGAAGATTTTAATCGAATAGTTTAAATTTGAGAGGCAAAAATAAGCATTAACTATCAATTTTCTTCAACATAATGAGAAAGTTCTGTCGTCGTACAAAATATGGTTTTTTAATGAATGTAAATAGTCAAATGATTGTCGAAAATTTCAGCAAAAAATGATCAGAAAACACGTTTAAAAATGGTATTTTTAATGATGATAGCTGATAAAAAAAAGGTCTCATACACGTTCTCCCTTTAATGTTTATTTATCACTTTTCTTTCGTCAACCTATGTTATCGGTGATAATCGTTTTTTTAATGCATGAAAAAATTGTAAATCTTGAATCACTAAACAAAAAATTTATGAAATATTTTGTGAACCATTTCCCTCGATTAATTTGTATCTTCATTAACGAATACTGCTGGGTTCTAAATAATTTTTTGCGAAAAAACAATTATTTTCTTGCTTTACGATATCCCTTTAATCTATGTTTGGACGGTTTACTTATTCTTTGGTTGTGATGATTTTGAAATGATTTGAATCATTTTTAAAAGTGCGGATTTTAGGGGCCAAAAACTGTTACAACTTGGTACAAGTGCAACTTATTCATTATTGCAAGTCTAATTTCCCGCTTTTTGCACTACGGTCCCCAGTGGAGCGATAGTCCTAACAAAAAATAACCATTTATTCACGGAATCTGAAGAATTTGGGATGAAAATTATGTCAAAATGTGTTTAGTTTTAAAAACTATTTAATTTTATAAAAAATATTTCCAAATCAATTTCTTCAAGTTCTTAAAAAAATTTGACACTAATAGATCAAAATTTTTCGACATAAATATAATTTTTATTTTTTGTTCAACGGGAAATCAAATTTTACAACTGAAAGAATTTCAAAAATAAATCAATGAAATTGGGAAAAATTTGAATTTGAAGAAAATTGAGTCGGGTCTTATATTCGTTTGAATCAAAAATGTGATAATCAGATTAGCCAGCAAAAAAATAAAGCATTTCTTAAAAGTCTGACATTATTAAAGAGCAGTACTTTGCTTATTGTAGCAGATGTGGATTTGCTAATATTTTTGTGTTTTTTCGAAGAATAAGTTTCCCAATAATATTGGCGAATTATCGTTTTGATCATCGCTTCATAGAAATTATATCGAAAAACTGTTAATTTATGTGATAAAATATTTTCTTTAAGTTCAGAAGGAAAACCTTTATAATTTACTTGACTTTTTTTTACTAATTGAATGGTCTAACGATATTTTTAATATGAAAACTATGATATAAAGCAATAAAAAAAATAAACTAGTTAATGATCTGAGAATATTAAAAAACTGGAAAGCAAAAACGTTCTAAAGTTATTAAAAGTTATTGTTCTGAAATAAGATGATTAATAATAAATTTGTTTTAAAATTATCAAATATTATAGTATTTTATTAAAGATTCCAGTATATTTTAGGGATAAGATAATCGTGCTATTTAGCTATTTGGCTAAAGTAAAACTGTCAAAGGCTTGATTATCATTTCTTGATGGCAGCCATTAAAAGTCGGAATGGTTTTAGGACCTCAGCTGCACTTTCTACCAGATAATTGAAAAAGAAGTCTTACAAGTCTTAGCCACTAAAGCTGGCCAAACGCTAGACTAGATTAAAAAAGAATGACAAAACGGAATTTTTGTTTTCATATTCTCAATTATGAATTTTTAGCGTGATAATATAATCAGAGAATTAATGTATATGATATATAATAAACATTAACCTCAGTGATATACAACAAATATTTTGAAAGTACGGGTGGAAAAAAAAAATTTATGTTATTCATCTTTTGAATAAAATGAGCTAAAAAAAATGAATAAACCCATTCAAAATAGCATTTAAAAAATTTTTTTCCTGCTTCTATCCTTTTCAGCATTCACCATTTCTAAATACTTACGCTCACTTAGAAGTGTTCTGGAAAATCGCTTGAAAACAAAAGTATTGGCGGGTCCGTGGGTGTTCAAAATTACGCGAAATTATCATGAAATGATTAGCTCGACAATGAAATGAAAAAAGAAGGGTGAAATAAGATGTAACTAATGCTAACTTAAAAAAAAGACCAAAGAAAAACGAATTTTAAATTTATAAATTTATTAGATATAAAAGATTTATGCTTCATCAATGTTCAATTGTTAATAAATACGCCACAAACGAGAAAAAATTTCAAAAGTGCTTGCTGAATCGTAAAATAGAAAAAAGTGATAATAATTATAAAGTCGGCGATTTTAACGATAATTTATAAAAAAGGCAACAATCATTCAAAATAGCAATTTTCTCAAAGTAAGGTTTTCAATGTTGAGAAATAATTTTAAAATTAACGGTGCTAAATTTTGGATGCTTTCGCTAAATTTCCAATTCTAAAATGAATTAAAACTATACAAGAGTGCTTAGATTCATTATTATTTTCATATGTTTCATATGTTTATTTGTAAAATCTTTTTTAAATGGTCGCTCGACAAATTTAAAAAGTCAAAGAAGGAGATTTTCCAATCATTGCTACTTTGTAAATTCATTTCAATTTAATTTCACTTTAATGGCATCTAATTAGTAGAATGCAGATTTTTAGTGACCTTCAAGCCTTAGAAGAAATTCTCAGTGATTTAATGAAAGAAAAGAAGAAAATTGCTTTTTCTTTAGCAGTCCTTATTGCAAGGGTAATCCAATTAAACATATGGTTCAAAATCTTATTATTTTATATTGAAATGAATCCACTTCCTTGTGGCAGAGTATTTGTTGCACAGATCATTGTCTGCCTTCTGCAAGCCCAACTTGAATTGGTGAGTGCCAACCACACCTTCGCAGCGCATTTTCTACTTCATAGCATTTGATAAACTTCAGATAGTTTACCAATTTTTCAATCTGTCAGGGTGAAAAATTTTCGAAACTTGAAAAGTATCAAGATAAATGAATAGGTGGGAAAATTTAAAAAAAAACAATTTAATGCAGTTCAGATATGACAAACCATATGCAATTTTCCATCATCGTAAGGGCAAAATCAAGAAATATGTTGAGTTGAAAGGAACATTTCAAACTTATAGCCCATGATAGCACTGATAAATAAAAATTTTTTTAAAATTTTTTTTTAAAAATTTTAAAAATTTTCATTGAAATGATTCAATTCTCTCGATTTATTGAAACTATAAAATCCAGATTTCTTACAATTTGGCGCAAATTAGTAGAGCAAACTTATGCGAAAACGGATGTATGCGATTTTATGCGATTTTAACAATCGTGCATTCTTCATGCCTTATTTGCATATAACAATTTCGTCAAATTTTTATCTCGATCCGATATGGATCTTTTAAAATTTTTTGGTTCCCAGTGGATTCTAAAGCATAAATCTTTTTATGTTTAAATAAATTTTTTGATAAATTTAGTCAGTGGCTTTGCAGACTGTAATTAGTGATTTATCCTTTTTTAATTTTTTAATTTCATAAGCCATTTCACGAATTTATTATTTGCTATTTTCCATGTCATATTCAAATGACGATAATGATGTATGCAAGTGACGCATAGTATGTTTTCACAGTCTTCGTTATTCAACGGTTACAAACTTGAAATAGTTTATTTTATTGATGTCAAATAATATGGAGGATAATTTGTTAAAAATTTGCTCTAGAAAATTTCATAATTATTATACCAACGGATACAGCAATAACTGACGATCCACTTGCAATTCTATCGTCAAGTGACTTTGCAAAATTTATCGGTTTGTCACCGTTGTTATAATAATTATGAAATTTATCAGTTCAAAAAGCCAGCAGAACGAATTTAACTGGAAATATTGAACGAAAAAAAAATTCTCAGGCAAAGATGCAATAACTAATCGAAAAGAAATGAACCTCCTAATGAGAAGTTCAGATAATCCGAAATACTGATATAAGCATATATGAATTTCTAATCATTGTAAAATAAGAACTTCAAATGGATGCTCGTCAAAGCAAATCAAAACTATGTTATAGAAATTAACTGAACAATTGAAATAACGATTTGTCCCATTTTAGTTTTAATTTTTACCACTGTCTTGGCTTACATACCTTTTATCTAATTGTTTATTTTATTTTTTCACTGCCATCCAATTCTGCTCTCCTTAAATAAATAAATAGAAATATTTTGAGATTATGATTAATTGGTTTCTTTTTTTCGTTGTAGCCAAATTAGAATGGAATTATTAATTCGTATTACAATTTTATGCAAAAATTTTCAGTGATATAAGCCTGTAAATGAAAAATTCTGCTGGTGCTGGCCTCAAATCTTATCTTCATGTAAGCTCTCGCTAAAAATGAGAATATTGACCACCAAAAAACTGAAGAATTAATTTCGGAGTAATTAGTAATTTGTCTCTTTTTCGATTTTATTTATCTTTTACGTCATTAATCTAAGCAAGCAACAATTTTGTGCATCTTTAATCTATGTTTTAGCCAGTTCTTATTAGAAAACCCTATAATTTCTGCTGTTTCTAAACCTGTTGTTTGATTTTTCATTTGTCTGTCAAGTGAACATCCAGTTGTATTTCTTTCATTCTTTTACAACTTTTGCCTTTTCTCAATGAAAACGCAAAAAAATTTTAGAAGGCCTAACCAACGCTGAAATTCTATAAATAAGACTCGAAATGCGAGCATCATCGCAGTAGTGCCGTATGAGCTGATTCCTTGCTGCAATTTGTTCGTTTTATTCGATGAGCTCTTTATGCAAGTTTAGAAATTTTTCAAACCTTTTTACCTTCCTCAGTATTTACTCCAGATTCGATATGTTCGGTAATGAATTTTTAACTCGTACCTCGATCTACAGTAATTCGTTTGCAAAGATCCTGCATTATGAGGATCTTAACAAATTTCTTATGCACATTTATTAAAAATTTTATTTTTCAAGAAATGTGAAATAATACGAATTTCACAAAATACGTAAGAATTTGAACTCTTTAGAAGGGGCAAATCTCTTGGATTTTTTATCATAACTGACCTGGAAACCTAATATGACTCCCCATTGTTGTCATTGTCATTTTACGCATGATTCCATCTAGCACATTTTTTGTTTCAACATAGTGTTTTGTCGATCAGAATCAAAAGCCTTGAAGTTCCCGGGAGAATATTTAAAGAATACTTGGTGGTTAATTTTTTATACATATTTTAAACATTAAATATATTTTAAATATTCATTTTATATGCCTGAAATTTCCAGTATGTCGCAAGCGTTAACTTGTTCAGTATCGTTTTGACGACGTTTTTATGATTTTAATATTAATTCTACCACAAATACGATCAAAAACAAACGACTTAAACAACCCTAACCCACATATTTTAACATTTTAATTGACTAATTCACAAACAATTTGATGGGTCTGAGTGAATTATTTTTTAACTTTTCATACTTTATACTTATACTTTTTTCAACTTGCGCCAACTATATAATATTACTATAATTTAATCATTCCATCATTAGTCATTTAATCATTTCAACCAGTTTATTCGGTTAATTTTATCATTTTATGTAAAGTTCGCTTGAAATTAGTGAAAACCACATTCGCATTCACTGGTTTTTATGTGAATTGTTTTTTTGGAGTTTTATTCCCATAAATTAATTAAGTTTTTGCATAAATGTTTTTGCTTTTTGTTTGCTGATTTGCTGCTTTGTTTTGTCACTATTTCCTGAATGAAGCATTTTCTTGCCATCTTTCATGAACATAGAAAACAGTTTATTATTTTATGCATAAAAATGTGATACGTTAAGGTAGGAAAATATATCATTTATATCTCGAATTATTTGCTTAATGTGATTAAAGTATCAAAACGAATTTATTTAGACCATGTATGAGAAGGAAAGCCGGGAGAAGGAATGTAGTAGCCTAAGACGGGTGGCTTTTCTAGGCGTATCACTTTCAACGTTTGCCACTCTAGTGAGTGTGATCTCAGTGCCACTGTTATACAATTATATGCAACGAATGCAATCGGTGATGCAAAGCGAAGTTGATTTCTGCAAATCTAGATCTGGTAATATATGGCGAGAAGTAACACGCACACAGGTTTTTCACTTTCTTGCTAAAATGGAATGAAGTTTATGAAGTTTTATCAAATTTATTATTAATTGATAGCACTGCGACCTATATAATTCCCTCAAGAATTCGTTTATCAAATTTCCTAATAAGCCATTTCCGAGGTTTAGTGGGGGAAAAATAGCTCCAAACGATCTTATCTATCGCAAAGTAAGTAAGAAAAGTAAGTAAATATGAATTAATGATGTCTTTCCCGGTTTCAGGTACTTGCGACAGTGAACAGCGGAGCTCGGCAATCTCGTCAAGTAGGCTATGGAACATCTGATATTGCTATAGAAGGAAGACCAAGTTCTTTTCCCACAGGAGTATGTTGCGGCTGTGGAGTTTCTACACAAGGACCACCTGGGCCGCCAGGACTTGATGGAAAAGACGGAGAAGACGGAGAGCAAGGACCTCCCGGCAAAGATGGACCGGATGCTCCACCCCCGATTCCTGCTCCGGCATTTGAACCATGCTACGAATGCGAAGATTCACCAGCTGGGCCTCCTGGGATCGAAGGACCAAAAGGACAGCCAGGCAACGCAGGCCCGCCCGGAACTAATGGTGCAGATGGGCAGGCTGGAGCACCAGGAGAACCTGGATTGGAGGGCCCACCCGGCCCACCAGGTCCACCAGGCGAAAAAGGAGCGGAGGGGCCTGCTGGCGTCACTAATGAAATTCCTGCACCCGATGGACCTCCAGGACCTCCAGGGCCACCTGGCCAACCTGGACAAGATGGCCTTCCTGGCGAAAACGGTTCGTCCGGATCTGCTGGACCCGAAGGACCACCTGGTGACAGCGGGAAACCCGGATCACCTGGAAAACCAGGAGGCGACGGAGAGAGAGGAGCAGATGGAGAACAAGGAGGAGCTGGTGGATGCGACCATTGTCCACTTCCACGAACCGCTCCTGGTTACTAAATATTCCAATGCTTATAGCTGCAAACTATGAAAAACTGCCGTTTTTCTGCTTCCTTCTAGTGGTGTTTATATATATATTTATTTGTAAAATTTGTTGCATCTAAAAACATGAGAATTTAACGCGATTTTTTAAAAATTAATGGGCGTTGATAGTTCAAAATTGATAGCTTAGAAATGAAAATGATTTCCCAAAATTTTACAAAAAATTCGATGAACGATTTCACCATTTGAATGTTTCTTCTTTTTCGGTTGTACGGTTCTTTTATTATTTAAAGTTTTATTCTCTTCCATTTTCTTTTTTTGCAATTATTTCAATTCTAATGAAAATAAAGCATCGTAAAATTCATATACAATTCATTTTTCTTTATTAAAAAGCCAGTTTATTCCGAACGAAAAAAGTTATTTCCTCATTCTTCTTCATCTTCTTCAATTGTTTAAAGGAATGATGAAAAGAGAAAGAGAATCGTCGAATTTTATTTATACTTAGAATGATAATAAATCTAAAAAATAAGAAAAATAATAATTTAAATTGCAAAAAAAAGGAATTTTTAAGACAAACTTTTTGAAATCTGCCAAAAAAATTGCCCTAAAATACAAATAAGGAAAGAACTGTAAAAGTAAGAAAGTAAGAACTGTTGAACCTACTGAAAATGTAAAAGATAAAATGTTAATATATAAAAAATGTAAAATATTTAATTTTTTGGCAAAGAAATCCAAATTCTCCATGCTTTTAGAAAATAAAATCGAGGCATTTTTTTGTGGATGAAACTTTCCATAAATAAATTCCTATAAAATTTCTCGAAAAACTATTCTCATTCAATTCTTTCATTCCTTCATAGTAAATTTTGTAAACGGGTTCAGACCACCTCGAAGAGCGAACTGGCTTTTTTTAAATCTAAGCATACAACAGAGCAATCTTCTGATAATGTTGTCAATTTGCAATTTATAGGCATTATCAACTGTTCCATAATTCACTGAACCCTCTCCCGTAATAACTGCACTAATATTTATAATTTTACAATCTTTTTTCTAATAAAAGAACATGAAAAATTCATGAATTTTTGTTTCCTCTCAATTTATATAATTTCTCATATAATTACCATTTCATTAAATCAAGTATTTAAAAAAACAGAGTAATTATTCGAGAATAATCTTACCGAGGATTTCATAACATAGAATTCTCTAGACAATTCCGATTCATTACATATTTATTTACAAATTTATTTAAATTCTCCACACCTAAATATTTATATCATTCGACGAAGAACTACAACACAACCCAACTGGTTTGTAAACCAATAGGTGAACTACACTTGAAAAAAGACAGTTGGATTATGAAATATATGAAAAGATCTATTTAACTGTGATTTTATGAACATCGCAATAAACAACGGTTATCCATCAAAAAAAAAAAAAATTTACAAAGAAGCTGGGCGAGAAATTTACATAAAACCAAAATGAACGACGTGGATGAAAAAGAAAAACGAGGGAAAAAATATAAATAATAGGAAACGATCATAAATTAGACGAATGAATCAAATGTCAAATCAAAATAGTTAACTACGATTACCAAATTTTTAATGTTTTAGGAAACAAATAAGCCGAATAACTTAGAATTATATAAAATGGCCCTATTAACCCACTGAATTGAAAAAATAAATTACTATTTACTATTTAATATATTTAAAATATTACTAAAAAATATTAAAAAAATATTACCATATTACTAAAAAAATTGCAATGATTTTACCATAGACGGACGTTGCCCACAACACCTTTCCAGGTATTCCTTATTTGAGGAAAATAGAACACCATTTAAACACAACCGATATCATGAATCGTAAAAAATACAAACATAATGCGACAACTCATATATCATATATAACAGAAAAGAAGCAAAAAATGGCCAAGAAAAGAAATACAACGGCATAAAGTACTTTACTGATAAAACTAAAATATCTATTCTCTCATCTCAACAAAATATCAAAAAAACATCAAGCCCTTTTTTTAAAAAAGGTCGATAACAACATATATTTTTGTTCATTACCATTATTATTTTTCATAAAATTCAATTCAAATTCAATGAATGTTTTTTTTCAAAGAGAAATCGCCACAAACTCAAACGAGAGAAAAATTTAAAAAATGTTTAATATGTATATGATAAGCAATTATCGTTTAATAATGTAAATACAGATGAAATTAATCAATTATGAACATTCATATTCCAGTAATCACTTGATGGAACCGGTATAAGGCAATTTGTTTACCTTTTCCGCACCACCAATAAAAGAACAGTAAGACACAAAATAAAACTTGTAAATTTTTATACAGCCTGCAGAATTCATGCATGAAATAATTAATCCACTATAGTTAAATAGACTATATGAAATAAGAGATACTTCAAAAAATTACCTAATTTTAATTTTCTATATCACAATTGATGAATTGACCAGAAAACTTTTCAAAAAACGAAAAATTACTATAAAAAAAAATTAACTCGATCGCTTCTGGAAATTCAAAATTTTTAGGAAAATAAAAATAGAATAAACTATTTCTCTAAATATGTTGACATTATTTCAGTAAAGAGTTGACGACAGCATTGATGTTAAGACTTTTTAAATCTTTGTAGGTCTGCCCAGTGCCAACAAATACAATTGGCTGACCAGTTATATAAGTCATTGACACAGCTGCACCAACCTGAAATAAAATGATATATTTCTTAAACCTTTTCCTGAACAAATATCCAGCTTTTAAAAAAACTGGAAAATCTCAGTAATGAAATCTAGATTTTTGGTGCCATTGTCCTCAAAAATCCATAAACGCAAACATCTTTAGAATATTCTTCGTATCCTTAAGCACTGCAATTCGATAACTGACGATTTCGCGGGAAAATCCACTATTTAGTAACAGTTAAAAAAATATATAAAAAGTTAAAAATTATACATACAAAATGATAAAAATTAAAAAGAAAAAAATTTTGATTCCGTAATTTCTTTATTTAAAATCATCCTTCTGAAAAGAAAAGTTCAAATTTTTATAAATCAAATTGATAAAAAACAAAAATGATTTAGTGAACTAAAAAACTTTTTTGACCATAAACGATAAAAATTTTCAAATTTAAATCAACACTAGGTACCTTTGATGGATCTACCTTTGATTCGAAATACTACAGAACAAAACCTAAAGATTAATACTATTATGATAACATTGATAACTTGAAAATTTTAAAAAAATAAAAGTGAACCACCAATTATCACTCGCAAATCAGGAAAAAATACTTTAACAACATATTTTTTTTCAGATGATTTTAACTTTTGATAAAATATGTGTATAATATACTTATTGAAAATTGAAACTATAATTTCAAAAAAATGAAATAAATCTACCTTATCATCGATCGTGTCAAACTTGGTCAAAATAATGCCATCGATGAGTCTTACTTCACTGTCTACAGAAGCAAAATCTGCTAACGCTTGGTTGAATTTAACTAATTGATCAACAGCTTCGTTACCAACAAGTGCTTCACCAACGAATAATACTAAGTCTGGCTTATTAATACGTATTTGCTGTAAAAAAACAATTGAAAAATTTATTGATTTATTTCTTCTCGTCTCAAATATTTTGATCAAATTCCAATCGCTAATATTCAGATATAAATTCTCAAAAAATTACAAAATTTCAAAAATTAAAATTTATAAAAATTCCCCAAAACATTTAAAAATCTTGTCAATGATAACCATCAATTTTTGGTTCTCTATCAGCTCTTATTTTAATAATATATGGATTAAAGAACCTTAACAAGAGAACGCATAAGGGGCTCATTGTCTTGCATTCTTCCTGCAGTATCTACCAGCACTACATCAATTTTACGCTCAGCTGCTGAAATCGAATAGATGAATCGAATAATCGTAAAAAAATCTCAATCATAAAAAATAACCAATCGCAATAGCTGCAGCAGTCAAACCAGCAGGATCTTTGCCGTATCCTTGTTCATACAACTGAACACTATTCGGATGAAGAGCATTTAGATGCTTAGTATGAGTACGCAGTTGCTCAACTGCTCCAGCTCGAAAAGTATCACCAGCGGCAATCAAAACACGGTGTCCTAAAAAACAAGAGAAATATGAGAAAAGTATATATTTTACTTCTTCTAATAGCTCTCATCATTATTATTTAGGCTAGCTCCAACGGCTATAAGGGTAAGACGCTTTAAACAGCGCGGTCTGATGCCATCGTCGACAGTAATAGAAGCTATTCCTTTTTCCATCGTCTAAGTCCATATGTTGCTGGTCCACCTATACGTTCAAAATCTTTTGTCTGTCCATTTGGTATTAGAGTGGACCCAAGGTATTTGAAATCAGGCACATCAGGCACTTCTTCAACAAAATAAATTTACGAAAAAGAAGCATTTTATCAGCATCTCGCACATAAGACGAAAAGACTTTCGTTTTATTTACATTGAACCTGAGTTCGATTCTTGCTGCAGTTTCTTATTTAGTATTACTTGTATTTCACTATAACTCAGCAAAAAAGACTACATCATTAGTGTATTCAAGATATATGATACGATGCTCAGGAGTGATTTGGACACCCTTTGAGTGCCGACAAGCAGTTTCCATTACCTAGTCTATCGCATAGATGAATATTGTAGGAGAAAAAATGCAGCCTTGACACAATTTTTATCTCGAAGGAATCTGTCAGTCCCCCATATATATATAGACCTGCGCCGACGTACGCTCATAAAATGCTTTTATGAGTCGAATGATCTTCTCTGGAACACCGTCGCATTCCATCACCCTCCAAAGCGCCGTTCTATCAATTGAATCAAAGGCAGCCGGAAAGTCGATGAAATACCTGACAATGGGTTGCTAATATTTGAAGCGATATTCCAACACCTTTCTTAATGTGAATAGGTCAGCACAACGGTGCCCTGGTCTGAAACCAGCTTGATTAGAGCGCATCCTGCTCTACCGTACTTCCATAAGTCTGTTGAGTAGCAGGGAAGCAAAAATTTTTGCTGAGACGTCTACTAGGCTGATTCCTCGATAATTGTCTCAGTATATCCTATCACCTTTCTTGAGAATTGGGAGCAGAATTGCTTTGCTGCAATCATCTGGTAATATTTCTTTTTCGCATACTAGATAGTATATTTATTGAAGGTGCGTTATGAAGAACGATGGACACCACTTGAAAAGAAATGAAGAAAAAAAACTCAGCCCGAAGATTATCTTCTCCTGGAGTTTTAGTGGCCTTAAGCTTATGAATAACTGAAATTATTTCTTCTCCTGTTGAAGACTCGCAATTGCAAGCATAATGCTTCGGCAAACGTATCGGCTATATCTGGGGCAACAGATGGTGCTTCATGGTTAAGTTTGGCCTCAAAGAATTCTTTCCATCTTATGAGGCGATCCTTAATACTTTTGATCAGTACTGCCATTGCTGTCTCTTACCATTTCATTGATCGTTCCCCGAGTCATAGTTGCTTTGTAAAGAAGGCAGAATGAGGTGCATTGTAGTCTACGCGAACATTCCAGTCTCCCTCTATTATGATCATGTCATGTTTCCGTGGAGACTTTGTTAGTTTCCTACTGTCGCCTAATCGAGCCCCGCCTCCATTCTTGAGGCCATGTCACTCCAATAGTGATTTCTGTCTCGCCTTGCTGCTTTCGTTGCAAATCTTCGAAATACCCAGTAGTCAGGATCACCTGACATTCGTGCTTTGGCAACACCAAAGCACAATTGGACAGTTGCTTCCGATACCCAACTAGCGTACTTCCTACTAGTATGCCCTAGCTTGGAAGTGGCTGATTTTCGGAGACATTCCTTTAGCTTAGACTAGTATTCATTTGCCGTTCCAGAAAAATCACTGATATTTGCATCATTGAGATGCTTCAATAATTCGGTTTGAAATATGCTCACTGTCCCCGAATTTTTTAGTTTGAGGTAGTTGAAGGATCTTAGGGAATGTTATTTTCTGCGAATTGTCAGTTTTATGCTGATCTTGGCTCGAACCACAACATGGGCAGATCCATGAAGATCGCCCGTTTCAGCACCACGGTAGGAACGGCTATCTAGTACGGAATTCTTCCAACGGCTGATATAATTAATCTGGTTGAAATGTTGGTTGTCCAGGAAGTTCCACGTGGCTAAATGTTTTCTATGATGCCGGAAGCAAGCATTAGTAATAAAAAATTCATGCTCTTCGGCATAACGAAGAAGACGTTCCCCATTGGCACACTGGTCTTCGATGCCATATTTGCCAATTGTTGAGGTGCATTGTAGTCTACGCGAACATTCCAGTCTCCCTCTATTATGATCATGTCATGTTTCCGTGGAGACTTTGTTAGCAGTTGAAGTTCCGCATAGAATTTATCTTTATCACGGTCATCTACCGACAGAGTTTGAGCGTAGACACTGATGACCGAGATATTCCAGAACTTTCCCTTAAAACAGACATACCATACGCCATACGGTCGTTTACCGATTTCCACTCAATCAAAGCGGAATGGGCCTTGTCAGACATAACAATCGCTACGCCATTTCGTCCCGAGTTATTCGAAGCACCACAGTGATATAGCCAGTATCTCTGCTCCAAGCCAGGATTAATAATCACTCGAGATCCGAAATGAGGAAGACGGACTTCCGACAAACAAGCTATATTCATACGACAATAAGAAAGAGTGTGGACAGTGATCGCTTAGCTTGCGACATCCATAAGCGTTCTGATGTTCCACGCTGATACGGCCAAAACCTCGCCACTTGTGCAGAAAGCTGTTCTCCTTGATAGTTTTCGAGCAATTACAGTGGCTTGTGAGCACATTTTATTTACCAGCCTTGGAATCGCTTTAAGCCCGGATTGTATACTTATCGCATGTACCACTAGATTGGGAATATCATGCGCGTCGGGAAACGTGGACGTCGTATCAAAAACATCTGACCTCTTAACCACAGAGTCATTTGGGGATACAGGTGGTACATGCGATAAGTATACAATCGGATTTTGACCCAGCAACCGGATTTTTGACATAATGGCAGGTTTACTCTTGCCAAAGATAAAATTAAATTTAAAAAAAAAAATAAAATAGACAATGAAATTTTAAAAAAATAAAAAAGAAAAAGGCAATTTAATTTAAAAATATATATATATTTTTAATACAGTTTAATTGATTTAATTTATAATTTATTCATAATTTATATATTTTATATATACTTTATATATATATATATATATATATATATTACAGTAGATAAGAAACTGTTAAATAATTTTCGAAAGTTAGTAACCATTCTCATTAAGCCAAAACGTTATTTTGGCAAGATTTGTTGATTTCCCAACACCATTTACACCACAAAATATTACAACATAAGGCCTGTTTTCATTTTTTGCTTCAATAATATCACGAAGGATATCTACACGGCGTTTGGGAGTAAGAATCTAAAACTATTGTAATCAACAACTCCTTACTTTTTTAATAAAATTACATGACCCCTGCCCTTTCATATATGCAAGTAAGTTTATCAAATCAAGCACATATTCCTTTCACCTTATTAAACTTTTCGTATCCTTATTCAAACTGCAAATTCTATCCCTTCAAGGAGCCAAGAAGTTTCTGCAACCAGTTTCCCCAGATAAAATGCAATTTCTGCAAAAAGTATCAATTCTTGCTTATATACCATTTATATACCACTTCTGCTTTCTGGTAAAAAAGAAACACTGAAGTCGTCAAAAAAGGATAAAAACTGATCCCAATTAACGAATCATAAACTATTTTTAAAGGTACGTTGGAACACTACACACTGCATATTTATTATAAGAAGTCCACGCAGATTAATTATATGCTTAATTTGATAGCAATTGCAAATGTTCCAATGCCATTACGATAACATGAGATCATTTTCCCAGAAAAATAAAAATGTAACTTGAAATCTAGCTAAGAAGTTAGAAATAAGGCTAAGAAATAGATTAAGAAATATATCAAAAAATAACTATTAAAAAACAGAACTACAATAACCATATAAAAATTACCTGCGTAAGTGCTTCGCGAAATGACTCACGAATTATGCTTGTCACCAGGCTGAATGTTCCGACTACTTTTCCTTCCAATTTTGCAGCCACAGAATCACACAATTTTTCCGCAGCTGCCGCTGCAACATTTTTCGCTGAAAAAAATATCTTCTACTATAAATTTATTTCATATTCGGAAATATACATCTTTAGACTGTATTATATGTGTGTAAATTGTTGAATGATTTACATACAATAAATATAGTAGTAGAAATCTAGTACCAGAACAAAAGTGATGAAGTGAAACATTGGTTCAAATAAATGAAATGAGGATTCTAGCACTTTTACGAGGAAAGCATAATTATTCGCAAAAAGCATGCCTATTTCAATGCGTGCACCAGGTCAATGTTGGGAATAATTTCGTTGAAACATAAAAACTTAACAATAAAATTTTACAATGAACTAATGAAATAAAAAATGACGATAATTCATCAAAAAACAACCAAATAGATTTTCCCGCATACGATCTACGACAGGTCCGATATCTTTGCTAGTCAGTTTTTTATTACCAACAAGAGATTTAAAAGCTGAAAACCATCCATCATTTTCACTTTTTACTTCATCTTGCCTGAAATAAATTCATATGAACTAAAATATACCTGATTTAAAAAATGTGAATGGTAAGAAAGCAAAGTTAGAGGGGTCAATAAAATTTAAATATTACCTTATAATGAAAAATGGTAATCTAATATAATTAAAGAAAAAGGAACGAATAAAAAATAACTAGAATAAATTTGCTTATAAAAGTTTCAGAAAAAATGCATAAGAATATAAATTTTTCATAATTAATAGCGAAAAAAAAACAAACCCATTCAAATTTTCTTCCTGATTCTGATCCAAATTTTGATTCTGATCAAGGCCTGGTAATTCACCTTTCATTTGGCCAACAAACTGCTTCTATAATAAATAAAATTTGTCCTTATTGTAAAAATCTCTTATAAAATCCTTGGAACAGCCTTGAAAATCTGGATAATTGTAAATGAAGACGAAAATAAAACATACTTGCTCTTCTAGAAATTTACGATCTTCCTCTACAACTGAAGCTTTTTCATTCGTTTCACTGTAATCTAGAACCTGTGCATCAGCAACATTTCCATTATGCAATACGCCCCAAGTTCGTGCCTTTTTTCCCTTCTTTATATCAACCAAGGATGATTTTTCTGTCTCAGAAGCCCTATACAATAAAATTAATAAAGAAATAAAAATAAAAGGTTCATCTTCATAATTTTATTTCATTTTACAGAAAATAAACAGCTGACTAACTTTTTTCCACCTTTTTTCTTGAAAAACTCAGCCCGTTTTCGCCGAATTTCTCCATCATCTAAATCAGCCTTCGGAGACGATTGCGGAGACCCCACTATCTCATTAATGTTGCTGTAATATTCTTGGTTTAATTATGAAAAATACTTAAAAATTCATTCAGTTCATTTAGTTGGGGATTTAAATGAATGCTTGTGAAAAAAGGAACTACGTAAAAGCTTTTAAAATAAAAAAGTCAAATGCAGCAAGGCAATCTCAACAGCAATAAATCGTTCAAATCTTCCAAACCGTTCTCAACATTAAGCTTAATTTTACTTAACCCTTTCGTAAGAAGCAAAATAATGCCAATTAAGAAATACTTTTTTTGAATATTAATAGGAGAATGACCACTGAATTGCTGCTGCATCATTTTTGACTTTAATTCTTTTTCTTTAATTTGTTGTTTAACGCCTCGATCAGATGGTCGCTCCAACATTGATGCAACAGTTTTTTTGGACTTATCACTTTCCTAAATCATGAAAATATCTATTTATTTATAATATATAATATTATAATATTATATTATTTAAATATATAAAATCATATTAACAACAAAAGCCATTAATACAATAAAGCCAATAATACAATAAAATAATAGCTAAAGAAATTATATTGCAGAAAGAAATAACTAACTTCAAATTTTCGCATTATTTTTTCAGGCTTAACAAAGGATGATTTCTGTAGCTCCATATATATCCTTAAAAAAATACAACGATTTCAGCAAATTTAATTAAATGAGAATTTACTGAAAAGAATATTTAAAAATAATTAGAATTGGGACGAAAGTTATATAAAAAGTTCTTTCTTTAGAAAATACAATTTAAAACGATGAAAAAATAAATTTTTCTGAAAATAACTTTTTAAAATACTCTCTGAAACCATCAAACATTCGATTTGTATATCCAAACAGTAATTTATTGTCTGAAAGGACGTTCTTATACATATCACGAAACTTTCTATGGACATCTGTCAAGAGTTGATCACCATACGATAATTGTATAGCACTTTGATATACTATCTGCAAAGAAAAGTTATTCAACAATTAAAAAAAAAGTATAGATAATCGAAAAATAAAAATATATCCAGCAAACTTGCAATCAGTGTTTTCCATTTATTAACGGCGATATTTTACCTTGAAAAACATTTCGAAAATTAAAATTCTTAATAATTTAAAGTTATTTTTCAGGACAAAAAATACGACAAAGGCAAACAATGAAAATAAAAAAATCCAAAAATGCGATGAATAATATTTCATTATTTCAGTTTTTTAAAAATTTAACCCAAACATTTCTATTTCCAAGTATTTCTTTATTCTTTAAATTATTCTTTAAAATAACAATAATAATGAAAAACCTTACGAGAAAAACCAGTTCAAATTCATTATCCAATCTATACTTCATCATCACATTGTTATACTTGAAAACTGAACTATTTACGCGTTCCTAACAAAAAAAAAATTCAATCCAATTTTTTAAATAAATCCAAAAATCCGTAAAAAAAATGAAATAAACTAAGTTAAAATAAACTGAGATAAATTTAAATTTGGATAGAACAAAATAAAAATTATTTTTCTTATGGCCAACCGTTTGTTACTAATAGCAACATTTAGCATTAACACTGACCTGTTTATTTCACGAAAATAAAAGAAGAAACAAACCTGCATAAGAACTTCTTTTATAAATTGATTTATCGTATCTCTATATAACTGACTTCCTTCTTGAAAACACCACAGTACAATACCACCTTTGCCAAATATTGTAAATAATTCTATCATTTTTCTTTTCTGAAACATCAATTAAACTCATTGTAAATTATATAATTTAGAAATACCATTGAACAAATTAAACAATTAATAATGGAAGTAAATATCTGATATCTGATAAATAGCAATAAAAATATTCAGTGAAGAAAACAATGAATTTCAAAGATTCGCGTAACATAAATTCAAAGACTACAGCTTTTCTCATTAATACTATTCTATTCTGTCAGTACTAAATATTATAAAAATATATCCACAAAATATATAGAATTTCATTTACAATGGTTTACTCACAAACGGTTCGAAGTCTAGCCTGACAGTCTTCTCTTTTTATAAATGGAAGTAACACCTTTTTTGTTTAAACAATTTATAGTATTTTATGACTTATTTAAAATTTAAGCAAACTATATTTAAAATTAGTAAAAATTTGTTCAATCATTGGAGATACACTCATTGGTCAAGAAAGCTTAAAAAGTTAGGGCTCCAATCTGCAAGATCTCTGGATCTAAGGTGCTAAGTTTATGTAATGGCGTACGACAATTTACTCTGAAAAGAGAAAACTTGTTGTCTAATTTCGCAATTTTTAATGACTAATTGGAGAAAGAAATTTTTTCAGTTTTTTTTACCAACTCGCAATGGCCTGGTTAGTTTAATTGCAACAGGGTGCTAGTTCCACTCGCCTGAAACGGCCTGGATAACTTAAATGCAGTGGGCTGCTAGTTCCATTCGCCTAGAATATTCAATAAAAAGCCAAAAAGATAAAATCAGAAAAGAGAAAATTTAAAACAAATTTTGTCGAAGTGAACAGAAAAGAACAAGTCTAAAACCAAGAAAAATTTAAAAGGGAAATTGAACAGAGACTAAACTAAATTCTCTCAATACTGAAATACATCTCAACCGCTCATTTTTCATCTATATAAAGTGATCACGCAATCATAAATTAAAACCGAAAAAACTAATAAAATGTTAAAGTATGTTTAATTTCGTGTCGAGACCAAGGACTTTGAATTCCCTGCTTTTCGCTCAATTAGCCCGATGCCAGAGATCTGTATAATTTGTAGTATATCCTCATCATAAATTATCTCTGCTTTCTATTCATCTTTCTTTTTAAGCCGATAAACGACAAATATTATTTAAAAATTAACCAATTATATTAATTAGATGTAACTGATTAATTAAATAGCTTATGAAATAAAATATTAGCTAATAATATTACCAGAATAAACTGCTTAAATTACTTATTATCAGCAAAAACTTAATATTCAATAAATTCATTAATGGTGATAAAAGATAAACGATTATTACCAAATAAAGAAATAAAGAATTCAAGAAAAATTATTATAAATCATTTGATTATAATAGACAAAACCAGTAGAAACTGGAAATTTCGTAAAAAAATATAAACAATTAGTGCTGTTACAAATTATCCGAACCGTATTTATTCAAGAACAGAGAAGAGAATAAAATAAACAAGAAAAACCGCATCGTCCAATTTCTCATTTTTTTTCTTCCCTTTACCTTGCCTTACCTTTAAGGTTGAGAAGGTAAGGTTGAGAAATTGGCTTTTTCCTAATCCTAACTAATTGCATTCAGTTACAAATATAGAAAGAGAACAGATATATGGCACTATTTTTCAAAAAATGTTTTTAAAAATGTTTTTAAATTATGTTTTTAAGCAATATAAAAATAGCTAGAAAACCGATAAAAATAAAAACCGATAAAAATTAACAAAAAAAAATAGCTTGATTTGGCGCAAAATCTAATTGTTTTCTAATATTGGATCTTGAAAAGTTGATTCTAATGAAAATCCAAAATAATGCCAAATTTTTTCAAAACGTTTCGCGAAATCATTACCATATTTTGCAGGCAAATCATCTAAATTATATAATACACAAGTTAATATAATATTCAACTCCTGTTTTAAACGAATAGTGACGCAACTGCGAAAGTGCTTTCGAAATGCAGCAACAATCTGAAAAAGAAATTAAGAAATTAAACAAATGTGAAGACGGTTTACCATGGAAAAAAGTGCAAATTCGCTTTTTTGAAAAAAGGGCATCTAAAATGAAAATGAAAAAAAAAATGAAGCGTTAAGTGCCTAAAACTACTTCAAAGAAAACAAACCATATCGTGGTGACTATCATCATTACTGAGATTTAGAATATTAACCACAAGGCTACCTGTAAAAAAAACACTAATGTGTTATATTCTGTGACTTTTGCATTTCAAAGGCGATAATTACAAGGTTTAGATGACGAAAAATTTAATTTATAATAAATAATAAATTTATCAATAAATTGTCATTTACAATGAAGCAAATGACGTTTACATGAATATTGAAACATAAATATGAATATAAAAATATCGCAAAATGAAAATATATTTAAAAAATCAAGTTAAAGTAAAGTATATTTAGGAAATTAATTTTTAAATAACCTGAAGGCTTCATAAGATACTTTGAAAGTAATTCAATAAAATTATTGTTTGCAAATTGCTCAGAAGGACAAGGCAAAATAGAATTATTAGAGCAAGCATCGATAATAATCGTGTCATAACGTTCACCTAAAATCCTACATTCAATAGTTCACCTAAAAAATCATTAAGTGAGAAAGACAAAGAAAATAACTTTGTTTTTCAGGCGAAACTACCTATCTCATAAAAAACTCAAAAATTTAGAGAACAGTAGGAATTTTTTTACTAGCTGAGAAGTAAACCTCTTTTCAAAACAGCTTTCAAGAAAGTAACTCCATCCATGACATATACTTTATGATTTTTAGTTGTCCTTAAATCGAACCATTTTTGTGCTAGTTCCACAAGTAACGGATCATATTCCAAACTGGTTATATCGACCGAAAGAAACCCAGCATAGTATTTTTTTTAGCGAAAAGTAAAGTCATCACTATTAGATTATAAAAATGCAAAGAATCAAAATTTCAAGTATGATTTATCAAAATTATTTCATATAAATTTCTTAATGAAATGAAAGAAATCCAACCTTCGGAAAACGAGTAGCCAAAAAAGAGTTTAAACTTCCTCCACCTAAGCCAATTAGTATCATTTTCCCTTCCATTGCAGTCCCCAACAAATAAGGTAGTGATGAAGTTACGAAAGATGCAGTTATCAGTGAAGCAGTGTACTGCAATTTAAGATGGCTGTGATCGATCTTCCATATCCGAGTATCAGAATACGCGGAATTCGCATCTATAAAATGATTCACTTAAGAGGATATTATTTTAATTCAATAATGATGGTACTTTAGGTTAAAAATTCAACCAACTCTTCGGCGCAATTAATGGAACCATTGTTTCAAAACCTTTCTGACTGTCTTTAAGGCCCAAAACGCGAATTCCACTTTTAGTGCTGAAAAAAATGTCCAGTTCAAAAAATCTGAGTTTTAATAATTGTTTTTTACAGGTAATTAAAAATGAAAATTCACTTTTAAAGGCAATGAAGACGATAAAAAAGGCAAAAAAAAATCAAATTAACTTAGATGATTCAATGATATCATAAACATTGTAGCAGATTTTCGATAGTGGTGAGCAAGCAACATCCAGTAGAATTCCAGAATCGAAATTTTTTGATATTCTTCCATAATTTAGGTCAACAATAATAGCAGGTTCAAATGATACGAGATAAACCATTACCTAAAGGCAAAGAAATTTCTCAATACTTTGAATAAAATATGAATTTTTAATAAATAATACCCTAATCTATTATTCTTCCTTAAATTTTCCACTTTTAATACAAATAATTAAAATTTAAATACAAAATTTAAAAAATTTTTTGAAAATTTTCCAAAATTTTAGCGCTAAAATTTCTTCTCAATTTTTAAATGAACTGGTAATGAGCTAAATTTTTAAATTAATTGAATTTTATATTAATTTTTTATATAATTTTTTATAAAATTTCGAAAAGGAAAAAAATTCAACGAACCGCCAGACTAGATTCTCGGAAAATAGAATAAATCCTAAAGTCATTATAAAAGCAAAATGGTAAGTTATAAGGAAATAAGGAAATATTAAATATTACCACTGTTCCCAAGAAACAAATGAGAAAAATAATCTTGAAGAAAAGGACAACATAACGCGACTGAAAATGAGCTAAAATTTGTTCGAAATTCCTCATCATCGCAACATTTTCATATGATTTTTGTATAATAATATTGTTCAAATAATTTCGTAAATAATTTAATTTACCTGAAAATCACAAATAAAATTATAAATTTTCATTTTTTATGCCTTAAATATTTTAGCGTTTGGCCTCGTTGATCTGAGCAAAATAAGCCAAATTAAATAAGAAAAAAATGATAAACATTTATGCAAGTAAAACAAAGTTGAACAATGTTTATATTCAAAAATACCGAGAAAAATTATATTTTAATCAAATAAAATTTTTATTTACCAATCAGAAAAGAAAAAATTATTTGATTTTTTAAAGGAATTAAGGAATGATTCTTCGAGGCTTTTTAGAAATCGCAAAGCAAAAAAAAATAAAAAGCGTAAATTTTAAGAAAGAAAACAGGTAATAAAAAAAAAAAAGATTTAAGAAAATATAATACCATATCGACGAAATTCGTTCAAAATAAGTTTGGCCTCGAATATCGCCCAAACGAATTTCTTCCCTTCTCCTCCCTAACAACATCTTTTTGCTCCGTCTTTGGCCAAGTGAATCGTGAATTAGTGCATTGAGGTCTCAGCTGCTACTGCCTACAGAAATAATGCTTTAAAATTTCTAAGCGCGTCAATAGCTAGCGAAAGCATTGAATTAGAATTGGTGAGCCCTAACCGCATATTTTAACCTACCTTTTGCTTGCTTTGCCTACATATATCTAAATTATTTTAATGTTTAAATTTGCAATTAACTGGAATTCCATTTAAAATCTTATATTAACTGTAAAGGCAGATTTTCTTCCTATTATTAATACACATATAAGAAATCTGAAAAGGAATAGAACGAAGAAAATGAACAGAAAACAATGATTTTTTGTGAAACAACATCGAATTATAATTGAAATATGAAAAATCTCATCCTTATAGCCAAGTAAGCGAGCTTCGCCAAGAGCAGCCAGGGAAGGAAGCCTCGCAAATATGGTACAACTTGTGATAATTTTTATCAATTCTTTTATTTCTCTCTCCAATTATTAAATTTTGATATATATTGTGGCGAATGTTTCCCAAACTTGTGATAATTTTTCGAGGAAGTGCCTGACTTTAAATATCTTGGGTTCCCTCTAATACCAAATAGACAGGCAAAAGACGATATTATAGCCCGAATCACAGCTAGAAATTTAATCGTGTTTAATCGTGTATTCTTCCGGTTGACGATACCTTTAAGCAGCCGTCGTGAAATTACCATTAAAACAAAAGTCTGCATCAATATAGCCGTGATTCGTTCGATCTTGCTATATGGCTCTTAGACATGGCCAATGAGAGTGGAGGATATTAAGAAATTATTTACCTTCGATCGCCGTTGTCTAAAGTGCATTTTATGGGTCCGTCGAGCGGATGAAATATCAGATCGATCCACTCTCAATCAATCAATCCTCCTTCGTTCAGTCATTACCTGTATTAATAATGTTACCACAGAGCGTCGCCTGACGTTCTCCGTCGTCCACCACCACAACAGTTGTCGCATATTTCGTTACTTGCTAAGCAAGTGCGATGGATGGCGAAAGCGAGGTGGGCCAATCAAGACCTGGACTGATACGGTCAGAAAAGATTTTATAGGTTATTTATTATTTATTTATTTTATTTTAAGATTTTATAGATTTTAACGCATAGGTGGACCAGCAATATATGGACGATGGAAAAAGGAATGGCTTCCATTACTGTCGACGATGGCATCAGACCGCGCCGCTTGGAGCCAAACTAACCAGTAATGGTGCGAGCTGCTAGAAGAAGAAGAAGAAGAAAGTTCCTCAAAGTGGATTTATCACATGATTTTGTGATTTTCCGCAAAATCCCTTTGGCTGAGGGAGTTGACGGCAAATTCAAATCAAATTCATTGCCAATTCTCTCTTTTTCTCACTTTATTTGCTTCCAATATGTATAAAAAAACAAATTTTCCGCGTGGAAATCAAAGATCCCCCGCCTTTTATCCAGAAAAATTCGTGGACAACTCTTCAATTTCAAACAAAAAAATAATCTACGAGAAAAAATCTTTGTTGACCAGTTATGCAAAAAAAAATGCTGAAAAGCAACAAAAACTCGATAAAAAAGTGTATGAGATGTAGGAATTGCTAGCGTTCAGCTTTGTAGCGACTACAATGCGGCTTCTGATTACAGTATGAATTCTGCAATTAATGTTGACCATTGTTTTATACTTGAGAATGAGTTGCATGCCACGCTCAAGTAGTCTCAGCCTGTCATGTGGGCAATTGTCATATAAGTAGGAATTCAACGACTTGAAAGGAAGATTTGCGAAAAATAGCTCCCTGGCCAACATAAATCTATCGCTCTAAAAATTCCGTAATCATTTCTATTGTTTAAAGATCAGCGTTCGCCTATGCTCCTAATTATTGTCAATATAATTGCCAATTGTCGACTCACAGATTTCCAAAACGTCCTTTTTCGCCGCAGAAGATTTTACAAATATTATAAAAGTTTACATTTAAATTGCGCTTAATTGAAAGAGTCAAAACAACGAACAAAAACTGGTTTATGCATGCGAGATTAAGTCAACACTTTTAAATATAAAAACTTTCCGAACTGCGCTGCGATGCCATCGTCGACAGTAATGGACGCAGTTCTTTTTTCCGTTGTCCCAGTCCATATATGTTGCTATACGTTCTTTCCTGACTGTGTTAGTCCATGTCTTGATTGGTCCACCTCGCTTTTGACGTCACTTATCACAGGTTTAGCAGATAAGGAAATAATTCCAACTCTTTGACGAAGAACGGCGACGCTCTGTGATGGTATTGCCAATGCGAGTTGTATACGAGCGAAGGTGGATGCAGACGTGTGAGAAGCGTGTGAGTGGATGCAAGCTTGTCCGATCAGTGGAACTCATTAGTTTATCTTAGACATGGATGGTCAAAGTTGATAACTTCTTAATATCGTCCACTCTTGTTGGTCATGTTTCGATGCCATATAGCAAGGTCGAGCGAATCGCAGTTTGTATATACGCGGACCTCCATTTTTATAGTGATTTTGCGACGGCTTCATGAAGGCTTTGTCAACAGGAAGAATGTATTACTAGCTACTGGCGATTCCATATTAAAACCCAAGGTTTTTAAAATCGCCACTTCCTCAACTAGTAATGAATTAAAAAATTTAAAAAAATTTATCAGCGTTTTGATATTAAACTAATGAAATTATTAATTTTGGAATTTTGGAATCTGATGCAGGCTTAGATAAGTTGAATCGGTGCCGTTAGGAAAAAGATTACGGATTACGCAGATATTTGCCTAATTTATTACATTATAAGCGACAATGGCGATTTAATTATAATATTTTATCAATCAGTAAATTTTTGTCGACCAACGAGCGATACTAGAGGCAGTATGACCGAATGTGTAGCATAAATCAGCATTTCAGGTATCATGGCCTCCGCCTCCGGCAAGATCCTGTCATTTAACATCCTGCCGATGAGATGAACTACATTTGCTTTTATTCCAGATTAATAGAATAGAAGACTCCGCTAAACGCTTACAGATTAAAGTATCTGATATCATCCCACTAATATCAAATACAATCAAATTACAATCAAATCAACTTTATTTTTTTTCACTTTTTCGGCTGAAAATATTACAACTTAATATAAGTTAATAGATTAGATTAAATGTTTATCAACTACCGATAACCACAAAATGTGGATTTTTTTTTTTTCATTTTATGTATTTAATTTAATTTTGAATATTAATCATATGAATTTAAGCATTTTTTAAGCATTTAAGTATTTTTAAGAAATTCTTTTCCAATTTATTCTATCGCTATTCGATCGATTGCTTGAAATTCGATTGAATATTTTACTTATAAATTTTCGGTAAAATGCTTTCTTTTCATAAGCAGTGTTAAGGCTGTAAAAGTTAATTTTTAGAGAATGCAATTCTTCGATACTCATAAAGACTGAAATTAAAATTTTCTCCAGTAGAACCGAATTTCACTCCTTGGGAATGAAATTTTTTGATCTATGCTATCCTATGAAAACGCTTGTCGTTTTATTGTTCAGTGTTTTCATTTAATTTCTTATCAATTCCGATCTTTTTGAACGTATCGAATCACATGAAAAATTTTTTCTATGAAATCCAGTAAAATGGCATCGTTAAATAGAATTCGAATGATGAAAAGTAAAGGACTCTCTAAGGTTCGTATTGAAAGATTTCTTGTCATAGCTGAATAAGTGAACGTGAATTCATCAACGGAGAATTAAAAAGCAGAAAATCAAGAATTTTATGCAAAAAAGATGAATTCGATAAAAACTAGTTCAGATATCGTTATAGATTATATAATGAGAAATATCGTGAAATGACGATAAAATTTAATAAAACCTAATAAATTTATCATTTTAATATATAAAACCAAAAATATAAGACTTAAATGTCTTTTACCAAATATTTGTTCATTTCAAAAAGAATCGCATCGAATTTCTAAAAATCGAAATTTAAATTATTGTGGGTAGAATGGCGAATTCGATTTGATGCAATCCATTCCGGAACATTAGTATAAATTTCCATAACGAAAATAAAAGAAGCATTTTGTCTCTGAATTTGATAAAGATTTTCGATTTATCTGATTTTCGATTTATGATAAGCAAAATTTAATATTTAATATTAATAAAATTTAACTCAAAAAATTATTTCCAGCAAAATTGTTCTAATGTTTCTTTGAATTTCTTCCGCTACAGCGCCACTCATATGTTATTTTTATTATTTATTATTTCATTATTTTTGCTCATTATTTTCATTAACAAAAATTTTATGGTTGTTTAAATGTCTTATGGAATTGGAAAAGATTGATCAATAGGCAATAATAACTAATCATTGTTATGAGCTCCACTTGTTGCCGACAAATTGCTCTTTCAGTAGCATTGAGGGATTCTGGAAGAGTTTTGCCCAATTATTGGCTATTCCAATGGCTATTCAGGTCTCGCTATTTTGAAATAAAAATGCAAATTGATCCGTAGAACCACTCTGATCTCATTTTTATCACACCACTTTTTTCAAGGAAAAGAAATCGAACTGCCTATCATCTCACTGCATGATTTGATGCAGTAATCAAAAAAATTGCTACACGATTTTATAAAATTACTTTATATTATCTACTTCCAAATTGGTACGAATTTATCTCTCTGTAAATATTGATGGATACGGGATGTTTATAAACGATATTTTAATGAACGGATTTTCCACAACTTCCAAGCAAAGTGAAAAAAAAATGGAACAGAACGAGTCTAAATAAATTATTAAAATTCTCTTTGAAGTGACATAACGTTGATCACAATAAAAGTACTGAGATTTGTAGCAAGAAGATGGCCTTTCAACTGATTCTATGAGAATTTTGGGCAAAAACATGGCAAAAATAAAACTTAAGAATCAGATAACTCCGCACAACAATTTAAAAATTGTTTAAATTTCTTATTATTAATGGTAATATCATCACAGTAGAGTCTCACACATTTCGATTTTGGAATAATCATGGATGGAAATCTCGATTTCGACCTTCACTGCAGAACCATGGTAAAGAAATCCTCAAAGACAGTAAATTTTATTTTTCGTTCGTTTAAGAACAAAACTGAAGATTTTCTTAACAAAATTTACAAAGCGTTCGTTCGGCCACTTCTTGACTATAGTATTACATGTTACTCCCCGAGATATCGTAAATCAAATAAAATAATTGAAGGACTCCAAAAATATTTTATACGGCGTCTCTCTCCTAATATATCGCTATTTTAATTATAAAAGAAAACTTCTACAATATAACCTGGATTCTCTGACAGTTCGTCGTATTAAACAAGATTTAATTTATACTTATATGATTCTCTATGATTATATTAAGCTAGATTGTTCAAAATAACATGTAAGTATAAATTAAAGTATAAATTAATAAATTATAAATTAAATTAATAAGTATAAATTAAATCTTGTTTAATACGACGAATTGTCAGAGTAACATGTAGTATTGGTTACAATACTACATATTACTCCCCGAGATATCGGAAATCAAATAACCTGGATTCTCTGACAGTTCGTCGTATTAAACAAGATTTAATTTATACTTATACGATTCTCTATGATTATATTAATAATTGAAGGACTCCAAAAATATTTTATACGACGCCCCTCTCCTAATTGCAATTTTAATTATAAAAGAAAACTTCTACAATATAACCTGGATTCTCAGTCAGTTCTCGTATTAAACAAGATTTAATAACCTATACTTATAAGATTTTGTATCGTTTTGTTACACTAGATTGTTCAAAATATTATAATTTTAGGTTAAATTTAAATTCCAACAAGAACTAATGGGCTAAAATTACTAAAACCTATGTGTAAAACCAAACTCATGATTCATGAAGGACTCATGATTTCTTTATTCGTAATATTAATTAATGGAATAAACAACCGAACGATATAGCTTGTGCGCCATACCTAGTTATCATTAAAAAAAGAATAGATAATATCATTTATAATATTTATTTAAAAAGTTCACATCATGCAGGAAGTATCTCGATTTTTACCATCCGATTATAGTTATTTCGAATTGTACTATATTATATTATTTTGCAATTTTCTCTTTATTTTAAATTGTTTATTATATTTTATTATTTTTTTTGTCACTAATTCTTATTATTTGTTATTTTAACTGTTATTATCAATACAAGCACATGGCGTTTTCGTCCTGCTTGGCTGGTCTTCAATAAATAAAAAAAGAATTTTTTAGGGAAGTTTAAGGTTTTTTCGCACGTAGCTGATAGATATTTTTTTTCGCTTACCATTTCTGGTTAAGCTAGCAAAATCAAGCTAGCCTTATAAATTGTTGCAAGTTGCAAGTCTTTTAGCTAGAAATCCCTGTGGGCCGCCAGCGCTTTTGGAAGTTTTAGACAAAAGGTATTCATCAGTGTGAAACAGAGTGAGTCGTTCATCTCCTGCAAAATTAGTGATGAATGAATTGGCCCATCGAAAAAATCCATCATTCTAAGCCACGATTGTGTGAACGACGTACGATGAAAAACTTAGAAATTTAACTTAAACTGCTTCATTTCTGCAATAAAAATTGTTGTTATATCATTATTTCATAATTACCTAATTGAAAAAATTGTCTCATTTCTAAAACTGCAAATAAGTTGCCAAGTAATAAGTTGATGTTCGTTATAGATGGAAACTTGCACCCCTCTGCCAATCGCTCTTTCGATATTTAATATTCCGTTGGTACCACTACAACAAATTTTGTATTGAGCCGGCAGAAAGTCGATTTGTGCGCAGATCGTCTTTTTTATTTACAGTCTAGAATGGAGTAGTGATTTCAGAACGCCCTAAAAACTTCCAAATTTCCAAATAAAGTGTAGTGGCAGTGGTAATTATTATTATGCATTATTTTTTTTCATTTGATGAAACTATTTGTGCGCATAGATTGTTTGTGTGAAACAAACCATACATATCGTAACTAAAATGTTTATTGCATAGTAAAAAGTTGAAGCGCTTTGTAAAAAAATATAAAATATTGAAAAAAATAAAAATAAGGAAAATATTCTTTTCTTATTTGTTCTCGATACCGCTTTTTTTCCTAACTTCTTTGTTTTGTAAGGAAGCAAATAAGCAAGTGACTGCTGTTCATTACTTCTGGCTAGCTAGCTCGGCTGGCTACTTATATGGTTATAAGTTCAGCAAGCCATTTTCACTCGACTGCACATCGCTGTGTAAGGATGCATAAGGACGATTATATAAGATGTCTAGAAATTTGGTCATTTCGTTTGGCTGCGAATTATGCAACCGCAAATTGTAAGTGCACGGGTTCCGAATCTTGTTCGTTCCACATAGTGGAAAAATTTTTTTATTCATTTGACAGCATGAGATTTAACTGCAAATTTTTTGTTGATATACCGAGAAAATTTGGTGATTTTAAAAATTTTCTCTCAAATGTGTTAACTGTTTAATTTTGTCTTGAAAACTTAAATTATTTTGTTCAAATTTTTCTTTATTTCAGTACTGCCTGTTCATTTGAATTGTCTCTTTATTCACGTGTACATCGCCAATATGAAATAATATTTTTCATTATCGAATCGCTGCTTGTCGAAACTAGAAATTCAATCATCATTAAGATGCAATTTCTTAAAAACAACTCTTTTTTTGCTCATATTTCTCTGCTACAAAACATTTCTTTTATAATAAGAATAAATTATCTAAAAATGTAAATATCAGACCGAAAACGAATGCCATCGACGACGATGAAGTTTTCAGGAATTTTACTGACGTTTATTTAAATTTTGATTAAATTAGGTTTATGTTGTTTTAGACAGTTTCAAGGACCCGTTTTCTTGGACCAATCTTATTAAAAATGAAGTTCTGAAGGTATTGGAGACCATCTGTTCTCCTTTTCCTCTGTGGTTCTATCTGGCAGTCTTAAGCTTAATAGTCAGGCGAGTTGGCCAAAATAAGTGGTGAAAGTAGTGGCCAAAATGCGGTTTGATGATAATGGTGATATTAACTTTATCGCTGAAGTATTATTTGATTATTATTATTATTATTTTAGTTCGGTTTTCCATCTGCTTAGCACGATTGGGATTTTTAAACAACTAAATCAATTTAAAAAATTCATTTACTGTGAAAATGTTGAATTTGGTTTAAATCTATACGGATCTATGCGGAATATTTGCTTTCAAATTTCAAATATATTGAATCCTGCAAGGATTCAAAACTTCACAGTCTACTTTTCCGTTTCTCAAATCATTATTATTAATCATCGTGGTGGCTAAAAAAAATTCGAAGAATGTAGCTATCGGCCGTTTTCGAATTCCACGTGATGAATCAAACAATAATTAATTAAATTATAGTAAATTATATAAATTATAGAATTATAGTAGACTAAATTTCAATTTCAATTTGAATCAATAATTTAAGAACTAATGCAAGCGAATTGCAAAATTTTTACATTTTTTGCATGATAATTTTGCATTCCCATATTCTTTCTTTTCAACGGCAACTATTTAATTTCGACCTACTCGTTAAATCGCAAATAACTCATATCCCGAACATAACTCCTATTCGAATAATCCAAATATTTCTGATTTTAGCGTTTGATATACCTTAATTTACAATATTGGCGTGATGCTGGCGACTCACCTGTATTTCTATCTCCAAGGTACTGCTTGGCATATTGCCGAATTGCAACAAGTCAGTTTAACCAGTAATGGTGGGGACTCTTAAAAAAAAAATTTATAATATTAGGGTTTTGCGTATTTCAATGATGATTCCTTAAAATAATCTTAAAATCTACAATCACGTTGCATTTTTATATTTGTCGAATGGTATATTGCTTAAACAAAGGTCAAGTATCATGGATTCTATTCTCTTTCCTTGCATAGTAAAAACATCTTAACAGATTCAGCACATTCAGCATTTTCAGCATTTTATATTCACTCTGATTCATAAAACTGAAAAGCATTTAATTTAACTTCAATCATATTTTCTAAGCTTCTGAAAAAATTATTTTCTTCCAGAATTCTAATCGTCAAAGGCGAAAAAAAACTGACTAATTAATGTGGCTAATAAATTAAATAAAAAACCGGTCAATAAAAAAACTGCTTTTTGCGAGAAGAAAATCTTTATTGCCTTATTTTAGTTCATTTTCCAATTTTCTTGCCCTTAGAAAATTCACTGTAACAATTTTTAGTGATAGACTTTGTCATATTTTTTTTCAACATATTTTATAGATTTTGACGTAAGTTTGATGCCATTTTTTTATTTTTATTACTGCTATTTAGTAGTATTATCATTAGTAATATTGATGTTGCTATTATTATTACTATTCTTAGTATTAGTATTATATTATTACCATTATTATTAGTATTATTAGTATTATTACCATTATTGCTGTTCCTATATTATTAATTAATATAATTGACTGTTATTTCAACTATGGTCGAGCCATTATGGAGAGCCATTACGTTCAATTCCTATATCTTAATAAGATAGATCTCAAATTGAAGATGGAATCCGGATGCAGCACGGGATTCACTTCTGTCTCTAAATAGATCGCCAGCTCCAAAGGATTGTTAACCCAATAGCAAAGAAAATCAACCAACCCAGATATGAGTTGTATGAGGGGAGGACGAGAACGATTAGAATGTAGATTTTTCTTTTTAGTGTGAAGATCACAACTTCATTAGCTTCGCTCGATTCTTAATGGAAAGATAACACTGAATTGCTATTAGCTCTTTTTTAAAATTATTTGAGTATGCCATTTAATTAGTTCCAAAAATGTTATTAGTCGCAGCGATAAGCTTTCGAGGCGTTCATTTTGTGCTATCTTTTTTTTCTTCAAGGCCACTCATAAACGATCTATAAAATGCGATGAAATTAACAGTAAATGAATATTGTCAACAAATCAACCACAAATAAATATTTAGAGAAAACTAATAGAACGCTCTTAATGGAACATTTCGCGATAATAATTTCGTAAAAATGATCGACATACTCTACTGATTTGGTGGTTCTCAATGAATATTTTCATAATAATTTGAGTATATACTTCGACGCAAAGCGTGAAACGTGAAACTGATTGGCTCCACGTGCAATTGATTACCTGTGATAACGGTGCAATGTCTTTTATTTGCTATAATATTCAAAATTTTTGAAAATAATTTCAGTTCATTTTCGTCGATTTGCTGAAAAATGGGCACCCGCAGAAAGTGGAAATCTTTCAATGTTTTATATAGTTTTGCTGACAAAGTCGACATCCAGGTGATTATTTGGACTATCCAATATTTTAGTTAGGAAATTGATCTTCACTAGAATAATCACAACTTAATATAAGATCCCAGCATATTGAGGGGAAAATTATCTGAGAAAAATTATCTAAACTATCTAAATTGCTTCCGTTTATACCTTTTCATTCTGGGTGACTTCATTCATTTATTATTTTATTCGGTAATTCGGTTATTATTTTATTCCGTGAAAAGCGTAAAAATAGAAGAAAATGAATTCAGTTTCATTTTCAATGGTATTTTCAGTTGATGCTAGCTGGATTAATATTGGCACTTGTTCAAGCTGTTCTGCCACCTTTTGTTTGGCTTGTTATGGGCGATTTTGTTTCTTTATCCATTTTTCGCGAGGTTAGCATTTTGCCTTTCCCAGTTTAATTCAGAAGTAAATCTTAACGGAATGGTCTATTTTTTTTGGTGCTTACAGTTGAAAAATTCTATTTTTTGTTGGAGGACCAATTAAGATGAAACTTTATGAAACTGATTTGCCTTCATTTTATATTTTATCAGTCGCTTTCGAAATAATTCTGATTCGTTTTCAGGAACTTAAAATGAATAAAACTCAAAGTTTTCAAAGAGCTTTAGATTTTTTGCAAGTTAACAGCTCTATTAGCAGTAATAATAGGCAATCACTGATAGATCAACAATTCGAGCGTTCTGCAACTCCTGTATTTATAACTATGTTATCCTTGTCAGTGGCGACATTTATCGCAGCATTCTTTCAGGTATATTATGAAAGAAATAGATCTGCTTTACTAGAAATTTTCAGCACAATCTAAAGCCTTCGAGACATTGTTCAATCGAAAACCTCTTTGCAAAATTTTAATAATGTTATTAAGGATGTAGTTACCTATGTGTCTTATCTATTAATAAATCATATTTCATCTATCAAAGTTCACTTTTTTAGGCGCCGATAAATTAAAAATCTTTGATTTTGAAGTGAAACGATAGTTTTCCCAATTATTTCCTATTTCCGAATTTTCCGATTCCCTCTTAGTTTTTTCTGCAATTTACTTCTCAGTTGCGACGACTTTAGAAGGCTCTAGAAGAAACATGCTTGAAAGCTTTTCGATTTTTTTAAAAAACAAACGTCGTACTTCAATTTCTGTGTAGTCGAATGAATGCAAAAAATAGGTGAATAACACTTTTATCGGAATTTTTCGTTGTAAATCACACTTCTTTAGCCACGAAATTCTTGAAATTATAGTTTAATTTTTCTTACAACGGTAACCAAAATCGTGAATAACAAAAATACGACCATGCCTATATTTTATTATGCAAGAAATTTCTAACAAATTTTTTCATTAGCGTGTAATGGTCAGCGGTCAGTGTCAGCGTCAGTTTTCTCCCATTTCTGGTAAGATTCTCTCAAATGGCCTTTAGTAAGATGATATAATTTTCATTTGTGGATAGAAGTTGTTCGGATTTTTTAATAGCAGCTTTGCTAGGGCAAAGATTGAACAGTAATGCCCGAAGTTATAATCTAGGCAATAGTTACTCATCTATTCTGCCATTAAATTGGATAAACTAACTTTTTTCTAATTTTTCTAATTTCCTAATTTTTTTCAAAAGATTTATTTTCCAAGAATTATTTGTTAGACGATTTTGTAATGAAAAATATATGGGCTCTCTAAAATCTTTGGCTTTTTTTTGCTCGAATTTAATTTACATGAATATTTGGCTTCATACCAGCACTTTTGTGCACTTATTTAATTTTCGAACTTACTTTGCCTATCATTCGCAAAAACTATTTCCTCGAAAATTCTTTGCATTATTTTATACCAGCATTGCCATAACTATTAGCTAAATAATTTAATATTTATTATTCGAATTTACCATTTGCATTAATTAAAATTAATTCTCATAGCTCTTTTATATTTTATTTATTTCTTTATTACTTACGACTGGTAGCAACCAGTATTGGTATTTCAGTGTTTTTACAATTAATTGGATAGAATTAATCCAGTTTGTCGATATTTCAGTATAGTAAGATTTTTTATTTTTTCATTTCAGTGTAGTAAGATGAAACCAGTTCTTAAAAATCTAATGGCAGAAGGATAAATTTTTGCAAAAATTTAGTGGCAAAAGAATAATTTTATTGGCAAATATAGCAAAAAAACTTTCTCAGTTCATCAAAAAAATTATGACAGTTGAAATAACTTACAATATAATAATAATAAATAAATAAATAATAATAAATAATAATAAATTAAAATAATAATAATAAATTTAAGCTACAATAATAGAAAATTTTTTAAAAGTAAGTCTAACTAAATTGACTTAAATAAATGAAATGAAATATAAATATCAACATTGCAATTGACTAAACTGCCGAAATTTTTTTTGCAATAAAATTTGCCTATTTCAAACAAAAACCACGAATTTTGGCTGATTATTGAAGTAAATCCATATTTTAAATCATTTATTTTCCATATATTTCTGTTATCTTCCAAAGCATTCGACTATATAAAAGAAAAAGCTTTCAGAGATTGGCATGGGAAGTATCAGGAATACGACAAGTATTCCGCATAAAAAAAGCTTACATACGGAAACTTCTTCATATGGATGTCGCATGGTTAGAATCTCGACATTCGGGACAAGTGGCATCAATGCTTCATGAGTGAGTAGATTATAATCAAAAATACTTTAGAAAAACGCCTATATTAGCGAACTGAACATAGTTCGAAAAATTTTAAATCTTCACAGTGGTACAGTTATACGATCCATTTTTCTTGCCTAAAAGAATTTTTACCAGCCATATAACTTTCATCTAAAAATCCCGATTCGTTGAGAGATATGGCACAATGAAATAAATCGTATCGAAAACAACTGCGATTGATTTGCAAAATTTATAAAATTAAGTGTTTCAGCCATGCTGACTCAATATATCAAGGAATTGCTGACCATATTCCTATGGTTATTTTCGTGTTTGCCTATTTGTTTGTCACTTTATCTGTTTGTTTTTATATCCAGTGGGATGTAACATTAGTGATGTTCGCTGCTTTGCCACTGTTAATAGCGACACGTTTGGTTTTTAGTAAGGTTTGTTCTTTTTTTCACAATGCAAATTGGAATTGCTGTTATTTGCAGTTAGCATCTTAATAGTATGAAAAAAAATAATTATAAAAGAAAGAAGACCCGGCAAATGAATCCTTTCTTCTTCTTCTAACCATTCCTCACCATTATTATCTTGGCTCCACTGACTACAAAAGTAAGCCAATTCTAAGCTGGCCGATTCGATTCATACTTTACAATTAGTCATTCCCTTTTTCATCGCCTAAATCATCGCCATTATCGCCATTATCTTTTGTTTGACTTTTAAATAAAGTGATAAATATACATAATATATAAAAATTTACAGTCCAAGCCTTGATTGGTTCTCTTTAATTTTGATTCCTGTCATTACAAGGTTCAGCAAATAGAGGCATGCATCAGTTTCTTTGGTGAGCAGCAAAGAACGTGATCTAATCAGTACATGGGATGCATTACGACTATATTTTTTTTAATATATAATGTTTCAGCGAAGATGAATTTGAGATTTTATCAGATGAGCGAGTAAGAATATAAGTAAGTATCTTAAAATGACCAAAGGTAGATGACTTCTAAAAATCCTTTACTCTCATTGCCCATGTTTCGCAGTTATATAATAAGATTATATTTAATGAAGACAGCCAGATAAAAAGCGAAACTTAAAAAAACTTCCTTTCTTTTGATGGCAATTTCGTAGCGAATCCATGCATATCTAAATGCAGTCATCCGGGCTTCGCTTTCATTTTTTGCTTGGCTTTTAATCCACTTATTTTTTTCATTTATTTTTCGATCTTTTTTAAATAAAGTGATAAATATACATAATATATAAAAATTTACAATCCTGGAATAAAACTTTTCCAATGCTTGTGATTAGAATATATTAGCGAGCTGCCAAAGTAATCTGTTCGAAACCTATTAATGGTTTTCTGTATGCGCCGCGAGATGTTGGCCGCAATAACGTGGAGAGCGCTTATGGATGTTGCAAGCTAAGCGATTTCTTCATTCCTTCTAAATATCATTTGGATGTCACCTGTTTATCTGTTTACCTGTTTTCTTCTTCACTTCAGCTCTCCTGCAATTACTAAACGTAGTTCCGCGCAGAGGTACTAGCTTTATCATTGTGATGTTTTCGGATAAATCGGGAAAATGGTATAGCGATTGTCATATCTGAAAAGGCATACCAAAGCATAAATGTGGATCCTAACTATTGAATGCTTTGAAGAATTACAGCAACAGTAGCACAGCAAAATAGAAATCGCTATAGCGATATGGACTTGAAAATAGATAGGCGGTTTGATAAAGCAATAATAGGAAACTTATTCCGCCTTCCTCACAAAGCAACTCAGCTCGTGTACTCGTGGAAATAGTCAGTGGAATGATACGCTATAATATTATTGGGCCTGTTAAGGCTATTAAGGATTGCCTAATAAGATGGAAAAAATCCTTTTAGGCCGAATTTAACACGATGTGCTATCTATAGCATCGGACATAAATGGCATTACGGCAGGAGGCGGCCTAAGCAAGCTGGATATGACTGACCTGATTGTGCTGACCAGATATTAAGAGAGGTATTAGAACATCGCCTCAAATATCTGCAAATTATATGTTTCATCGAGTCTCCTGCCTTCGATTCAATTCGATAAAACGACGCATTGGGAGGTGAGGGTGATGAGAAGATTATTAGGCTCATAAAGGCATTTTATCAGCGCAGGCAGGTTTGTGTATGGAAAACAGACTTCTTAGAAATAAAAACTGATATGCGTCAAGGCTACGTGCATTCAACTATGCGATAGACTAGATAATGGGCATCGATTGTCGACATTCAAGAGGTGTACTAATTAATCTCAGCCCTGAGTATAGTATCACAGATCTTGCGCTGATGTTGTAACCTTTTTGCTAATAATGAAAACAATGTTAAACTGCTAAAATTTGAATCGGACTCAGGATCAATGTAAATAAAACGGAAGCCTTTCTTCTCAGAAGCTGACAAAATAACTATTTTGGCAGTCCACAGCTGGTTAAGGAAGTGTCGAATTTTAAATATCCACTTTTATCCCAGGCGAAAGGCGAAGTTGCAACCTGGATAATGATGACTGGATAAAATGATGGATAGAAATATTTATATTAAAAATTTTTTCTTCCAATCAGCGACCTTTATAAAGGTCACAAAATAATAATGACGAAAGATCGCCATATAACTGCAATTTTGCTAACGGCCGATTGCCATTGAGAGTGGACGATATTTTATGGGCTCACCGTGTGGATAAAATCTCACATCATCCATTAGCTCAAATACCTTCTACGTCAACAGTACCATCACAGATCGTCGCCTTTATTGGTTAGGGGTGCTTTCTTCATCATCCACCACACGAGTTGATGTTTCGTAAAATACCTATTTTACCAGTTCATCGTTACTAGTAAACTTTCAGATGGATGGCATAAAAGCGAGGTTGACAAATCAAAACCTGGATTGATATATTTAGAAAAGATTTTAAATGTACAGATGAACCAGCAATAGACGATAGAAGAAGGAATGCCTTCTATTACTGTCGATGGCATCGATCGAGCAACTTGAAAGCCAGCAGAGCCAGTCTAAATAGTAATAGTGAGAAGAGTTAGAAGAAGAAGTATTAACCATATAAACTGTGAAGCGACGAATGTATTTCAATTCGCTTTAGCGCTTAAAAATAGCCTTTATTTATTTAATCAATTTATAGTGGTTTTGCAAAACGAGAGAGGATGAGCATAAACTCATAGCTAAAATGGCGAATCTCGTGCAGGAGACCTTTTCATGCATTCGAACTGTCATTGCATTTTCGGCGCAGAAACAGACAATTAATAAGTGGGAATCATTTTCACTTTCTGCACCAGAATCTAAATTTTATCCTTGCAACTTTTGATTTTTACTGATTTCCTTATTTCCTTATTTAAAGTATTACTAAAGTATTATTAGCAAATCTGTAAAACAACTCTCGATTTGTTTTGACAGATGAAAAAAGCTCCATATAGGATTGAGAAGATTTCAGGTACGAAAGGTTGACTATAGAGCATAACAGAATGACTGAACAACGTCTCACAGCTTCATCAATATATGATGCTTTGGCTCAGGTAATAAATATATGTTGAATGTAAATAATCGTCAAAAGATAAAGGTGAACATTTATGAATTGATGCTAACTGTACATAATAAGAATAAGAGAATTTCAGGTTTTACTAACTGAAATCATATTTACTGGTGCGCTTTGTTATGGAATGTGGCGAGTAGAAGATAAGAAGTCAGGACGCCTCACAGCGGTCAGTTTATTTGGCATCTTATAACAAATTTTGAAAATATATGACGATATTTTTGATTATTAATCATCGCTGCCAATTTTTCTTTATATTATTACTAGAATATTTTCCCATATTTACTTTTATTAGTTCAGCAATATGTTTAGCATTATGTCGCGAAAAAGGATAATGACATGGAATGTAGTTTCGGCTAAGATCGAGTAGCATGAGTTGAATTCTTGTCTCTGAAGAAGTGAACCTCTCCTTAATCGGAGTGGAGCGGAGAGAGAGGAACCCATTTGTACTTATATTCTTTAACAAAGAAAAAGCCACCCTCAGTGAAACTTGCTGAACCAAAAATGCTGACTGCTTTTAGAATACATATTAATATCGTGAAATGAATATCAATAATAAAAATATTTTTCTAATTTAATTGGCGTTAATTTAAATTAAGGAAAAACTTTATGAACTCAAAAAGCAGTTTTTCAAACAAACAAAAACAAGAATTTCAAAAATTTGGTGAAGTTTTAAGTAGAAATATATTTGATATTTATGTGAAAAAAGCGCATTCTAACCCCATCAGTAACGAAAATTAATGCAAAAGCTGTGCAAGTATACATTTTTCAGCTTGCAATAAATATGCTATATATGTGTGTGACATCGATAAGTATTGGTTTTCATTTAACTGGAGCATCGACAGCTCGCACCAGTGCTAATGAAATGAACACAATTTTGGAAGAAACACCGAATATCGAATGCAATGTGAATCGACATAAAGAGAGTATGATGAAACCAAAGGGAAAAGGCGCTATCGTCTTTTCTAATATACGTTTTGCATACCCAACTCGACCTGATATTGAAGTAATTCTATGAATATAAAGAAATATAAAATTCAATGTCAATACTTTATTAAAATTATATATTTATAAATTATATAAATTATTAATATAAATTTACTTATTTATTTATGTTTTAATAAGGTCCTTCGTGGTGTTTCATTTACGGTGAGAACTGGAGAACATATTGCAATAGTCGGTCCAAGTGGTTCAGGAAAAAGCACTCTCACTGCATTGATACTCAGATTTTACGACCCGAACAGTGGCTCAGTAAGTCCCTTTTTTTATTTTTGGATTTCTTTGTTGATATCATCTGAAAAAAATTTTGTTTTAATCATTTTTCAGAACCATTTTTCGATAATATTGTATTTTTTTTTATAAAAGTTTTCTTTCAGTTTGAAATATTTTATATAAACTAATCGAATTAAACATTAAAACTCTGATGACTTCAATGATTGATTGCTGTTAAAATTGTTTAGGTGACACTTGATGGCGTTAATTTGAAGCGCTTGAATCCTGATAATTTGCGCGCTCAACTGGGACTAGTTAGCCAAGAACCAGTTTTATTTGATGGTTATTTGTTGTTATAATTAACCCTAAGCTCAATTATAATAACTAATATATAATATGCTTAACGTTCCAAAGAAGACCCTGGTGACTCACTTGAATATATATTTCTTGCTGGCTACAACGATCGAGTGAAGATTGCTGTTAAAAGAATAACTAAGAAAAAATGTCTAAAGTCTAAACCTTTCCCAAATTAAATTTGGTTATTATACCAGGTTTATAACTTGTAAGTACTAAATTTTAAAAAGTACTGGCGAAAAACATAGGTACCATCAGTGACAATATTCGCTACGGAAGACTGGACGCAACTCAAACTGAAATAAACGAAGCAGCAAGAAAAGCAGAAGCATGGCAATTCATTTGTGCCTTACCTGAAGGAATGAAAACAAGAGTAGGCGATCGGTAAGCCGAATTTCTTATGGTACTTCGTCCACGAAAAATAAAGACAATTTATTTTAGAGGGCTGCAACTCTCAGGAGGTCAAAAGCAACGTGTTGCAATAGCTCGAGCTGTGATCCGCAACCCGTCAGTGATGATTTTCGATGAAGCAACATCAGCCCTGGACAATAAACACGAAGTTGAAGTGCAGAAAGCTATTGATGCTGCAAGTCAGGGTGTTACTACTATAACAATTTCACATAGGTAGGATGATAGAATTAATAATTTAAAAATTTCCAAATTTCAATGGCCTATAACATTTCATCAATAATTATGTACGATAGTTTAATTATATAACAAAAAAATTCAAATAAAAATTAAAAAGTTAAAAGAATAAAAAAAAGACTTTAGATGCAGCACTTTAAAAAATAAGCAAAATAAAAAAATAAAGATTAATGAAAAAGAGTTTTTAGGCTAAGTACAGTGCGAAATTCAGACAGGATAATTGTTTTGGAAAGTGGATTAATTGTTGAAGAAGGCACTCCCGAAGAACTACTAGCCAAACGTGACGGAAAGTTTTTCCGGATGTACAATGACCAAAAACTTGATTCACTTTCAGTTATTCCAAAGGCAAAGGCAAAAGCTTCACTAGCAGCTCATTTCTCTATGGCACCAGCTGATTTTATGGTAAGCAAGCATTTTTTTAAGGAAAATTCTTTTAGCATAAAGTAGAAGTAAATTTAACGAATTCTTAAGAATTCTTGATTTTCTTGATTTATAACTTTAAATGCATTATTCAGGATCCTGAGACATACCGTCGAGCATGGGCTAGATCATCACTCGGTGCTCATAAACGGTTAGGAAAATCCTATTCCGTGTTGAGCACCGATCGTGCCAAATTGGCATTGCCTGTAATGTCTAAAAAACGCAGTGTCATGGATACACCATTGAAGACCAATATTATGGAAGTTGCTATGGATGACAAGAGTTTTGATGACGAATTTGCTGTATGGTTTTTCATATATTTTTCTACATCTTCGATATTGTCTCATTAAAATAAAGCCAAAAGTTCGATTGCTATCCCATGAAAATTAAATCTGTTACTAAAATCTGATTAATGGCTTCAGCCTAATTATCAGTACCGCCAATCAATCTAAGAGCATTAGAAACAGAAAACAGCAAAAAAATAGAGAAAATATTTTTCGAAATATGTTACAATTGTTGCTGTAGCAAATTTTGCCATGTATTTCGGCAATTTTCGATATCCTCCATTTTCAATGTGATTTTTTTTAAAACGATTGCTTTTAATAAAATTTTGAAGCTCCCTGGAAAAGACACTAATTTCAATGCTGTATGGAATTTGATTAAAAGTTATAAGGGAGGCTATGCTCACTTGGCTATTGCGATACCAGTTACAATCTTGCGCGGTTTCTTCTTTCTCTTAGTCTGTTTCGAAGTCGCATCTGTTCTCGAAGTAAAAATTCATTTCATTTAACCAAAGTTTCTTTTAAAATAGCTGAATTAAAACTACACATTCGTTTCTTAGATTGCAACAGTACCTGAGGAAGAAAAGTCACAGCAAGTTTTTATAACGGCGGCTGTATACACAGCACTCATTATAATTAAAACAATGTTTGAAGCAGTTGGGGTTAGTCAGTTATCCTTCTAAAGGTGTGGAAAACTTAATATTTTAATTATGTGCTAATTCATCCATCAAAAGAAAGAACAACTTTGGCTGACCCAAGGTTGTTCTTTAATTATCGAAAAGCAATTTAAGCCATACGCGTGTTTTACATATTTAGAACTATAAATTGTACCAAAATTAGACGAACTTTTTTGATACCTTCTACTGTTGAATATTGAATAAAAATAAATCGGCATACTATCAAAAGGATTACTGCTTTTAGAGATTATTTATTGCTTTATATGGGCATGGCTTCTGTGCGTATTTAAGAAGTGAAATGTTTCGACGAATTTTACGCCATGGAGCGGCATATTTCGATGAGGAAACCAATTCTCCGGGAAGATTAGTGCACAAACTTATGTCCGATACTACAAGTTTAAATAGGGTTAGATGGATGCTAAATTGAAGACCAAAGTATCAATAGGTTTCTATTTTATAATGTCAGTGATGCTTGAATATATCTCAGATCTTGGGTGAAAAGCTTGATCTTCTACTTCCTGCTATGATATGTTCAATTGTTTCGGTGTCTGTCGCGATTTTTATAAACTGGAAATTGGCTGTTTTATGCGGCTTCCAATTCCCAGCCTTCTTTTTATTTCGACTGGTAGAGTTACGTGAGACCAGTAAACGGCAACGACAAATGGCCGAACAAGAGAAAAAGGCAACAAATGTTAGTAATGAATTTTTTTCCATAATTCAAAACCTTTAAATTTTTGTAGGAATGTCCTGTGAATGAAAATACTGCATTAATCCTTGAATATTTGAATATTTTTGTAATTTTTGTTAATATTTGCAGCTAGCAACTATTGTACTTTCAAATATGAGCACAATAAAAGCCTATACTCTTCAGGAGCATTTTAATCAAATTTTTTGTGATGCTCTCAAACCTCTTCAAAAGTATGAAAATTATAGTATTGTATTTCCCATTCTATAACTCTTAAATTTATCATATCAATTTCACTTAATAGAATGCATTTCAACATAGGAATGGCAGCAATTGATGTGCCTTCAGAAATTCTCTTGAGTGCTTCTTTCTCTCGTATATTAATTCGGCTCGGTATTCTTATATAGATTAGTGGCACTTTAGCTAATTTTTGCTCAAAATAAGCATTTATACCGCTAACATTGGAATTGTGATAAACACCTTAGAGGAAAAGTTTTGTAGGAGCGTACTGCGATAAATGACCATCTTAAATCAAAATTGTCATATTCTTATTTGTTCATAAAATGCAACCTTAAATACAAAAGAGCGTTCTTTCTTCCTTTCCAAAAAAAGGTTACACTTCCAATATTTGCAGAACAATGAAACGGCAGTCCTGTGTCAGTTCATTTGTGTTCGCGTGTCAGTTTAGTTTTGCTTATATTCTTATTGCTGTTACACTTCACTTTGGTAAAGTAATGATGTTAAGCAATGAAATTTCGCCATTTAATTATATTAGGTGAATTTTTTTATTATTTGCTGTAAAAAATTTTAGAAAATTTATTTATTTATTTAAAATTTATTTAAAATTTAAAATTCTTATAATTACAATTATAAATAGTTCTTTTTATTTAGAGTTGTATTGCTAACACAATTTGGTGCGAATTTCATAAGTCAACTTATTGCATCAATAAGTAATTTATCAAAAGCTCGAGTTGCGGCAGAGAATATTGTTAATGTTATCAAGGAGAATGCTGTTGATATGAATAACTTAAGTGATGAAGGGTTGAGACCGGTATGGCAAAAAATTTTCTTCAAAAAGTTAAAAGAGCTTCCAAAATCCCTGAAAAGATGTGAAAGTGAACAAGATCTGAGAAAGTATTTTAAAGCTCATTTAGAGTTCTTAAAGTTCTCTAAAAAATCACACTTTCATTTTGCATAAGGGCAGTGCTCTTCAAGATTATCCATTTGAAATGGAGTATTCTAAATTAAATTTGCAGAAAATAACGGGAAGATTGGCATTAAAAAATGTGGAATTTCGGTATCCTTCGAGACCTATATTACCAGTGCTCAAAAATCTCAATATTAAGGTATGATCAAGTAATTTTATCCGGAAACATGCATCAAGGTAAGTAAAGTGTAAAGTGTAACTAAGCTTTAATTTCTTTTCAGGTGAGGCCAGGTGAGTCAATTGCTATTGTTGGACCATCGGGGTGTGGGAAAAGCTCAATTTTGTCTTTATTTCAACGAATGTATAATCCTACAAATGGTGAAGTGGTATGAAATATTAATCAGATATCTTTTACGATAGAAGGATTCTTTATTTAAATTTAGGTAGTTAATGGAAAATTCTGCGGTTTATTTTACTTCCGGCAAAAAATATTTTAGCTCAATAGAACGAATCATTAAATAAACAACTATTTATATACCATGGCATATTCATATACCATGATATTTTTTTTAGCTTATTGATAACCATAACGTAAAGTCAATAAATCCTGCTTATTTGAGAAGGGTCGTTGTATCAGTTGGACAAGAACCAACGCTCTTTTCATTCACTATTCGTGAGAATATCGGTAACTGTCGCCAAAATTTTTGTATAATTTGTAAATTTTTTTAAATGAACATTTATTTCCTCTAATTTTAAATGCATATGCTGCAAATTGTCTGAATTGCAGCATACGGGTTGCCTGATGATGAAGCAACAGAAGAAAAAATAACCAAAGCAGCAGAAATCGCCAATATCCATGATTTTATTTTATCATTACCTCAAGTGATTTTTTACTTATAAAAGCATAGGAGGATACATGATTCACTTATAATCTAACTCGAAATCCGATTAAAGTCCAATGCTTATTTAGGGATACAACACAGAAGTTGGAGAATTTGGGGCACAACTGTCCGGAGGGCAAAAACAGCGAATCGCAATAGCTCGTGCCATTATACGCGAGCCTAGAATTCTTTTGTTAGATGAAGCTACAGCAGCACTTGATACCGCCAGTGAAAAGGCAGCCTTCCATTTTTATCTTTGGAAAAAACTTTAGACTGAAAAAACTAAACTTTACTAGTTTATTTGTACCAATGAAAAAAGAAAAATTTCAGGCTGTGCAGTCAGCTTTAGAATCAGTCAGTAAGAAGTGTACTTGCATCTATGGTTCGTATTGTACTATTGTACTTTTTCTTTTCACCCCATTTCTGGTTTGGCTGCACTGGTTATTGTGACGAGATTCCTTTGGTAGAGAGCCACTTGAGGAGAAAAATGCATCTGGATCACCCTTTCATAGTTATTGTCAAAGACGATCGAAGCAATATGTCATTTCAGTCGTTATGAACAGATCATTCTAAAATTGCTCATATTTCTTCCTTTTTTTCATTTTTTTTTATTACCTTAATCATTATTCTTATTATTTTTATCAGTTTTTTAATGGTGATATCAGCACATAACACATATGCTCTGCTTATTTTCTTGCAAGCACAGACAAGTATCACAAATTAGATCCCTGTGCCTTAATATGAAACTTGTTCAATTCGGAGCGCCGATACTGAGGTTCCATTCTTCCCAGGAGTAAACCTGTCTAAAAATCCTGCTGATGCTGGTGACTTACCTGCACTTCTATCGTTAAGGGTCTCCATGACATATTTGCCCAGTGCGATAAGCTAGCGGAACGAGTTTAACCAGTAACGGTGAAAACTCTTCAAAAAAAATACAATGGACTAATTTTTAGTAGCGCATCGACTATCATCAATTCGCTCTGTTGGAAGATTATACGTCCTAGTGGATGGGGAAATCGCTGAAGAAGGTTACCTTTTGATAAGATTTTATTTTTTCTTACCTTTATCTTTTTTTTTTAAGTAATCCTGACGTCTAATTGATTATTATTATTTTCTCGTGGTACCTTGATTTTGCAGGAACCCACCAAGAATTAATGAAAGCTAAAGGAATTTATTACGAGATGAACCAGCAGGAAATTGATTAACGGTGAAATAACCTTAGATATCAAGTTCAGGAACGAGTGGGACAGAAAAAAGAATTCTAGATCTCAATCTGAGAAATCGCTTGAAATAAAGAAGGCGATTAATTCAGAATCTCATATTTTATTTTACTTTTAAAACGATTTCTAGCTGAATTTCATATTTCCTTGCCAGCGCAAAACTATCTCAAATATGAATGTCAGTGTTTTGCTTTTGGCTTTTGAGCCAGCAATAAGATGGAATCAAGATTTTAGTTATGAAACGGTGTAGTACTATTTATTAGTCTGAATCTCCATCTTTCGTTAATTATTATTATGATATACATATATTTATTATGTATATGTATTTATATATCTATTATGGTGTGTATGAATTTTTCATTCGCTTCATTCATTTTGATTTTGCATTATCCATCTGAATATTATTTCATTTACTTTAAGAAAGCTCAACAATTCTTGAATGAAGTTTGGGAATCATATATAAAAATCTGACCATTAGCTAATTTCATTTCTCTTATATTATCACAAAAGAATAATAGATTACAATAATCACAAAAGAAATATTTCTAAATAATTAATTATAAGATATGCAAACGTTTGAGAAAAATAGAGAAGTGGCTATCAAAAGCCAGCAGTGAAATCTTTTGTGATAAGTGCTGGACAGAAAATGAATAAATCGTAAACTTTAATTGTTCTCGTTTCAAAAGCTTCTTCATCCTGAAAATTTTCGCCTCCACAAATGAGGAATAAAGTATAAAATATAATTCGAATTATTAATTCTGGAATCATTTCGAAATAAATGCGAAAGTCATCTTTTTTGAAAGATTCTTTTTCAGACAATTAGAAAATATTTTTGAACTACTCATTGCTTTTCGGAGATGTAGAAAGTCCGAAAAAGAAATTTTCAATGAACTAATCTTAAGATAAAGTAATCAGAACCTATAATTGAACGGTGGTTAAATTCGGACGATCTAGCGCAAGAAATAATTGCCCATCAACAGGCAACGGCCGAAAATCTCTTTTGTATGAGACACCTGAAACTCAACACCAGTGAAAAGTTAAAAGGTATTCATTAAAATAAATAAAAGGTGTTCCACCTTTTAGCTTTGTTAAAGTCGTTAGCTATCAGAAATACGACAATCAGAGATACCACGCCTATGAAATGGTTTTTCTTTTCGTTGCATTTCAATTACTATTTAAACAAACATTTGATCGTGCAGGTAACTATGAATTATTCCATCTCCAAGTCCAACTGATAGAAAATTATAGAGTTTGTTCGAGTCACTGAAAGTTGACGTTATAAAAGGAACGGTGACCACCGCTTTTAGATATATTTATTAGACACAATATATTTAATCGAGAACAGCCTACTTTAAATTTTCGACCGTCTAGCAAATTGCGTTTAAAATCTATAAATTCATAGTTGCCACTGGCGAAGCACCTTCTGGTAAAAAAATAATCTCAGTCGGTAAGAACTGGTTAGTTAGGTTACTAAGTTTGCTTCGAATTTTTCAGGGAATTTTCGATAAAAATCTAAATCAAAATAAATGGTTTCCGAAAACCACCACTTTTCACCACTGTAAGATTAACTGATATTTTAAAAAAATTCTCTCACCTTTGGGGATTTTGTGATTCATAGAGGCAACAACTTTCTTTCTTTGAAACTACTTATGGTCATTTGTCGTTCGATTATTGTACAGAAAAAAAATTAGTCGAATTTATTGTACTAAACATTACATGCACATCCTGTAAAATGTTATTTAAAATGTTACATTCCATTTGGAAATTTCATTGCTTCAACACAAATGGTAAAAATTTTCCCTTCCATTTGGAATTCCACTAGCAGCAATATTGTCTTTCGTGAACAATTCATATTTACTGGATGGTAACATTTAGAAACAATGTGTTGAAATAAAAATTGGAATTCCACTACTAAATGGTGATGATTTATCTCGGGTAAGAGCATGAAAGATTCAAGTCCTTCTAGATGATTTTCAAATAGGATTTCCGGAAAAATGGGTCGTTCATCGCTCAACCCAACTTTTGCGAATTTCGGGTGGCAATCCTGGCTTATGTGCATGTGCATGATGCTAAAATACATTTTTCTCGAATAAGAATGATTACGATTATGGAAATTCAGGCGCTAATTTTTTTGCCAGATAAAAAATGGAAATCAACTTATCAGTGCACGAGCAATTTTTTCCGAATAATGAATTATAAAGCGAAGTGACTACTGCATAAATCATATAAAATTACAAGAATTGATGTAGGCAGCGCACGGTGGCTATTTTTTCATCTGTTTGGTTCGTAATGACTTTTATTTTCAGTAAAAATTATGATCTGTTAAAGAATGAACGCAGAATGCAGCACAATGCTTCAACTAAGGATTTTAAGCATTTTAGGTTTTAAATTCGTCTGAGACTGAAGACATACCTAGTCTTCTACCCTTATGTGATTCTCTGGCAAGGTGGTCCCATCCTGATAGCCAGTAAGTCATTTAAAACATGGCGAGTGCTGTTAGAAGAAACTTAAAAGAACGCGAAACAAAAGTGCATTATTGCGACCCATCGCTTCTCAAGTGGAATTTCAATTTAAACTTTCTGAGATACAATTTCATTTAAAATAAAATACAGAAATATGAAAACAATCAAATATTTCAACAGTTAACTTATTCTAATTCCTTAACTGAGATGAATCGTTTATTTGCATTTGCAATGGCGATACTATCAAGCAACATATTTGAGCAAAAATGTGAAAATCTAAGGTAATTTGATAAGATGATATGATAAGACTCTCGTAGAATATGAAAATGTGTATTTTCATGAGAAAATATTTAGTTTTATAAAATTGAATGGTGTTTTACTGGTTTGTTAGCAGTTTTAAGAGTTAAGAGTTAAGAAATTCGCCGCACAGCTCATGCAGGCAAAAATGATAATTTTACTGAATAAGTGAAATCACGATGGGTCAACATTTTGCCCCTCAATTAACTATGTATGGAAAATATCTATTTAAACAACTTCTTTAAAGCATTTGTAATGAACTATGAGAATCGCTGATAAATTAGTTAACTAATCTCATCGCCGAATTCAATTAATGTTGATAATTTATCGAAAATTTTTGATGCAATGCATTTTAATAGCAAAAATAATAATGTCAAGGAAGGATCGAAGGAAATTTGCAATGTTCATTCGCAAGGAACAACTCAACTTGACAGGTGTGGTGAGATTCGCTTCCAAATACACTTGTGGTTTGCAGAAAATTGCCTCCAACTGGACTGCTGCATAACTGAATTATTTAGCGACTGTTTTTCGAAGAAAATTTTTCGGTAAAATGAAGGAATTGAGCTGTGGGCTGAAAAATAAATTGAAGCGGAAGGCTGGAGAAAGGAGAAAGAAGGATTTCAGCCAAACTACTTTCCTTCTCACTGTCGTTTCTCACTTTAATCATCTCCACATCACTTCCGCTTGCTTCGCTTCACTTAACTTTATTTTATATAATTTCTTATCAATTCCTAACAATTCCTCAATAAATTTTGGTAAACAGCGAAATATATTATTGGCGATGCGGAGTTTTTAAAAATCAAATTTTGTTAATCAAATTTCACAACAATATTTTGGTATTAAACGAGAAGAATAAATAAAAGAAAGAGCACAGTTTTTTCTATTAATGTCTTTAAAATTGAAAAAAATGTCGAATTTTTTTGACGATTTCCAGAATATAAAGTTTTTCCGAGCTCAATTAAAATGTCGAAGTTCAGATCCAAATTCTGGCTAAATGCATAACTCAGCCATTTACGAGATGCCTTAGGCCTGATAGAAATAAAATCCATAATAATAATCATCTTAACATTTGCTGGGATCAAAACGGAAAACTTATTAACACTGCCAAGTAAAATTTTCGAGCTGTAATATTTACATTGTAAAAATTATCTCTTAAAATGATTGTTTGCAATCTGTACTTTTTGGTGATTTTCTATTTTTGCAAATTACATTGGTTAGTTTTTTTCTTTTTGTTAGCGTTTTTCATTTTTTAAACGTTGTTTGTTTTCCATTTGATCGAATTATTATTGTTTATTTGCTTAATAATATTTATAATAATAATAATATTTATGCGAATGGTTTATTTATATTTTATTGAATTTTACAAAATTTTTAAGGAATTGAGATTCCTTTTAATATATAAATTTCAAGCAAATTATCACCTCTGAATGCTGCATTTCGAAATGTAAATTCGTATATTTTGCATTTATTTTTTGCACGAATGAAGTCTGCTATCAGTTCCTGAATGCCGTTGTATTCGATAGGGCTTAACGTTTAGCGTCGGCTTGTCGGCTCGTCTCGAGGAAATGTGGCCGGGAATGGAGTGGAACCGTCGCAGGTGCGGTTCTCCTTCTTGACTGGCGTGAAGCAGAGTCCGTGTTCGTCGAGGCGCCGATAAAACTGGCCAGAATAGTGCCCTACACGTTGCTGCTCTTCTCTCCATAGCTGCCTCAGATTCCTGGTTGGACTCAGTCATGTCGTTAATCCTCTCTGAATTCTTTTATAAACATCCTGCTTTCTTTCCCATTTAAATTCCATCTCTGAAAAATAATCCAAATTTAAACAACTCCTTATTCAAAGCCCTTTACTTTCTCTAAATTTTTCATCCTCAATTTTGTTTATTTTTTTTATGGCTTATTCTTTCTGTGTTTTTCTTCATTTTCGCGTTTTTTTCCGATTGATGCGATAGATATTGACACGATATCTATTTGTTGCTACCGCATCTGGGAGGTTTTTTTTAATCTTAAAGTCATAGAATTTAAGAATATTTAATTCAGGGTTATTAGCCTGATTAATTTTTGTGGACTGCCGCTTTCAACGATTCTGAAATGAGTGAAAATCTTTGTTTTGCAGGTTTGATTTTTATAATTGTTTTGATTAAAGCCAAGAAATATTTGAAATTCATTTACCCTCATCTTTTGTTTTGATTTTTTAAAATTTGCTTTATTTTTTCCAATCCGTTCGCGTTAGAGGTGAGTTCAGGATGGTAAAGTGATATGTTGATTCTATCAAGTCATCATAGGTGCGATTCCTGTTTCTTGACTAGATGATGCTTTCCATTAAAAATGAAATTAAAAGACTGGAACTCCACCTGCATTTTATATCTCTAATGATTTTATGGATTCATTTTTTTGTCATTTAGCGTAGAAATGTTGAGTTAGAAGAATAGAAAGATAGATTCCCGATTATCAGATAAGATAACAAAAAAATTGCTTTGTTCTTTAATATTCTAAAATTTTCTATTTCTTAGTTCGAGCATCCGATGCATTATCTTTATTTCGAGGAACCAATTCACCCACTTCGATATTTCAAACAACTGCGTATGTTCTCCATTTCTGGAATCTTTTAAAATTACGACGCTGACATTCCTTTTTTTCCTTCAAAATATATTTTAATATTTCACGAAATTTTCGAAATGGATAAGTTTTATTTTATTTTTTCAATTGATTTAATTTTGCAGAAATAATGGTAAATCTTGTCGAATATCGAGATTTAGCAATACAGGCCAATATTTTGCCTATTGCGATGGAGTTAAGTAAGTTTATTATATACTTGTGTTAAATTTGATTTTGATTTGGTTGATTGAAATTTGTATTTTCAGAACAGTTGTAATTGAAATAGCCACTGCTGAGGAAGCAATAAGTGTTGATTTGCCTCGCACACAGAAAATAGTATTTTCTACGAAGGATCATATTATGATCACATATGAACCACATGTTACATATGGTCCAAGAGTGGTTAGTTCATTCTTTTTTTAAAACGCCTGTTATTCCTTAGTCAGGTTTTTAATAACTTATTTTTTATTTTGAAGTGAAATCATAATTTTAAGATTATGCTGTTGATTTCAGAATGGTATAGAAGGACGACAGCGTAAGCCACCGCCAAACATGCGCATTTGGACTCTTCCTGATGGAAGACTTTTGGCTGCAGTTACTGCTCAGAATGTGGTGATATCGTTTTCACTTTCTCCGTTATTTTCTGATTTTATTTGTTGTTTCTATCACTTTATTTTATTTTTTCTGTAGTCAAAAATTGTAGAATTCTGGTAAGATGGATTGGTCTGATGATGAAAGTTGTGCCTTACGCGTGATTGGTTCAGAGTTAATGGTTTATCGAAATAATATCTATGGTATCTTCGTTTCTTTCGAAGGCTCTCATCTCATCATTAATGTTGATTTCTGTTGATTTTTCATTTTAATTCAAAAATTTTAGATTGGAAAATCTATATTTTCAGAAAAATATCATTCTAAGTTGGCAGTTCCAAAGATTGATGATTTTGCATTAAGTCGCGGTTCGGAACCCTATCACTGTGCTATTCATATTCGTGCTTTCGGTGGCCAGCCAGCCCTCACTCAGATCAGAAAGTACAATTTTTTATTTTAAATTTTTTTTTTCATTTTTCAGGGTATATTTTGTAAATTTTACCTAAATTTGTCATAATTATTTGCAAAGGAAAATCGTGTTAGATTTATTTATATGATCATAATTTGTATTCAGTGATTAGGCTATGTTCAATCCCATCTGGGACTTTTTAGAATAATGGTAATGGTACACACTTTAGGAACTGGAATTATCACAGCTGCTGGTACCAGATTACCCTCTCATAGATGGTTAATGTGTGTGCGTTTGCTTTCTTTTTACGAGCGATTTCTAATTTTTAATATTTGATTTTGTTGGTTGTAATTTTAACATCTCCAATTGCCTGGATTCAAGAAAAGATACAGTGGGAAGTCGAACCTTATAAAATTCACTCTTTTATTTCTCAGCCATTGCTCCAGAGTCTGCACTCACTGGAATTATAATGAAAAATCGAAGACATAGCCAGTAATGGGATATTAATATGTGCCATGTTGTGGACAGGCAGACTTGTCTTTCTTTTTCACCTAACAGCTCTTATCATCACTAGTTAGGCTTCGCCAATTATAAGGGTAAGATGTTTCCAGATACCATCTCTAACAGTAATAAAGTCTATTTATTGCTTACCCATCTATATGTTTAAAATCTTTCCTGCCTCTATCCGTCCAAATATTAATTGGCACTTCTCGCTTTTGACGTCACAGGATTTGGCAAGTAATAATAACGAAGAACTGCTAAAAATGGAATTTTACGAAAAAAAAAAATGTATCAAATCTTGTGGTGAAGTGCGCTATCCAGAAAGACGACGATATGTAACGGTACTATTAATGCAGGTGGTATCAGAGCGAAGGTAGATGTAATCATGCGAGATTTTTTCCACTAGGAGAATCCGTATGTATCTTAAACACGAGTGTTCAAAGGTTTCTTAATATCCACTCTCATTAACCATTTCTCACAGCTACTTGCAAGATCCAGCGAATTACAGTTACATGGATCTTTCGTCATTATGATGATTTCGTGATCTCTATAAAGGTCGCTGATCGGAAGATAATATTTCAGCCATCATTATCCATGTTGCAATTTTGTCTTTCACCTAGGATTAGAGTGGATATGTAAAGTTCGACACTTCCTTAACCAGCCAAAAATAGATATTCTATCAGCTTCTGGTTTTTAAGATTAAAGGCTTTCGTTTTATTTATCCTAAGTACGATTTTAACTGCATTCTAACATTATTTTCATTATTAGCAAAAAGGATTACATCGTCAGCGCATTCAGTCTATGGTACTATACTCAGGACTAATTTTTACACCCCTTATCGGCAAGCTATGTCCATTATCCAGTCTATTGTATAGTTGAATGCACTCAGCCTTGACGGATATCAATTTTTATTTCTAAGGAGTTTTTTCGTTATATATAAACTTTCCTGCGCTGATAAATTTCCTTTATGAACCAAATAATCTTCTCTTCACCTTCCAATGCGTCGTTTTACCAAATTGAATTGAAGGCAGCAGAGTCGATGAAACGTATGACTTGCAGATATTTGATTACCCTGCTTAATATGAATATCTGCTCGGCATAACCGTCAGTCCAGATCAGAATCCAGCTTGGTTTGAACGTTTTCTACTATCTCGTGCTGCCATAAGTCTATTTATTGCAAGGAAAGCAAAAATTTTCACTGAAACGTGTCTAATAAATTGATTCTCGGCAATTGTCACAGTAGGTCCCATCACATTTTTGAGAATTGGCAATAGAAGTACTTTGCTGCAGTCATCTGGTATTTCTTTCTTCCATACCAAAGATATCTATTGAAAGTGTGATATAAAGAATAATGAATAATATTTGAAAAGTTCATTCGGAAGATCATTCTCCGGAAGTTTTGTTGTCCTCAAGCATTTTATTCTAACAGCTCTCGCCATTACTGGTTAGGCTTGCTCCGCTGGCTACAACGGTAAGACGTCTCTAAGCTGCTCGGTCCGACGCCATCACTGGTGGTAATAAAAGCCTTTTTTTTTCATCGTCTAAGTTCATAAATCGCTGGTCCACTTATATGTTCAAAATCTTTCTTGATTGTATCAGTCCAGGTCTTGACTGGCCTTTCTCGTTTTTGACGCCAACCATCACAGGGTTTAACAAGTAACGAAATATGCGTCAACTCCTGTGGTGAACGACGAACGTATAGGGGGACCAGCGACCAGCCCTAGTCAGCGAAGATGACACTCTGTGATAACAATGCAAGTTGTATTTGAACGAAGGTGGATGCGATCATCTGATATTTTATCAGCTCGATGGATTCGTAAAATGTATCTTAGGCATGAGTGGTCAAAGTGGTTCTTAATATCTTTCACTCCCATTGGTCTTGTTTCGCAGCTATATACCAAAATCGAATGAATTGCACTATATGGACCCCGATTTTCTTCTTTATGGTGGGATAATTCCATAAAGCTTTCATCAACAGGAAAAGCTCATTTCTAACTGTCGTTATCCTGGTTACCATTTCATCCTTTGCCTGGACATTTGAGATTAGAGTGGATCCAAGGTGTTTAAGGTCGAGCACTTCTTAAACTAGTAATGAATTGATAAAAATAGATATTTTATCAGCATTTTGGATATAAGACGAAAACACTTTCGTTTTATTTACATTGATTTTGAATCCAGTTCTCGTTGCAGTTATTAACACATTATTTAATATTATTTACATTTCCTTATAACTATCAGCAAAGAGGACTACATTATCAGCGTATTCAAAGTCAATGATGCTATGCTCAGGACTGATTTGCACCTCTTGAATGCTGACAAGCAGTGCATCAAGCTTCTGGATGAAAAATTATTTTCCATGTTGCTGACGATTATGTTACAAACATATGGTTCCAGAGATGTCACTATCCCTATCCATTTCTCCAAATCTTTCAAGATAATTGAAAAATTTTGAAATGTGAATTTTAGCTCAAACTATAACGTGGTTTCATCCATGACAGTTGCCAGTTTCACTGCCGCGATAGGAACGACTAATGTAGCACAAAACTCTGCCCACGGCGACTTGCTAAGATTATAATCAATTTGATTTGAATATTGATTATCCGAAGAGTTCCACTTCACTAGACGTTTCCGATTCCAGAAGTTAACAAAAAGTTCTTCAGCAAATTAAAGAAGGCGTTCTCCATTGACGCATTGGACCTCGATGATATATTTACCAATTACCGAGTCCACCATGGTGTTATCATGATTAACGCATGCGTCCCACTCCCCACAACAATTATGGTTATGTCACCTTTCGATAGAGATGATAAATCGAAGTTATAGAACTTATTTTCATCACAGTCATCTGCATACAAAGTTGGAGCCCATGCATTGATGACAGGTACTTTCTTTCGAAGCGAGCGTAAGCCATACGTTTACCAGCATTTACCAGCTTCCACTTAATCGGAATGGACCGAGGTTTTTCAGATATGACTGCTACCACTTTACATCTTAATTTGTTTTTGACATCTCAAAATCCATCTTTTTTAAATATTCAATCGAATTTTATTTTTCCACATCCGTCTCCATAATTTTCTCTTAATCTCCAGTTATCACTGTGGCTTTTTCGATATACTCTCATGATGCTATCTTATCGTGACACCATCTTTTGCAGTTTGTAATTGCAGATTGGGAAAGGAGAAAAAAAAGAAAGCAAGGGAATTATTGAGAATATTGAGATTGGGAGGGAATTTAACAGAAATTTACACGAATATGGCGGATCTTGAGAGATTTCCTGGACTTCTGCGAATTATAGCAAATTATTATATAGATTTTTTCAGATTGGATAACAATTTCACTGTCGTGGCCAGTAAAACAATCTTTAAATGTGATAGAGCAAATTTGCTGTGGAATTGTAAAGGTGAATCATTAATTGTTTTGTACCGAAAAATCATAATTTATTTCTAGTATGTTTCACCATAAACACCAGAAAATATGGCATATATTTTATTTTATATTGAGCTGGCCACTTTTTATTTCCTTTAAAATTGTGATCTGCTTTCATTTCTAGTAGCATTTCATAGTGATGTTTTTCAAATTTTTTCAGACTTTTGGAACAAATCAAAATTTTAAAATAAATTTCATATTCGAGCTTCAGGAACTGCGCTAATTGCCTTAGCTATAGTGGATGTGGATCAGTCAAATAAAAGCTACTATGGCGAACAAATTCTTTATTTAATGTCTATTAATGGTGAAAGTTGTATGGTAACTTTATCTAAACAAGGGCCTATTTACTGTGTGAAATGGAATCCTAATGGGAAGGAATTTGCAGTTTGTTATGGTTTTATGCCAGCACGGGTATTTTTTTATCCCTAAATAAAATGGCATTCTATTTTTATTAAGTAACATGCCACACGGGTGGAATTTTTTTAAATCACTGGATATCTCGTTAAAATTCATATTTCATATTTCCTTCCTTTTCATACCTTCTAACTCTTGCATTGTTTTTATCCAAGAAATCTTCATAATTTTCTCCCTAATATTTTTCAGTATCGAGTTCTCCGATATCCCCCTTACAGTACAATTTTATAATTTATAGTTGTGAGTACAAAAGATGTCATTTAATATTGCGGGGCGTTGGGAGAAGAAAGTGGAGATAGTGGTACTAAGAAATTACAGTTGGATCCAAGGGAGTTAAATTGGCTGAAAGAGGTCTACGATAATATTAATAATGGATTATGGTAAAAGAATACAGCTGGATTTTAGGGGTAATATGGATATGAATATGTTAATGAAGCGAAGTTTGAGTGAGGAATAATAAGTGATTTTAGTCGAAATATTGTCAACAGTAATATAAAATAATTTTTTAATGGTTATTAATAGGCTATAACAAAAGAGATTTAGTAGTATTATAGGGTACTACATGAAAACACATGAAAAACTGGTGATTTCGTTGTTTCTTTAAATTATTCCTCTACAAGCCCATTGTCACTTAGAATGCAGAATTCTGCTTTAGTAATATCACAGTTATCATAATGTCAATATTAAATCACATTTAATTATAATAATAATAATTGTTTTATAATTGCAAAATCCATATATTAATAGTATTTCTTGTATTGATTTATAAAATTATAAAAATGCCTCCGCTTATCTCTTATCTCTTAAGTTCCTTCCGTTAAAAGCGCTTTTGGACATAGGGAAGACAGCAGAAATTAGCTGCTTTTAATAATGATTTAGCATTGCTAATCAAAATTCTTGTTGTGCGGTAAATTGGTACATAAACCTTTCCCCATTCCTTTTTTCTGATAATTTTCTGCTTCGCGGGCACCATAGAGGAATTTATACGAGCATATAGCATAAGGAAATTTAAGGGAGCATTATCTTTAATGGCAGAATATGGTGCATTTTGATTTTTATTAAAAAAGATAAGAGAAATTTTGAGAATAAGGGAAGTTCTGTAATAGTATCTAAAGGACTGGGATGAAATTTATTGCAACAGTTATAGGTACCTCCTAGTGGAGTATGGCTACACTGACAAGATAATTTCAAGGGTCTTGAGGATTACTACAGATCTCAGCTAATTACAAGAAGGTATAGCTTAGTCATTGTGGGGATTTAAAAGAAGGCTCGTAACGATTTAAGGCAAAAAAAATTGGTAGAAAAAGAAGGCTGTAGATAAACAAATACAATAAAATTCATTGTTTTAGTCTCATCATTTCGTTTTTAGAGTTTTTTTTTAAAAATTTCGATCGCAGCTGTTTCTATATTGCAGATAATTTAAATATTTTTTACTGCTATGAAATGGGATATTGATTCAGATTTTTTTGATTCAGGTATCTTTCTATAATGTAAAAGGTGAGTGTGTTTTCGATATGGGTGAAGGTCCTCGAAATGATCTATATTATAATCGCTTTGGAAATATTTTAATTGTTTGTGGATTTGGTAATATTGCATCTGGTAATATGGAGTTTTGGGATGTTGGAGGTCGGAAGGAAATCATTAAAGTAAATCCTTATCTTATTTAAAGTTGTAATCACCTTAATGAGCCTTAATTTCCAAAATTCATCAATTTATGAGCAATAAAATATAATATTTAGATTCAAGTACCAAATACTACTTTCCTGGAATGGGCTCCAGATGGTCAGCTTGTAATTACGGCTACGACCGCTCCTCGGTTACGTATGGATAATTGTTATCGAATATGGCATTTTACTGGAAAGCTCATATATGAGTTCTTATGCAAAGAAACTGTTGAACTTTTTCAGGTATCAAAACCGTTTTTTATTGCAACAGCTATAAATTAAGGATTTTAACATGAAAAATTTTAGGTTCAGTGGAGGCCGGTAAGTGATGGAATTTATCACCCTTTTCCATTACCCACTTTAACAAGCGATGACAAAGCTAAAGCTGGTTTAATCTTCCGATCAAAAAATGCTGATGAAAGTCATCCAGCAAATAATTTACCTGCTGGTTCTATTTCCAAAATTAGCGCATATGTGCCGCCTCATCTGCGCAAGAGAGGTATGTTAATTGAAAATCATTGAAATATATTCAATTATTGATTGTAACTGCAATTTCTAAAGTTTGGTTTTTGGTAACTAAGTTTTTTTCAGTTATTAAAAAGGTTTTGTATATATAGCTGCTTTATTTATAAAAATGAATTGAAATTATTAGCATGATTAATCACTAATCATTCATTAATCATTAAACATCATTAATTAAATTAATGTTTTTTTTATCCAAATGGAAAATTATTCATTTATTTTGAGGTATTGGCAAAGGTGGTTTAGATTCAGCTATAACTCAGAAAGCAGTGAAGTCTGAAATAGAAAAGAAGGTTAAATTTAAAATTTTCTATTTTTTTGTGTTTTTAATTGTGTATTAGTATCTTTCATTTTAGATAATGAATTTGCGAAAGAAGATTGATGATATTGCGAAATTAAAAAAAAGGATGCTAAATGGCGAAACTTTGGAAGCCAACCAATTACAGAAAATAGAAAAAGAATGCGGCTGGTTGAAAGAACTTGAAGCATTAAAATTGTCAACTGAAAATTAAATTTTATTTAATCTTATCTATTTCTTTAATGCAATGATTTCGTTTTGTTGTTCTATTGTTTTTTGTCTTCGTAAAATTCGTGGAAAAAATTTATTTAATAAAATATTTTTCCAGCGCAAAACACATTTTCAAAAAAAAATTTTTTGATTATTGCAAATTGGAAAAGCATAACTTTTATTATCCTTAATTCTCAAAATATATAAAGGCTTGGCTTTTGTTTTGCTTGACCCTTCAAATAAAAAGTTCGTTCAATTTTTCGTCGTTTATTTTGCAAAACCATACAAGGTTTTTGTGATCAATGTTGTTAGAAAAATGGTGTTTTTTCCATTGATTCAGCACTGGTCCATAATTTTGGATGTATTATTTCCAATTCTTTAGTAAAATTCTCAATTTTTAATAAGAAATTTGGCATCAATGTTTATTGCCTGACTGTGCTGCCAGAGCGCATATAAGGAGATAATAAATGTCGGCAGTTCTGCAGATTTGCTATAGTCACCCTTAGGTAAGACGTAAAATGAAAACCGATAATGGAAGAATACGGTCAAGAATGCTAAAGGTCGTGAATTGGAGAGAGTTCTTTGAGTCTGAACTGCTTGCACACCACCGATTTGTCAAGCAGTCGGAGCCTTTAATATTGTATGAAGAGTGGCGCTGAAGAGATATTTGCATAAATGCAAAATTTTGTTAGCGAGCTAACATCTATATACTTAAACGTTTCTGCGAGGAATATGCAAAACGTTTGATAAATTTGATAAAGAAGCTTGGAAGCTTGCAACTGCCCAGGCAAATTTATATTGCTTACATGACCGAAGCTTGCTAAGAATAAAATGATGCCATTTTCTCAAATTTTCTTTCGCTTCCTGTTAATTCAGACTTAGCATAAAATTAACAGTTGCCTCTGTTGCTTTTATCTTCCGTAGAATAGCATAACACTGATAACAATCTCGCTGTGCTTGTTTGGAACTTATTTGAATTCTGTGCAGTGCAGGGTGTCCTAATTTCTTGTCGATTTTGGATTTCACGTAATCAACTGGGACACCATGATCTTTGTGTCGAGACGAACAAAATAACTTTCAAATTTCAGACCCATAGGTGGAAGTGGAACCTTATGCAAATTTGAACAACCGTTCAATCTGTGGTTAACATTGAACTTTTCCTTTTAAATTTTAAATTTTGCTAGGATGGAAAAATTGTAAAAATTTCAACTATTCAATTAACAAATCATGGGAGGTACTTCCAGCGATAGAGTCAAATGCTCCTTAGTGATTGACTGATAGCTTCCATCCTCGCCAGCTAAGCTTCGAAGCCATATAACAAGACAGCGAGCAGGGTGGAAGTCACCTTACGTTTTGACAAATGTTTTGGAAATAAAGTATAAAAGGCTCACTCACGGAGATATCTGTTTTTGAAAACAAATTTTTCATGAATAAATCTTTTTATGAATATTTTCGTTTCTACCTCCTTTCGTTTCTAATTTCTTACATAACGCAGAAAATTTGAGACTTTTCCCACTCCGCTCCATACTTGGCTGCTTGAGACGTCGTTCTGCATCGCACGATCTGCGATTTCTCGTCATTTGCTTGCCTCGTTCCCTTATCACTTAGTCCTTCTTCCCCACCACTTTGCACGCTTCCTTCTCTTTGTGTTCCTTGAAATTCTGTTATTTTTTCTAACCTGTCTTTGACGCATCATTTTCATGTTGTATTTACTCAATATTTTATCATCGAACTTTTATTCCCTTATATTCCTGAATTCGCATCCTTGCTTGCATCGATTCCACGCACAACGATGGCTCGCCGCTGCATAATAGCACAGTCACCTCTGCACCAGTGCCGCATAAACAAGACGATTCTCTGTGTCCAGTCTCCCAGCATAGACAAAGCCGACATATAGCATTTTAAATTTAAAATAATTCGGTCTAATCTCATTTTTCCGTTTCTGTTCGTAGGTTCTGAAGGTTTCAGCAAAGGGCCAATGGCATATTACTTGAAGAAGATTTTGGCGCCTGTTATTGAGGATTTAGCGTCCCAGGTAGTACCATAATTCTCTTAGTTATTAATTATTTAATTTAAATATTTAATGAATTGATATTTGATGAATTTAATTTAAACATTTAATGAATTAATTAGAATATTCATTGTTTTCCAATTCTTTACACCCTGTTTATTTCGTCATAATATTAATGAATTATTTTTGTGAGGTGATGGCAGATAGCGTTGATAAGGAGTGTGAGACATGGTTATGGTGAGGACACGAGGAACGGATGAGGAAAAACCAAAAAAGCACGGAGGAATGCAGTGTCTTGTCTCCATCCTTCAATAAGCTTATTAGGTGGTCGGGAAGAAAATATTTAATTTGCAAAATTTATAAATACTGCTCAATTTTATTTAGTTTGCATTGCCAACAAAATCTGGTCCTGGAATTATCGTGTCGCGTATAAACGCCAAGAAAAATCGTGTTTTGAAGAAAGCAGTTGTTGAAGCGATGGGTATTCATCGTGACAGTATTGTCTTAGAAATCGGTTATGGAAGAGGAGATGGTAATATTTTTAAATATTACTTTTCTCCTCATTTTAAGATTTAAGATTTGGGTCTATTAATTAGTTTATTTCTATTTACTAAGTTTGATAATCCTTACTTCGGAGCATTTGGTCCATACCTATTTTAGGTGTGAGAGATTGGAAATAATTTGTAATTTGGGAATGAGATGACAGAAAAAAAAGGGAAAAGAAGTGCCGAGAAATTGCAAGCATTCATTTTCATGTGATCTCCCATTATCGTTGGTTTGCTTTGAATCAGACTATCGCAGTCCATTTATCTAACCCATTTATTAATATGCCAAAAACAAGCGAAAGGTCTGAATAAGGATAACGAAACAAAAGTTATGCATTTATTAACTGCGATGATATTCAATGCTGGAATAAAATTCTTGTGAATTATCGGATTATATAGTTTTTTTTTTTTTAATTTATCAGAATAGAATACAAATCTAAAAGTGATGATTGATGAATGATATTAAGTAATATTTATTCGTTAAGTAATATTTATTTGTTTGTAGAGAGGTAAAACTTTAATTTTTATTTACTTATTAATTTATTACTAATTAATATTAATTTATTGATTTATTTATAATATTTGAGGTATCAAATTTGTCTTTGACAAAATAAAGAATGGAAATGGTATGGTTTATGGCACTGAAATTTCGCGTTACTTAGAAAGTATCACTGCTAATCGTTTCGCTCTCGAAATTCGTGAAGAAAAAACTATTCGGTTGGATCGAGTAATTTTTTTTACCACGGAGTTTTAGCTTTAAGGGAATTATTTTACGAATAAGTGCTATTGTTTTTGAATTGATATTTTTCCCCCGAATTGTTATTTTAATTTTATAATTAATTGACACATTTAAACTTTATATATATATATAGGTCGTTGATCTTCGATATTTGCCATATCCTAATGATTTCTTTGATGGTATCTTTCATGTGGATTCCTATTACTTTTGGGGACCACGATTGATCGATATTCTTATTGAGATTCGTCGAGTTCTTAAACCTGGTGGAAGTTTAGTGACTGCTTTGCAGTTAAGTAGGTAAATAAATTTTTTCTGCTAAAGAAATCAAATGCTTCTATAATTTTGCTTTAACCTAGTTTTCAGCTTTTGATGGTGGGCGAGTTTTTTCATTGAATTGGGCGAGATTACTAATAATATTATTCATTTTTTTTATAGTATGGAATTAACGGGTTCAACTTAATAGGATGGTATTATTTTCAGATTGCGGAAATTGCACAAGTGGAATATAATAAATGAAAAGCAATTTAATCCGGCTTTCTATTTACTATCATTAGAACCGGCTGGTTTTAAAGATATTAAAGTTTGTTCTTTTCTCCATCAAGATAATAGTATTAATTATTGGCATTTGAACTGTATTAATTTAGATGGAATATTTTGAACATCCTAATTCTATATTCGAAATGATTAGTACCAGAAAATGTCTGGATTCTGAAGAAATTTCTGATCCTGATTTGAAAATGAAACAACTTGAGAATTTAATTAAAACTGATATGCTTGCTATGCGTCTTCTTGAAGAACGACATCCAGTATATGATCATCGTGAAATATCGGTCATTGATTCAGATACTGACGCGAGATCGATGAAATAATTATAACTTAATCGAAAAAGTTTGTTGAAACGATCTTCTAAATTTTTATTAAGGGAATCTATTGAGACATTTTTATTCCTTATTGTTTTTGTGCTTCTTTATATTTAATAAACATTGTTTTCCATAGCCACAATAATGCAGTTCAGGTTATTCCATCCTGATTTATTTTTTCTTTAAAGCAGACGAGATAAATTAGTAGATTTGCTATTCGCGAAGATATTTTATGTTAAATTGATTGTTATATGACCATTCTTCTTCCATTTTTTTTACAGATTGAGTAATGTCTGATGATGAGATAAAACCTGTGAAAATGGCTAAGAAAATTTTAAAACACGAAAGGACCATTTTTTTGATAGATGTTGGTTCAAACATGGCAGATGTATGTCCTGATTCTAATGCCTCTTTTCTTGATGTCGCTAAAGAGATTCTGGATTGGATTATTACAAGAAAAGTAATAATTCTGTATTCTGTATAATAATTCTGTTTTCATTCAAATAATTTGCTTATTAATGATTGCGTAATCTCCTTCAATTGAAAATTGCAGTAACAAAATTTTTACCATGAATTATTTTTATTGCTAATCGACGATTTCTTCTTCTTCTAGTAGCTCTCACCATTACGATGGCTCCAATGGTTACAAGAGTAAGACGATTCCAAGCTGCGGGATGTGAAGCCATCGTCAATAGTAATAGAAGCTATTTCTTTTTCCATCGTCTGAGTCCATATATTGCTGGTCCACCTATAATTCAAAATCTTTCTTGACCAGTCCAGGCTTTGATTGGATTACCTCGTTTTTGACGCTTATCTATCAAAAGGCAAGTTTAGCAAGTAACAAAATGCTAACTTCTGTGGAACGACGAAGAACATGCTTAATCAACGAAAGTGACGCTCTGTGATGATATTGTTAATGCAAGTGATATTTGAGCAAAGGTGGATGCGATCATAAAATTTTATCCACTCGGTGAACCCGTAAAATGTACCTTAGATATGAATCACAGAGCACGTCAGACGCACGTTGTTAGCATTATTTGTATTTCATCATAACTATCAGCAAAAAGGACTACATCAGCAGCGTATTCAAGATCTGTGATACTTTCTTATTTCGAAGGAGTCTGTCATTTCCCCATATACCCAAACCTGCGCCCACGTACGCTGATAGTTATGATGAAGGCCTTTATGAGTCGAATGATTTTTTCAGGAATACCGTCGCATTCTATCACCCTCCACAGCGCCGTCAATTGAATTAATTGAATCAATTCTGTCAATTGAATCGAAAAGCATTTGCAAAATCATATGACGCATGAAGCATATGACGGTGCATTGCTGATATTTGAATCGTCATTCTAACATCCTTCTTAATGCGAATATGGGGTCAGCACACCACGCCCCTGTCTGAATCCAGCTTGATTAGGGCTCATCCTGCTGTCTCGTACTGCCATAAGTCTATCGAGTAAAAGGGAAGCAAAAATTTTCATCGAGATGTCTAATAAGCTGATTCCTCGATAATTGTCGCAGTATGTCCTATCTTTTTTCTTATGAATTGGGAGCAGAATTGTTTTGCTGCGGTCATCTGGTAATATCTTCCATACCAGAAAGTACAAGGTGCGTTACGATGGGCAACATTTCAAGAATTCAACCCATCTTCCATCTTCTTATTGGTCTTAAGCTTATGGAGATTATTTCTTTTTCTCTCGACGATTTACGAATGGTGATTCAATTAGTTTCTTTTTTCTGTAATCATGATAATGATGGGTTCATATATTTCATTTCAGATTTTTGCAAAATCGTCTGATGAATTTGCTGTAATGTTGTTTGGGTGTGAATGTGATAGTATATCGTTTCCGGTTTTTTCTGATAAGAATATTAGATTTTGTATAGAAAAACTGCAAACTGCAAAAATTGAATGGTTAAAATTATTCGAGAAAGAAATTCAAATCAGTATTAACACAAAGGGGGATTGTAAGTTGTAATTCGTGATAATTTTAATTTTTTCCATTCATTCAGCTTAACAATAATCATATAATATTCAGATTTTAAAAAATTTTATTGTACTTTTTTTGTTTGTTAAAATTTTATTTTAAGATATTTCTGCACTCACAGAAGCAGTCAATTATATTAGATGCTTATCATATTTGGACCAAACTGATTTAACAGCTCGAAATCTTTTGCTCATAAGTAACTTGGCAGGTTACCCTATCGGCTCTTCTGAAATTGATCCTGCGAGAATTGAGAATATCGTTAATAGCATCAAAACTTGTGGAATTTCTTTGAACGTTGTGTAAAAGCATTTTCATTTATATCATATTTTTTTCAAAAAATGTCAAATGTTATTTTTGTTCTTTTTAAAATTTTTTGTTAAATTATATTATTTTCATTTTTTTAAAGTTTCAGTGGTCCGCCAGTGAAGTTTTACAAATGCGAATATACGAAAAATGAAACTGATGGATCCAAAATGGTTTTGAATGAAACTGAAAATGGTTTAAAATTGGTTTCTTCTATTGTTCAACAAGTAAATGGAGTCATCTACTCTTTTACGTATATCATTTATAAATTTGTTATTATTGGTTGTGTCATTTCTAACTATTTTTTCTGCCTTTCTACGTCACAACTTGATACGCAGCTTATATGTAATTTAAAGAATTTTGATTCAATAGGGTTTTAGAATTTTTCAATTCATTGACCACGCCTTTGTTGTAAATTATTTGTATATATTATATGGAAGAGATTATATATATTTGAGCGATTATATGTGAATATGAAATTGGAAATATCTAATATTTAAAAATGAAATACGATTTTTTTTAGGGAAGTATTGCCTATGTTGCAAAAGTTTATTCGCCGTCAAACGAATATTCGTGGTCAAAAATTTTTATTGGAGCTGGGGGAGAATATTAAATTACCATTGTATTTATTTAAAAAGGTTCAAGAGATGGACATGAAATTCAATTTCGAAAAATTTGACGAATCGACGAAAGTGAAAGTAAGATAAATGATTCGGTTATTTACTGCATTTGTTATTCATTGTTAGAAGTTTTTTAACTGTTCGTACTTTCAATAAGAAATCAAAAATTGCAAAAAAAATCGGAATTTTCAGTTGAAAAAAGAAACTATTTTTGAAAAAATCGTTGATACTGATTGCATACCCAGTTCAAAAGTTGATGCGAAATTTCAACAAAGCAAAAAAATTATACAACTGAAGAAAGAGGAAACTGTAAAAGGTATTTCAAAAGCTATTTATTATAACAAAACCAAAATTTAAAAATCTGAATGTTTTGGTAGAAATTTTTGAAATTTTCTCTTAGTAAAATTAAAAAAATTTATTATGCAAATAAATTTAAATAGGTTACTGCTTTGGAACATCCGTAATATCTTTTAATGAAGCGGATCAGAAAGTATATGGGTGGGCCCGAGAAAGTCGATCTATGAAGCTCATGCAATTTGTTAAATCATCGGAAGTGATTTTGATCATTTTTCTATAACCTATTTTTTATGTATTCATTTCTATAACCTATTCATTTTTTTGGGTAAATAGGAATTCCAGTTTATTCATGTTGGGCAATTTGTTTTCAGGAGTGAAGTCACTTGAAAATCATATATTTTTGCAGTAAATTTGAATGTGTCTACATATGTTTAATTGCTTAGGAAATTGCATTGCTTAAGCTACTAATTCTTCTAGATATTGCAACATTATCTGATGGATGGAGGAGTGTATTATTGTTTGCCACCCGTCGACGATGAGGTTTCTTTAACACTTTGTTTATTTTTATTTATTTTTTTGGTTTTCTTTTATATATATCATAATTTATTCAGGACGGCTCAACAATGATTTCGTCATTGGTAAATGCGATGATAATTGAAGAATCAGTGGCTTTAGTTCGTTTCGTGTTTAATGGAGTATCTTTTCCACGCATTATGGCGTTATTCCCAAGAATAAGCAAGAAAGGGGCTCCAGTTTGTTTTTCTATTGATTTTTAACAATATTTTTACGGAAAACATCGAAAGAATTTTGTTGAATTTTGCAGATATTCGTTGGAATCGCTTTGCCTTTTTATGACGATTTTCGCGGATTAGAATTTCCATCATTTGAGGAAGAACAGTTTAAACCTACTTGTTGGTTTCAGATTGTATTTTTTATTTCTAAATTATTTTTAATATTTAGTTTTTTCTTGAATTTTGGGAAAATTCAAAATGTGTAAGTTTATATATGTATAATATCGGTAATATAGAATTATGTTAGGAATAAAATGAGAGCTTGTGGATAATTCGATACATTTTCTTTCTACCTCTAATGCGATGTTCCTATTTATCTGACATTATCAGCTCTTACATTTCTCAATTTCTTTCTTTAACTTTACAAATAAAATAATAATATTTGGTGTGGTATAATCAGCGAGTGCTTGTTCCTTTTAGGTAAAAATTATAAGAATTTTTAGATGAGCAAGTGTGTGTAGTTGAAGCCTTTGTTTCTTCAATGGATCTTACAAAATATCAGATGTATGTTATTTTGTATTTTCTTCATAGATTTTATTGTTAAGGTGATAAAAAAAGATGATTTATTCATGCATTTAATTTAAGAATAAAATTTTTAAAATTTCAGTAGTAATAGCGGTGAATACATAGAAAGTTTGCGACCACGTGATGTTTCTAATCCCAAATTGCAGCGAATATGTGAAGCAGTCAAACATAGGGCATTTAATCCTGACGATCCTTTATTGATTCCATCTTCAAAAATCCTGGATGACTTAAAGCCTAGACCTATGCTGCTAAAGTTTGCAAGGTTATTCCGAGTTTTTCACTCTTTTTCTTAAAACTTCGCTAAATTATAATGTAAACACAACCACACGATATCATGAAATTTGCGGAGGTGAATTTTTTGTTTTCTAGTTTGCTTTAATCAAACACAGCTAAACTATTCAGTTTTAAATTTCTTCGATTGAAAATTTCCATTTAATTGATAGTTCTTACCAAAACTGATCTGAGGAAATTTTTTTTCCTTTTTTGAGGCCTGCTTAAGTCAACATATTTTTGCATATATTTTTTTTTAGTTTGATTTTAGCGAGTCGATATTGTTGATGAAGAAAAAGTTCAGAGTTTATGAACTTACACAAAAGAAATGGACTGAAAAAAATGAAGATGATTCTACCGACTTATGAGGAATTCTCTCACTTTTCGCAAAAAATTCGCAAAGAACAGTGAAGAAATTGAATTAATCTATAATATTGTCTCAAATTTCGGTGGGAAATTTTTTCAGTTGCGATGGATTTATTGAAATATGCTTCATATAATTTTGTAAAAGCTTAGATGCTTCTTTTTTACAAATTTATATCCTCACAGCAGAAATTTACAAATCACAAATTTACAAATTTATCCTCATTAGCATTCCTATGTTTCGATTATCAGAAGTGGAAAATGTTGGTGCTTGTGGCATTCACTTCAAGATTATAGCTAGAACTTTGATTCCGTTTGATTGTATTTCGTTCACATTCTTTTTTTATTCTTCTAAATTACAGATATTTGAGTTTAAAGGCAGTAATTTAATCATATCATTCATACTTGCTATAAATATTTTTCCACATTTATCAGTGCATCTTAATATTTCATTCGCTATAACATTTGTTAATTTTTATTTCTTATTTTTACCAGAAATTTATTAATGAATGAAACTTTTATTTTCTCATTTGGTGTTTTGGTGATTTATTGGAGATCCATTTCTACTTTAATTATATAATTCAACAGTTACATATGATTAACATTTATTTTTGCAATATTAATGATATAGACTTTGTTGAATATTGCTTGCCATATATTGGAAGCAGTAGTAGATTGTGGGGAAGTGTGAAATAAAAGAAATGTGAAATGATTGTAAGATTATAGGTGTGAGTTTAAGTGTTGGTAAAATAAACTGTTGCGAAGGTGAAAGGAAGAGTATGAGGTCATATTATTCAATATCTTTCATCGTTCTCTGGACGAAATAGGTGGAAGCCATCATTCGTATTCGGATACCAAGCATAGATCTTTGCAGTAATTATTATTTCATTTATTCATCTGAGTTCGGATTGTATAAATTTTCAATATGTAACAACTTAAACTTTGAGATTCGTATGTGTTAATCAACTTCATTTTAAGAATTAGAAAATGGTTTTCCAAAATTTCAAGTTGTTACTGCATTGCTTTTCTTCTAATAGTTCTGACTACTGTTGGTTAGGCTCGCTCAGTTGGGTATATTTCTAAGCTGTTCGATTTGATGCCATCGCCAATAATAATAAAAGCCATTCCTATTTCCACTTTTATTGAAAGAAATCGCTGATCTGCTTGAAGTCTTGATTGACGCTCTTCGTCATCCATCATAGTGTTTAGGAAATAATGAAATATGTGTCAATTCCTGTGGTGGGCGACGAAGAAAAAACCCTAACCGATAAAAGGTGTGATGGCAATAATGCAGGCGATATTTAAGCAGGAATGGATGGTGTGATCATATTTATCCACTAGACGAACCCGTAAAATCTATCGTAGTGGCCAAAGGCTTATTGATATCCTTCACTTTCATTCGCGATTTGTCGCAGCTATAAGCAAAATCGAGCTCTTTGAGCGAATTGAAAATATATGGGCGCTATCTTTTGTTTATGGTGATTTCCCGAATGGTTGTGTAAAGGCTTCGTCAGCTAGAAGAAGGCATTTCTATGCTTAGCCATTTCGGATTAGAGTGGATCCAAGATATTTAAAATCGGGCAACGAACTGATGTAAATATTTTATCTGCTTATATATAAGACGAAAATATATTTTCGTTTTACTTTGATTCTGAGTACGATTCCCGCTGCAGTTGTTGACACATTGTTTAGCATTATTACCATTACGTAAAAAATAGGCGTTGTAAGATTACCATTTTTAATTCTCCGATATCTATTATAGGTATCTATTATAAATATCTCTTTCAATCTCTCAACAGCGACTGAATAAGATATGATCGGTCTAGTTGGAGTGTTGGTTGTCCGAGGGATCCCAAGTGACTAGATGTCATCTCTGATGCAGGAAGCATACCAGTATATCCGTCATCAGAGAGACGTTCTCCATTGATGCACTGGACCTCGGTTCCATATTTTCCAGGTTTATCGTTGTGGAATTGTGTCCGACGCGGGAATCCTATTCTCCTCCGATTATAACCATGCCGTTTTCGAAAATTTTGAATAGAAATCTTGTCAGCAGTTGTGATTCCGCATAGAATTTATGCTATCATCTGTGCAAAAAGTAGAAGCATAGAAACTGATGACTGAAATATTACAGAACTTTCCTTTGAAATATACGTAAAGCAGGTATATAGTGGTCAACCTGCGTCATTTTCTCAACCACAACATAAAATCACAGAGTATAGAACGAAAACGAACAACATGGAGAACAAAATATTATTATTGATGTTTTGCGAGGTTAAAATTCAAAATCCAGATCCATGTTCCCAGTGTATGAAAACGATATTATTATTTGACGCTGGAGCACGAAAGGATCTAAACCCCGAGTTGTCCGAAACACCACAGTGATATAGTTTAGTACTCCGTGTAGCCAGATTTAATAATTGTTTAATTGCATTAAAACAGAGTTAATTGCATTAGACTCGAAATGAAGAATGCGGACCTCCGACAAGGAGGCGATATTTAGATTAATTGGTCAGCGTGATGGATAGTGATTGCTTGACTTCCAGAGCCCATAAACGTTATGTCGTTGCTCGCTATTATAGACTTCCCCTGTTGTGCAGAGAGCCATTTCTCTTGATTGGATTCGAACGATTGTCCTGGCTTCCTAGCACTTCTCAAGGCTTGAGGTCGTTTTCAAAGTCCGGATCGCATACTTATCACATGTTTATATCACATGTTTATACATACTTATCACCATGGGGCTGAGCGAATGCCATATCAAAAAAATCTAGCCTTTTTACCATAGTTACAGGTGGATCCTCGGATTTTGTATGTAATGATAGGTTTACTTATGTCAAAGATAAAAATAACGAAAAAAATTGAGGGAAAAATGAAATTGAAAATGAAGAAAGACAAACTTAAAAAATAAAAAGACTGCATGATTGATGAATAATTGCTAGTTCCTTGAACTGTTTTCATCAGCTAAGTTTGAATTTGAAGTTTGTTGTTCTTTATTGGAAGATTTACATCGGATACTTTGTCATTAATTCAAAAATAAGTATATTTTCTTTTTTTTGTAAATTAATGAATCTCGTTATAGAAAGTATAAGTATAAGTATAAGTTTTCTACATTTGTTTCGCTTTTTCAGGTTCTTATTTGCTTTCTCTATTTATCTCTCTATTCTTTGACGACGTTTTTTTTGTTATATACGAAGGGAATTATGAGATGTATATTTATCATAGATTTTTAACGTTCATATCGAGAAGAATGCGGCATTTTTTCGTTACAACGCCTATTTTCTACGTAAATGCTCGTATGTTAGTCAAGTAGTCTTTTATTAGCAAAGCAACCAGTAGAATATTCTGAATGCTCAAATGCCTTAAAACTGCCACTTCTTTTATTCATTTAGACAAGAATGATTTCGATAAATATTTTTGCAGCACCTCATCTTGGTCATCTTTACACTGCTTTAATAGCTGATGCATCATATCGTTGGAATCTTTTTGAATGTGGAGGCACTTGCCTGTTTGTAAGTGGAACTGATGAGCATGGAACCAAGGTTCCCTCTTTCTATTTTATAAAAGCATGTTTCCATCTTTCATTTAGATTAATTATAGATTAAATTTATTTTTTTAGTATGATTTATTTATCAAGTTTAATTACAGGTATATAAAGCTGCCAAAAATGCAAATGTGGATGTGAAATCATACTGCGATCGCATTAGCAAGACTTTTGTGGATCTTCTTGATCGTTTCAATATTCATCCCACGAATTTTGTTCGAACTACTGATAAAACGCATCAGTTAGCTGTTCAGTATGTTTGGGCAAGTTTTTATTGAATTTAAGCATTCATTTATTTTCTCATTTTTTATTTTACATATAAGCAAGAATAATGTTCTTAACTACAAAAATTTTATTATATTTCATTAATTCAAGAATGTTAATTTTTTTTCACTTAGCAACAGTGAACGTTTTATAATTACTAATATTTACAGAATGAACTGAAGAAAAATGGTTTGCTGTCGAAAAAAATCCATCAAGGGTGGTATTCGATTATCGATGAATGCTTTTATAATGAAGAAGACGTAGAGGAACTGATAAATAATAACAACTCTTCAAAAGTAAATTTTCAAGAATTTTTAGACTATTTTTTGCAAGAATTTTACGAGAATTTTCGTCAGATTAAGAGTTTATTTCAGATATCAAAAATAACTCGATCGCCCGTTGAATGGGTTCAGGAAGAAAATTATGTTTTCACTTTATCACAGTTTCTCGAACCAATAAAAAAATGGTTGATGCGAGACGGTAATCATTTTTTATTTTTATATTTTATATTTCTGTTTTTCTCCATTTCAAATTTAGGTAATTTTATTTGTTGCAGGTACCATCTATCCTAAAAATTATGTGCATCCTGCCCTGCTTTGTCTGAACGAGGTTAATGAAGTTTCGGTATCAAGAGATAGCAATCGTGTTCTTTGGGGAATCGGTGTTCCTGACGATGATAGTCAAAATGTAATATTTTTTATGAAGTAATTATTTGTTTTTATTATTATAAATTCTATTTTGTTCCTTTTTTTAATTCCTTTCATTATTCTGGTTTCATTTTAGATTTACGTTTGGTTAGACGCATTGATTAGCTATTTATCTGTTACTGGTTTTCCAAACAAAAAAAATATATATTGGCCACCATCATGTCAGTTTATTGGGAAGGATATTTTGAGGTTGCTTTTTGAAAAGAACTATTTTTGAAAAGTTTTTGATTATTTTTTACTAATATAATTTTACCGCGATTCTGCGTAATATATCTTATAATTTTTAATATTCTGTTTTTACCCTTATTCTATTCAAATATTCTATTCAAATTTTATAAAAATTAATTTTTCCTTTTTCCTCAGCTTTTATTTAAAGAAAACGTTCGTCTAAATGTTTAAAGCCAGTTATTCTGTTACTGTTTTATTTTACCCTTTACATCAGATGTAGGAATGAAAATAAAACAGTTCATTAAGGAATAAATGAAATGTTTTGATCATTGAATCTTGATTGTTGAAGTGAAACTTCTTAAGCAAGGATTGAAATTAATCTAAAATGCAAATGGAAGTATGGAAATATGTAACAGATGTATAATGGTTGTCTTTTGGTTTTAATGGTTGTCTTCTAACAATGGTTTGAAAATATTTGAAAATTACTTCATTTGTCAATCGAAACAATGTAATAATTTTAATACAATGTATCAAGTAATGTACTTTCATACGATTACTGCCAATTAGAGCTATTCTAGTCTAAAGGCAGCCAAAGCAATCTGTTGCAAATCTAGCTTTATAACTTGGCTATTGAAAATTTATGGAATGAACGAAGTCATACGACAATCCAGTCAGATGTTTTGCTGATAAAATTGGTAAGGGCATGGCATTAGACGAATTAGATTTAATCGGATCACGATTTTTTTCTAAAGAAAAGGTCGGTTTTATCAAGTCCTATCACAAATTCTTATTAAAGTGTTTTAAATCACCATAGATTTATGTTTATGGCTTTTACCTTGATAAATTGATGAGCGTCAAAATTGTCTTATCTTTCCTACTACTCCATGAAAAACATATGGATATACCTAATTTTGATTATATCGTCCATTTTGAACGTCGTAATGTTCCAGCTGTCTCCATGGATTGGGTTATGGCACCATGCGGGCCAAACACCACTTACAGCATTCGAGAAGTATATAAATCAATTCAAAGCATAGTATATATACGGATCTTGAATAGGCTGGTGTTGTTATCATTTTCGCTGATAGTTAAAAAAATTGTAACGTATGTTAGGCCCGTTGCCAATAACAGCAGCGAAAATTGACTTTCAAATCTCTGTAAATAAGAGAAAATCCTTTCCATCTTATGTACCAAACGCTTTCTAAGATCATAAACTATATTAATCATCAGTGCTTTAAGAAGAAAAAAAAAACTTAATATCTTTAAAACTTTAAAGAAAAATTATTTTAGATTCGCTTTAATTTATGTATGTCTGTGTAGGCGTTTGTGTCTATCTAGCTATAGGAAAATCATATATACGGCTGCGAAATTTGATTAATGAAAATAAAAGTTGGGAAGTTAGGAAAAGTTAGAAAAAAAGGAAATCTACCTCTGATCGTTCTTGTCTGCAACTGCATTAAAATTATTGTCGCAAGGTGTCGTCTATGCAGGTTTGACCACGTTCTTCGTCGCTTAGCACGAATTGATGCACATCTTTCTTCTTGTTAATCCTTGATGGATAGCTTCAAAAGTGAGGAGGACCTATCAAAACTTGAGATGGTACCAACCAAGCCAATGGAGATTTTGAACAAGTGGCCAGGCGACATACGAGTTCAAATGGTGGAAAAAGGCATATTCACTTTCAGGAATGGCATCGGATCGGGAGACTTGCAATTTTCTCACATTAATCGCCATTCGAACATGTCAAACTAGCAGTGGGGCGAACTATTTAGAATGAAAATTTCACCAGCCATTGGTGAAATATGTGCTTTTTAGCATAATGTGGAAAATAGTAGCGATTTCCTCTAATTAGAACATTGTTGAGAATGCAGTATTCTCTGATTCTTAATAGGATAAAATCCTAATGATTATATAAAGATAAACCCAATGATTGAATTTCAATGTAAATTTTCTTAGAAGAACCCTTAATTGATTTTCTATGTGGCGAATTCAATAATTTATAATCCCGCAAGCGACGATGAAATTAGAAGCTACTTTTGAAGCATTTTTTAAATTTCTCGACGCTCAATAGAGAATATTCATTTATTATTTTAATTACGATAAGCCAATTATTTCTTTATTGAAAATGAGAAAATGGAATTACAATCAAATTATTTACTTATATCGGCTATTTATCCGTTATGTCGCTGTTTTGACATCCTCAATGATATATTAATTAATATTTAATATATATTAATTAAAATCGGTTAAATTTTATTTTTCACCTTATTTCAATTCCAAAATTACGAGGAATTTCTACTGCGCGAATTCGTTGGTGCATATTTTATTTTATTTTTCGTTTCTCAAATAAAGTTTTTCAAATTCTGCGATTTAGATTTCATGTAAAGCTCTGGCCTGCTGTTCTAATGGCTCTAAATTTAGACCTACCAAAACGAATATTCGTTCATGGTCATTGGCTTATTAATAATATTAAGTTACGCTTTTCTATTATGGTTTTGGTTTTTTTATTTCGATTTTTTATTTATTTCGATTCATTCATGTGGAAATAAAGGAATGAAATTTTATTCTATTTAACTAATATCATTTTTACTGAATTTTTATTTCATTTTTAGATGTCGAAAAGTCTAGGAAACGTTGTGGATCCTATAGCCGCTGCTGGTGATCTTACTTTTGAAGGTCTTAGGTATTTTCTTTTGCGTCAAGGTACACCAAACGATCGAGCAAGTTAGTTTTAAGTTTTACAGTTGCTTATCTTTTTCTTTTTTTATTGTCTATTTCTTAATTTATTCATTTCTTTATAATTTTCTTCATTTTTTCTTAGATTTCGATATTTTAACAGCAAAACGCGTTGTGATGAGTGATCTTTCCAACAATATTGGTAATTTACTCCAACGTTCCACTGTTAAAAAGATGAATCCAAAGCAGGCCTATCCCTCATTTGATCAAGCGATTCTTGCATACAAATTTACAGATGGTTTAATATTCATAAGGAAACTAAATATGTTGCATGGTATAATATTTTAGAAATTTTTATTGAAGAATTTGCAGTAATTTCGAAAATGTTGCTCATGTTGCTTAATTATCGCTTTATTGAGAACAGTGTTGTGAGCATGTCGAAGAATTGAATTTCCATAAAGCACTTGAAACGATCATTGATGTTGCGAGTGATGCAAACAGAATTTTTCAAAAATATGAACCATGGCATCTCCAACGAACAGAAGAAGTAAGTAGATCGAAAAGCATATTATTTTGAAATTTTGCTCTTTTAAATTATTAATTATAAGCAGAAGTGATTATTTTATTGTGTTATGTGCTTCAAATTTAAATTTAAGATTAATAGTATCTGTAAAATGGACCCACGCGTAATTATGTTAGGTCTCTTTTATTTTTTTCAGCTCTCAGCCTTGCAGGTTAGGCTGGCTCTGCTTGCTACAAGAGTAAGATGTTTCCAAGTTGCTCGATTTGATGCCATCGTCGGTTGTATAGAATCCATTCCTTCTTCCATCTTCTTTCATTCATATATTGCTGGTTCACCTACACGCTCACGCTCTTTACTATATCAATCCAGATCTTGATTGGCTCTCTTTGCTTTTGACACCATCCATAGAGTTTAGTGAATAATGAAATATATGTCAACTCGTTTGGTGAAGTGTGCCTTAACCAGCGAAGGTGATGCTCTATTCTGGTACTACAAGTGGTATTTGAGCGAAGGATTCAATCATGTGAGATTTTGTGAGATTTGTGAGATTTTTCATCCACTCGTTTTATCGAACACGATCCACTATTATCGGGCATATAATAAGGTCGCTCGAATCTTAGCTGTATAGGCGCCAATCCCAATACAAAACGCACCTCTTAAAAAACCAATCCTCAAAAAAAAAATAAACACTAAAACATTTAAAAACTTAAAAATAACCCTCAAAATAAAAAAAACAAATCCAAAAAATAGATACAAAAACACCCCATCGTAAGGGGGGGAGAGGGGCTTTCAATTAATTCCTTCTTTATAGCGATTTCGCTAGGAATCCGTAAAGGTCTCGTCAACTGGGAAAAGGCATTATTGCCTTTTTCAAGTTATTCAGGTTGTAATTTTTTCTTTCGTTTGGCCGTCTGGGATTAGAGTGAATCCAAGATATTTAAAATGAAGCACTTCCTCAACCGGTAATAAATTGATAAAAATAGGTATTTTATCAGCATTTTGTCTAAGACGAAAATACTTTGTTTTATTTGTTTTATTTATTTATTGTTTTATTTACATTGATTTTGAGTCCAATTCTCGCTACAATTGTTGACACATTATTCAACATTATTTTTGCATTACTTCCTCACTTTGGGTCTTAAGCATTTATTAATCCTTATTAATCCTGGTTCAGAGCAGAGATACTGGCTATATCACTGTGGTGCTTCGAATAACTCGGGACGAAATGGCGTAGCGATTGTTATGTCTGACAAGGCCCATTCCGCTTTGATTGAGTGGAAATCGGTAAACGACCGTATGGCGTATGGTATGTCTGTTTTAAGGGAAAGTTCTGGAATATCTCGGTCATCAGTGTCTACGCTCAAACTCTGTCGGTAGATGACCGTGATAAAGATAAATTCTATGCGGAACTTCAACTGCTAACAAAGTTTCCACGGAAACATGACATGATCATAATAAAGGGAGACTGGAATGTTCGCGTAGACTACAATGCACCTCAACAATTGGCAAATATGGCATCGAAGACCAGTGTGCCAATGGGGAACGTCTTCTTCGTTATGCCGAAGAGCATGAATTTTTTATTACTAATGCTTGCTTCCGGCATCATAGAAAACATTTAGCCACGTGGAACTTCCTGGACAACCAACATTTCAACCAGATTAATTATATCAGCCGTTGGAAGAATTCCGTACTAGATAGCCGTTCCTACCGTGGTGCTGAAACGGGCAATCTTCATGGATCTGCCCATGTTGTGGTTCGAGCCAAGATCAGCATAAAACTGACAATTCGCAGAAAACAACATTCCTTAAGATCCTTCAACTACCTCAAACTAAAAAATTCGGGGACAGTGAGCATATTTCAAACCGAATTATTGAAGCATCTCAATGATGCAAATATCAGTGATTTTTCTGGAACGGCAAATGAATACTAGTCTAAGCTAAAGGAATGTCTCCGAAAATCAGCCACTTCCAAGCTAGGGCATACTAGTAGGAAGTACGCTAGTTGGGTATCGGAAGCAACTATCCAATTGTGCTTTGGTGTTGCCAAAGCACGAATGTCAGATGATCCTGACTACTGGGTATTTCGAAGATTTGCAACGAAAGCAGCAAGGCGGGACAGAAATCACTATTGGAGTGACATGGCCTCAAGAATGGAGGCGGGGCTCGATTAGGCGACAGTAGGAAACTAACAAAGTCTCCACGGAAACATGACATGATCATAATAGAGGGAGACTGGAATGTTCGCGTAGACTACAATGCACCTCATTCTGCCTTCTTTACAAAGCAACTATGACTCGGGGAACGATCAATGAAATGGTAAGAGACAGCAATGGCAGTACTGATCAAAAGTATTAAGGATCGCCTCATAAGATGGAAAGAATTCTTTGAGGCCAAACTTAACCATGAAGCACCATCTGTTGCCCCAGATATAGCCGATACGTTTGCCGAAGCATTATGCTTGCAATTGCGAGTCTTCAACAGGAGAAGAAATAATTTCAGTTATTCATAAGCTTAAGGCCACTAAAACTCCAGGAGAAGATAATCTTCGGGCTGAGTTTTTTTTCTTCATTTCTTTTCAAGTGGTGTCCATCGTTCTTCATAACGCACCTTCAATAAATATACTATCTAGTATGCGAAAAAGAAATATTACCAGATGATTGCAGCAAAGCAATTCTGCTCCCAATTCTCAAGAAAGGTGATAGGATATACTGAGACAATTATCGAGGAATCAGCCTAATAGACATCTCAGCAAAAATTTTTGCTTCCCTGCTACTAAACAGACTCATGGAAGTACGAGACAGCAGGATGCGCACTAATCAAGCTGGTTTCAGACCAGGGCACCGTTGTGCTGACCTATTCACATTAAGAAAGGTGTTGGAATATCGCTTCAAATATTAGCAACCCATTGTCAGGTATTTCATCGACTTTCCGACTGCCTTTTATTCAATTGATAGAACTTTGGAGCTTGGCGCTTTGGAGGGTGATGGAATGTTCCAGAGAAGATCATTCGACTCATAAAAGCATTTTATGAGCGTACGTCGGCGCAGGTCTATATATATGGGGGACTGACAGATTCCTTCGAGATAAAAATTGTGTCAAGGCTGCATTCTTTCTCCTACAATATTCATCTATGCGATAGACTAGGTAATGGACACTGCTTGTCGGCACTCAAAGGGTGTCCAAATCACTCCTGAGCATCGTATCATATATCTTGAATACGCTAATGATGTAGTCCTTTTTGCTGAGTTATAGTGAAATACAAGTAATACTAAATAAGAAACTGTAGCAAGAATCGAACTCAGGTTCAATGTAAATAAAACGAAAGTCTTTTCGTCTTATGTGCGAGATGCTGATAAAATGCTTCTTTTTCGTAAATTCATTTTGTTGAAGAAGTGCCTGATGTGCCTGATTTCAAATACCTTGTGTCCACTCTAATATTAAATGGACAGACAAAAGATGGTATTACAACTCGGATCACGGCAGCTAGAAATGTGTTTTTCCGATTGACGAAACCTTTATGGAGTCGTCGTGAAATCATCATAGAAACGAAAGTCCGCATCTATATTGCCGTGATCCATTCGATCTTACTATGTGGTTCTGAGATATGGCCAACGAGAGTGAAGGATATTGAGAAGCTATTAGCCTTTGAATATTCATACATTTTATGGATCCACTGAGCGGATAAAATATCACATGATCGCATCCACCTTCGTTCAGGCACCTAATAATGCTATGAGCGTCGCCTTCGCTGGTTAGAGTACGTTCTCAGTCGTCCATCGCTTGTCGCATATTTCGTTATTTGCTAAACCGTATGATGGATGGCGTCGAAAGCGATGTGGGTCAACCAAGACTTGGATTGATATGGTCAGGAAAGATTTTGAATGTATAGGTGGACCAGCAACATATTGACTTAGACGATGAAAAAAGGAATAGCTTCTATTACTGTCGACGATGGCATCAGACGCGCCGCTTGGAAGCGTCTTACCCTTGTAGCTGTTGGAGCCAGCCTAACCAGTAATAAGAGCTGTTAGAAGAAGTCGCTTTATGAAAAAGGCGGAATAGTTTCCTATTATCGCTTAATCGAGTCGCTTCTCAATTGTCAAGGCCATATTGTTCCAGTAGCGATTTCTGTTCCGTCGAGTTTTTGTTCTTATTATTCTTCTAAACAGCCGATAGTCAAGATCTCTTGAAATTTATACTTTGGCAACTTTTTAAATCAGTGGGACATTTCCAACTGATTTCCAACTAACGCATTTTATTAGTATATAGTAGTATAGAAGTGCTAACTTTCAAAGATATACATTTGTTGGGACCAGTGTTTATCTGCAATTCCAGATATATCATTGATATGCCTTTCTCTGAGGTATTTCAATAAATCGGTTTGAAATGCGCTTATTACCTCCGAATCTTTTAGATAGTTGAGAAATCTTGGGCGACATTATTCATTGCGAATTGTCAGTTTTATGTGAATCATATTCTTAAGACTTGAGGTCGTTTACTATGCCTAGATCGCATACTTGGTTCAAACTATAGCATGGCCTTATCCATGAAGATTACCATTTTTAATTCCCCGAGAAATAGGTATCTAATATAAATATCTCTTTCAATCTCTTTCAACAGCGACTGAATAAGATATGATCGGTCTAGTTGGAGTGTTGGTTGTTCGAGGGATCCCAAGTGACTAGATGTCATCTCTGATGCCGGAAGCATACCAGTATATCCGTCATCAGAGAGACGTTCTCCATTGGTGCACTGGACCTCGGTTCCATATTTACCAGATTTATCGTTGTGGAATTGTGTCCTACGCGGGAATCCTATTCTCCTCCGATTATAACCATGCCGTTTTCGGAAATTTTGAATAGAAATCTTGTCAGCAGTTGGGATTCCGCATAGAACTTATGCTATCATCTGTGCAAAAAGTAGAAGCTTAGAAACCGAAATATTACAGAACTTTGAAATATACGTAGAGCATATAGTGGTCAACCTGCGTCATTTTCTCAACCACATACAATCACAGATTGTAAACGAAAATGAACATGGAAAACAAAATATCATTACTGATGTTTTGTGAGGCTAAAATTCAAAATCCAGATTCATGTTCCCAGTGTATGAAAACGATATTATTATTTGACGCTGGAGCACAAAAGGATCTAAACCGAGTTGTCCGAAACATCACAGTGATATAGTTTAGATAGTACTCCATGCTCAGAGCCAGATTTAATAATTGCATTAGATCCGAAATGAAGAATGCGGACCTCCGACAAGGAGGCGATATCCACACGATATTTGGATTAAGTGGTCAGCGTGCTGGATAGTGGTTGCTTGCTTTCTATCATCCTTTTTGACATTCCACGCTGCTACGGTTAATTCTTCGTCACCGCGTTGAGAGTCGTTTCCCTTAACAGATTTCGAGTAATTATCCTGACTCGCTAGCAGATCATACCTTGAGGTTGTTTGACTACGATCGGATTATATAATAATCGCATACCACAGGGTTGCGACTATTGTGGTCATCAGAGGACGCGGACCATGTTAGGAAACGACTAAAGATTTGATCCTTTCACCATAGAGTCACTTGGGGATATAATTACAGCTATTAAAGATAAAGATAAAAGAAGGAAAAAAATTAAGGAGAGATGAAAGATAAAGTAGAAAATAACAAGAAAAAATATAATATAATATAAATATAATATAATATAATATATAATTTAATATAAAAATATAGAGAAAATATTTCTCATCCCCCTGTCGGCGGGTCATCCCCACTTCTGGTCCTGTGCAGAGATCTTGGAGAATGAAAGTCCGCAGCATCTTAGCTGATCCTAATATTACGCTCTTCTGTATAGATATTTCCGGTATAGTTTCTGGAACCCATTTTTCTAGCTTAGGAGTCGTGGTTCCAAGTGTTTCAGTTGCCACTGGAATCGTTTTGGCCTTTATTTTCCATATTTTCTCTAGTTCCTCTTTCAGCCTTTGGTTTTTCTCTAACTTCTCATATTCTTAATTTTTATATTATTTGATATTACTATATCAATTAACAGATTTCTGGTTTCGAATTCTTGTCTATTACCACGATAACTGGCTGATTGGCCAGTACTTGTTTGTTTGTTTGGATTGGGAAATCCCATAAGATCTTCACTTTATTCTCTATGATTTTCTAATGAATCTCCCATTTGGTCTTGGGAAAATCTCAACCATATGCAGAGTAGATGCTAGCTACTTTCAATATATATTATTCGATCTTACATTTTACATGCTGCCACTATGTGTTGTTCTGTTTTTGCACAGTATTTAGAATCTTTTCTAGTCGAGTGGATTCTTGTTTTGATGGATCTGACGCTTGCTGCTGTGCTGCTATAATCAATACCTCAGTGTTTCTTTTTATTACGACTTACTCCAACCATTGGTAGGATTTCACAATGTCAGTTACTTCAGTTGATGGTGCAACCCTCGCTTTGTCATGGTATTTTTCCACTGTCTGTACATTTTCTCATTAATTCATCCTTTGGTGCCATCCTGATATATTTCTGGATGCTTCGAGTTTCATTTAAGATAGTAGCTTTCGTACCCATTAAGTCCTTTTTTCTGGTTGGTGTGCACTTGGACTTGGAATGGAAATTTCTATGTATTGTGAGGAGTTTCTTGATTTTTACATCAGCAAGCTCCTTTCTTTCTTTGTCTCTTTTGTCCATCTTACAATGCTAGTTGCTTACCTGATGACTGGCATGCTGTGCATATTTATGGCATAGATTTTGTTTTTCCCGTTGTGCTGGTCCTTCAAGATTTGTTTTAAGCTTTCGCTTTTGTGATACTTGTTGCAGTCTTCCTTGTTGTGGTTACCATGTAATTGTTGGATACTTGTAGATAACCTATATTTCTGCTATGTGTTCTGGTGGTAGCCTATTAGTCATTCAGCAGATTCCAGGAATAGAGGTGTCTCTATTCTGAAGAGAGCGCTGTTAGGAACGGCTAAGATACTGTACAGAAATCTTAATCTCCCAGGCCTCTACTAGAGGATGATCATGATCCCCCTACCCATAGGGGGAGATAAATGGAAAGATATATATTATATATATATTATACATTATACAGTTATTATACATTTTTATATATATATATATATATTATATATATTATATATCATACATTATACAGTTATTATATATTATACATTTTTTTTTCTTTAATTTTAGATGAATTTATTTCCAGATTGAAACTTTGCTTTTCCTAGTTTATGAAGCTCTTCGAATAAGCAATATTTTGCTGCAGCCTTTTATTCCTGAATTTGCTGATCGATCGCTGTCCAGGTTAGAAATCGGAAATTTGTTTGTGATTTGTTGAAAATTTTAAAATCTTTTTTGAAACTTGTTTTAAGCTAAAAAATGGCAATTTTGAATTAGATTCAACTTTAAAGTTAGATTACATAAATTTTTCAAAATATTTTAGCTCATTGATTTGTTTATGGCTTTATATTAATAATTGAATTAATAATAATTGAAAAATGACGTTACTTATGGTTAAGTTTTATTTCATTTTTTGAATAATAATTTTTGCTAAAAAAATGAGAGCCAAAGAAGAGGAAATTTAATAATTTTTTTTCATTTTTTTTAATTTTTATTTCTTTGAAGACTTGGTATTCCACAAGGCGAACGACGCTTTTTTGATGCTATATTTGGTGGAGACCCAATAAAGCACCTTTCAAACAGGCCTTTAGGACCAAATTGTGGGATTGTTTCACCGATGCTCGAATTTCATTAGTATATGTTCTTTAATAACACGAGAATCTTCGAAGGAACATTGATTCCCTTTTGGCCTTTTTAGTTGAATCGAAACAATTTTTGTCCTGATCCTTATGATTTTGCAGCAAAAAATAACAGATGGATAAATCAGAAGAAATCACTTTCTTTCTTGAATTATACACTTGGACTAAGAACAACATAAATGTTTATTGTATAATGTTTCAGTAAAGAAATTTGATAATAAAGATTTATAAGAGATTTCTGTGTTTTGAGTTATTGTCAAAGCATTTATAATATATGAATATTAATTCGACTGGAGAAATTAATCAGTTTGCCATCTAAAAGAACAACATATTCTTGGTTGAATTGAAACTATTGGCTTGAAAAAATATTTTTGGAAATTTTAGTTATGGCGTCAGTAATCAAAGACTTGAACTTGAGTGAATCCGAAATCGATGCTTTCATTAAACATTATCATACGGCTGATGTAAGTGTTATTTTTTAATTAGCAGTGGTTCTTGATTCTAACTGTTAGTAGAAATAATTTTAGTGTACATTCCTACGGAATATCCCGTCGGCCACTGTGAATTACGAAAGTGCAGATCATCGATTAAGGATCAAATTGGAATGTCAGGCACGTAATCGTTTTTTCCGTGAAGAACTGCAAAAGCTGCCAACTGATGAAGATATTATGGTAGCTTATTTTTCCAGATTTTTTAAGTTTGAAGTATTCTATGATTCAAGTTTATGCCAAAATTTTTTAAGGGAATTTCGAAGAAAAGTTCCATTCTTATTTTTCGTGCGTTATATCTTAGGAAAATCTGCTTGCGACATTGGTGCTTTAAATTTCGAATTGAATTGAAATGTAAAGTTTTGCGAAGGAGAAATGAGGGTCACAAGTTCCGATATTTAATGAATAAAATAAATGGAAATTGTACAGCCCAGTTAGAAGAATTTTTTTAAAGTGATCAAAGCGATATCAGATCTGGTTTATCATCTTACCACTGTTATCCTGAAAGATTACGCTTTTCTTCTTGTTAGCTGGTTGATTGCAAAGGATACTTATTTGAATTTATTATTTGATTATTTCGTAGAACCACAGATCTATTAGGATTTGTCTCCATGTACTCTTGAAAGGAGATTTAAAAGTGTATAGCGCCATTTCTTTTCTCTGGTTATTGCTAGGATACGAAGTTTTGCAAGGCGTCACTTTTGAATAAAAATATAGTTCGATCCTTTACACCACTCAGGTTAATAGTAGAATCAATTTGCTTCTGCCAAGAACAAGTCCATGTTGAATTAATGATGTGGACAATGGGGAATGCGCTGACGATGATTATTGGTATTTTATTTCGATTCCTTTTGTATCTTTTTCTTTTTTTCTTTTTTTCCTAATATTTGTAAGTTATTAGGTGTGACTTACGAAAATAGTATGTCAAATAATGTTACTTTGATCAAACATCGTCGGCTCGGTCCTTGGCCTCCTGACGAGAGTAACGCTAAAGTCCAGATGGTGCTGGGGATCTTAAGAAAATGATGATTGCTTTCGGAATTTGCGAAATTGAATTTTTTCCCACAACTTATAAGTGGATATATTTCCTATGCATTTGCTGAAGTGAAACTTAACGGTTTATAAATATAGTTATTTTCTGTTAATTTCTCGATTATCATCAATGCCAAAGAATTTACTTTCATCTCTATAGGGTTAACATCGCTTGCTGAAATATTTGTAAATATTTACAATTCTTTCAGACGAAGCACTTATATAGCATACATTTTTTTGGGTAACAACACTGTCTAGAAGGGGTTTTGTTTTTATCCATCAAATTTATTTTTACCCTAAAGGCATATTAAAATAACCTTTCCGATTACTAAACTCTAATCACTTTGTCTTATCCATATATGTTCCAATGTTGACTATTGACAGTCGATACAGAACTGAAACAATCGAATATTAAGCAAAAATTCTTTGAAACTTCCTGAGATTATGCTTTAATCATTATTTTTCATTCTCGCTATTTGGTTTTGCTTTTTTTGTTAAATTTCTGAAATATTTTTGAGGTTTTTCATGGAATGTTAGAAAAACATTCTTGTTCCTCATCAGAAGATGGTTTTAAACTGATCGGTTACTTTGGATATCAGGTTATTTCATGTTTAATTTAATTTTTACAGTTCTTTGTTCTTCGTTCATTCTTTTATTTTTTAGTATGAAGATATTTTAATATTTTGGTGGATGGTTAAGACAGAGAGCATTTTAAAGTACAAACTTTCTTGCCTCTTTAAATATATCTTTCTTTGTTTATTAAAATCAGTATCAGTATCAGTCATCTACGGTATACATTATTTGAAAATATTCATTTTATTTTAGGCATGCGTTGCGTCATGTAATGCTGCAATTCGTCGTTTAGTTTCTGTAAAATTATTCTTGGATTTACATATTGCGAACAAAAAAGATGTATATGGAAGAATACCTATCGATCTTGTTACGAATTTTGTGCGAACGAAGAAAGATAGGATTAATAAAATGATAGGCTTAAGTTACTATGATTCATCGAGGAAGGGTTATCTTACGCCGGAGGTAGTATTGTTCTTGTCTGAAAAGTCCCATTTTCTTTAGAAATTTTTTCATTTAATTTAGAAGTTAGTACAAAAATTAGAATGTGAGCTCGAAATTTGAATCTTACGTTTTATTACAGGATTTATCTGATTATATCAGCGAAGTGATGGTACCAAATATTCCTTCTCTTAATGATCTGGAAGTGATTTTTTGTTTTATTAACCTTCAGTCATATCAGAAAAGCTTTTTGAAATTATAATTTCGAAAGAAATATGTTGTTTTTTTTTCAGAATGATGATCAAGGTTATTATTTGTGCATGGCTACTCGCAAATTCTTCTTCTTTTTGGACCCAGTGCGGCAGAAAAAAATAATGATCACTGATATTATTGCGAGCAAATTACTTGATGAAATGGAAAGTGTGGAAGAAGCTTCGTTATTGGAGCTAGAAAAAGATAGCATAGGAGAATGTGAAAATACTGAAAATTCTGCTCCAAAGCAAAATGCGGATCAATGGTTGTAATTATCTTCTATTCTTTTTGTCTTTTAAATTTTCATTTTCTGTTGAAATTCATTTCTTAGATTTTAGGTTTTCGAAAGCAAACTTCATTCGTATCAGAGAATCTTATAAAGTATTAGATTTAGACTCAAATGGTCTTTTGAGTTTGGACGAGATGACAAATTTTCAGCGCCTTACGAATACTTTTATTCAAAGGTTTGATTTTGTAAAAATTTAGAATATTTTTATATTTTCTTTTCTTATTGAACAATATTTGTTTTTCTTCTTTTACGGATGGCTTTGCTGTCTATAAGGACAAGACCTTTCTATCGATTCTAAAAATAACGGAAGACTCTCCTATATTCCATGTACCTATATATTGGAAATCTTTTCTGATTGTATCCAGGTCTTGTTTGGTTCTCGACGCCATCCTAAGCCATCCAACATGGGGCTTAATAAGGTGCAAGATATGCATTAATTCTTGTGGTGAGCGATGAAAAACATGGACTACCGACGTTATTTGACGGTACTGTCGATACAGATGCTAATTCAATGGCTTAGTGACAAGATGATCGCAGTAGAGAATCAAGAAGTTCGAATTTGACTGATGCTTCACGCTAAATCTAGTGGGAGTATCGTAGAATGGCACAGGATAAAATGGCACAGTGGGTTGAATTCTAAGGTTCTACATGGATCCTTTATCTATTTTTCCGAGTGATGGTGGCGATTCATTTCTGTTTATATCGCCAAACGGCTCTCTGACAAAATTTTCCTGATCCAACAAGCCAGTGAAACTAACCTGACCAGAAGTGGCAAGAATTCTTAAAAAAAAATTAGAGATGATTTCGAACGAAGATGGATCTGATTATGTAAAATTTTATAAACTAATTGATGTACGCCTAAAATACTTTAGGTATGCTTGATCATTATTATTATCACTATTATTGATATCATCCACTTTTATCGGCCATATTTCGTATTCCTTTAATAAGATAATACGCATTACTGCTAAATAGATGGAAAATTTCGTTTTTATAGTAATTTCATGGCGGTTCCATAAAATAACTCATAGCTGCGATTATCTGGTTGCAGTTTTCTGACCATTTTGTATGGGATGAAATATGAAGAATAAGAACATTTAAAGTTTGGCATTTTCTCCACTTGTTATGCATTAGTTAAAATAAGCATTTTATCAGCATCTTGGTACACAAAATGAAAGGGTCCTTCATCTTATTTGCATTGATTCACTCGCTGCAATGGAAGGGATTATGTTATCAGCATCTTGAGGTACAATACTCTGGTCTGGAAATAAAAGGATGTAGCTTTTACCATTTCTAAAGGGTCGATTCCCCACACGGACTTGTAGTGATATACGCTGGTGAAGTGTTCTTAGTTGAATAATTTTCTCAAGATCACCATATTTCCTTACATTTCGTTTTTATAAAAATAATTGCTTGTCGTTATAATTGTCGTTTTTATATAGTAACTCTTATTTTAAATTCAACTATTGTGAATTAATGTCATTTTTAAGGATCTTTGAAGTACAACAAACATATTACAATAATGAGATCGATTTGAATGGATTTTGTGATTTATTGCTTGCAATGCAATATAAATCGGTAAATTTAAAATGGTATTATTCACTAGCATGCTTACTGCTGCCACGGCTTCCTCTTATTTTCCTTTGAATCACAAAATTTATGGCGAGAAAAAAATCAAAATTTTTAAAAAAAAGATTGAAAAAGAGAAATTATAATTATTTATGCGCATTAGATAAAGTAATTAACTTGGCTTAGCACAGTTAAAAGTTATTGAATGATTTATCCAACTTGAAATTATTTTCATTGGTTCTGATCTGCGATTTCTTGGTCCATTGCATTAATTTTTTTAGGATTAGTCGCTAAGCGATTTTTAAAGAATGACTAATATTCATATTTCGATGCTAAATTATTTCAGGATAGTTCAGCTCTAAGTTATTACTTTCGAATATTAGACGTTGATGGAGATGGATTTTTGAATGCTGCAGATTTATACTATTTTTACAGAGACATTGCTGAAATGTTGGATTCTTGTATCGCGGATGATGATGCTTCGCAAAAAGCACCACCTTTTAATGATGTTAAGGATGAAATATTTGATATCTGTCGGCCGAAAGATCCGCTTAGGTGATTTTGCCGATTATTTGTTATTTTCCTTTATTATTCTTACTTTAATTTTTTATTTCTCTTTATATTTTTCAATAGATAATATATTTTCTCTAACTTTATGCTAAATTGCAGAATATCGCTAAAGGAATTGATAGCCTCAGGGAAAGGAGGCACAATTGTCGGTATGCTGACAGATTTAGATGATTTTTTAAATTACGAAAATCGTGAAGGCGTTGTTTATGAAGAATGATCCATATGGTCGCAGAATGGATTTCATAAAAATCTTTCAATAAAATTCCCATCGACCCTTTATCTATTTCAGTTTTGTCATTTCTTATATAAATTTGTGATGCATAATCCGCAGCTTCTTATCAGCCATTAATGTAATTTTATTTAAATCCTCATGTACCTCATTTACCACAATTTCTTTGTTTAAGCCACATATTATTGTTGCGCACATTATTTTTATTTCTGACCTATTTCGAAACAAGTAAAACGAAGATTAAAACGAAAAGACTGGATCTCCTCAGCCCAACTAACAAGACACGAGCTTTTAAGTTGTTGGTCTCGGATTTCGTGGACTTTATGAAGATTTCCAGCGGAAGATCTTCTGTGCTATATGCATGGATGTAATGATTTGGCTCGCACATGCTTTTAGTTCAACGCAACAATGTATTGCTTGTTCACACGAGTCCACAGTGAACTAATAAATGAACCATGGGAATATTCCGTGCTATGGTCGAACGAGTACGATGATTAGTAAAATGTGACAGAATGTGGCCCTTTTGTTTTTTCCTATATTTCAAATCAAGTCTCAAATCAAGGTAGTTGATTGGATGGATGGGGATAAAGTAATGGCAATGAAGAAGATAACGGAGACATTTACTGATTTGGGCAATCTTCTTATCATTGATAACGATCCTTTGTCGAACGATGATAATAACGACAAGTATAAGTTTTCTCTTTTTATTTTTTGTTTAATCGTTTGAAATTTTGAATGTAAATTGGCTTACATTAAGTGGAAGAATCTTCTGAATTCTTATAAGATCGGTGATTTCTTATTTGGTTCATCTGTCATTTGATCGTATGGATTGCGCGCGAAAATGTGGCTACTGCATTAATTGCGTCCACACGAGCAAATGGCAAGTGAATATTGACCAGAGATGAAGTTTTTTATGGTTATTTTTATATTATACACTGTGTTTTTTGCTTTCTTGCAGCAATATAAGAGGTAATTTTTTTAAATTTTTTTTCATTTTTTTTCTAAATTTAAATATAAACTTTGCTTTGTTAAAAAAACAGTAATTTTTTCTTAGCATAAATGGCACATATGCTGCTAAGGGAACTTTGGCGTCCGACTCTAAGTCGTACGACTGATGGTAGGCGAAAATGGGGGTGAAAACTTATTTTAGTAAAGATGAGGTAAAGTAGGAAAAATTAAAAAGAAAAAGGAAGCAGATTTTGTTTTTTTGTGATGAGATAAGCTGGAGGACCATCAGTTTTTTAAAATTTCTTTTAAATTTATTTTTTTAAAACTTATATTTTTAAATTTTTTACGTTTCTTACAGTAAGGTATATTTTATATCTTCGAATTTTCCATCTCAGATTTTCTTTTCAGTTATGCTGAAGATAAAGTTTGCGAACTAACTCGTGATAATACCCAGCATTTATTTAATGGAATTTGGAAGTTAGAGCGATTAACAGTTGATAATGTTGTCTGTGCTAAGGTAAGTCTATTTTAAAATAGAAGCAGTTTTATTAATGCCGACTCTTCTTTTAACAGCTCGTTCAATCGTTTCGTTCATTTTTTTAATAATTCATGCAATTAAAGTTGAAATTTTTTTTGCAAAGTTGCGATAATTATATATGAACCTAGTTATTATTTAATCAGAAAAATTCCAGTTGCCTCTGCCAGTGCTGAGGATTCCTCGTGAAAAACCACTTCCTGAGAATAAACCTTTAACAAAATGGCAGCAATATGCCCAACAGAAAGGGATTCGCCAGCGAAAGAGAGATAAAAAATTTTTTGATAAAGACACAAAGGCAAGCTATATATTAGCCTTCGAGCTGATTCTTTATCTATTCTATTACATTTTGATTTATTTATCATAATTTTTTTCATTTGTTTTATTGTCTTTTTTTAGGAATGGAGGCCGCGTTATGGATACAAGCGAAGTCGAGTAGAGAAGGAAAAAGACTGGTTAATAGAAATTCCTGAAGGAAAAGGTTTTTAAAATTTTTTTCATGAGGCAATTCAATTGAGTTTCTTTTCAGATATTCGTTTATATCAATTCTTATCCTTTTTCACTTTATTTTGTTTGAATTTATTTACAATTTAGATTTAAATAATCAGTAAAGGCATCGATTTCAATTTGATATATTGTGTTATGTTCTTAATTTTAATTAATGCTGTTTTATCATAGATCCTATGGTTGATTATTTTGCTGAAAGAGAAAAAGATAAGCAAGAGCGGAGGAGCAAAAATGAACTACAGAGATTGCGAAACATTAAGCGAAGCCGTCGATTTTCAGACGAGGTTATAGGCAACAAACCGTTAGGAATAACTGTAGAATTTAACGATCGTGACAAACATCAGGTGCTCAATTATTTTTAATATTCATGTAGTTTTTTAGCTGGCAATATTTTTTAAAAATTACTTGGCTCAGGAAAAGATTTTCGAGTCTTTATTTCTAAGCACTTTTTAATTCTTTAATTTTTTTAAAATTTATTTTCCCCTTTCTTTGTTTGTCTAAACCAGACTTCAAATTTTAGGTCTAATATTTTGTAATTCACCTATATTTAGCTTTTAAACCAGTTGGACCGAGCAAAACGTGCTACTGCATCATTTGGAAAATATCAACCGAATTTGAAAAGTGAAAAACAGCAAAACAAAAATTATACTACTCATAAGGTTTGTGAAATATTACTTATTATTTATTAATATTATTATTGTTATTTATTAATAATTATTAATATTTATAATTATTTATTATCAATGTTTATAATTATTATTTATTATTTAATATTATTGAAAAATATTAAATATTTTAAATATTTTCCACCAAGATATTAAAACATGTAGTTTATTTCTATAGAAATTTGCTTATTTTTTATGGTTCGTTTTTTCAAGTGTTCGTTTTATAAAATTATAAAATTAACATAAGTTGATAGTTTTGCTTTTTCGTGGTTTTTTTTCACAAGTTTTTTTAAAAAGAATGGCTTTAAATTGCATTCCTTTTCACTAAGTAAAGGCTGACTGAATATGTGTACTTTAATATTTTTAATATTTCTTTTTAATTTTCAATTTCAATATTTTTTCAGTCTTTTCCAATTGAAAGTTTTAGTTCCAACCTAATGAAATTTCTGTTAATGATGAAAGGAAGCGTCATTTGGAAATTTTTAATAAAATTTCATCTAATGCCCCCAAAGTGAATGAAAGTCGTTTAGCTGCTAGCCAGCAAAACCAATTAATCGAACAGATAGAGTTAGTTCACTATACTTTCCACTTTTCTTTTTTAATTGGATCCTTGGATTGTCAGAATTAATATTAATGATTTATTGTATTATTTAATTCTGGAGCACTTTATTTAATTTTATCTATTTACTTGCAGTAAGTTGTTTATTATAATTGATCTTGTTTCACCAAAAATCGCTTGATAATATATTATGGTATAATATAATATTATAGGAAGAAGCAACAAGCAAAAAAAAATAAAATAGGCCTTGGTAATAGATCTACAGTTCATCGCAAACAACATTTCGATAAGGTGAAGAAAGGAAAGAAAAGTTTTCATTCAAAACGACCAAGAAAAATAGGGAAAAAACGATCGAAATAACTTTCTTCTGGATTTTATCCAAAAAGCAATTGTAAATTTACCACTGCGTGGTAAAAAACATTGATTGCCAAAAAAAATGAATTCGATTTGTTTTTTATCGTCTAGTCGTCCTTTTGTTTGGTTTCTGTTTTAAAAAATCTTTCATCTGCAGATTATCGACTTGTTTTTTCACGTGTATGTTGAAGTTTTGTTCCATTTTTCCACTTTTTTTTGTTTCGAAAAATTGTTATTTCGAAAAATATTGAAAAATTTTTTTTGGCAATATGGGAAAATTATGCACTTTTATTGAAATTCATGCTAATTGAAATTTATTTCATTGTTAAATTTTTATTTTAAATTTTTATAAATTTTTATTTAACTTTGTAATATTCGATCGTATTTATCGTAATCCTTTTTTTCCAAGAGCAAAATCTTATATTTCTAGAAACTTCGCTGAAATTTGTAATTTGTTCGTTGAATGGATTAAAGTTTTAAATCACATGATTTATAATAATATATAATTTTTTTCATAAATATTGTTTGTTGATGAACTTTTCCTTGACAATGAACTTCATTGTCCCGTGTGCGTGGCGCATTATTTATTTTTTTTGCATTTTGAGGTGAATGTTTAAAGGAATTCATCAAAAATTTGGAGTGATTTTCCTATGTTTTGTATTTCAAGGCATGTTAAAAATTTTTTGTCTTCATTTCCATGGAAAATTTTCCAGGAATTATTTTTTGTCGTCCATTTTGCATATTTCAGATTTTCAAAAGATTGTGCCTATTCTTATAGAAGCTATTATATTCAAACGACCCGTGGAGAACAGTTAAATGCAGTAATAAAAATAAAAATATTTTAAATATAACAAATAAGAGAATTTAGTAAAAGGAAATTAAACTAAAAGAAAGTTGAGCTTGAGGTGGTTTGGTAGAAAATTTGAGATTTCTGGATTTGAGATTCGAGAACAGTAGAAGGAGGGCTTCTAAGCTGCAAGCAGGTAATTTTTTCATGTCTTTCGAGTTTTTTTCGTGACTTCTGTTCTCTTTGCATTTATTTTCTTGTCACTTAATGATTCTGCGATGTATTCAAATACTGATTAGCCGTTTTTGGTATGTGAAATTGGCAATAAAGGTAAAGTGAAAGAGAAAATGGTAAATTAAAAAAAATATTAGACGTGGAAAGGTGAAATAAAATGAGGAACTAAATTAAAAAAATTAAGAAAAAACGGACTGGGCTTTTTTCATATGCAGTGCGAATAAAAATGGTGCGACAAACATGCGATTAGATAATTTTTACAATTGGTCAGTCCCCGAGCTACTAACTGAGTGACCACTGGTCACATTCAAGCTGGTTTGATCGCTTGATGCAATGCTAATGCAAAATCCAACGAGTCTAATTTGCTTTTGCGAATTCAATGAAATTGATTTTCGGACTACAATTGTGGATTGATTTAGTCATTCTTGCTACTGCTTGTGGACATTTTCCATCAATATATACGAATCTTTCCTCCCATTTTTGCATTTTCAATTCCTCGATTTAGTTTATTTATTTAATTATTTTATTTAATTACTCATTTGAAAATTGACAAATCTCTTATATATCACAAAAGAAAGACAATTCTACAATTCGAAATGCATTAGAAGACAGTAAATATTTCATATAAATGCAATAAATATAAATTTATAAAAAATAAATATCTCAGAATTTATTGCGTGTTTTAATTTTCCTAAAAATATAGTAAATGATTTACAAAACATTGAAAAGGATCATTCGCCTTTAAACGATCGAAATAGTAAATAGTAAAACTGAAGTAAATCTTTGCCTCAATGATTTCTACCCGTTGAGGAACCTATTATTAATGAATGCGGTGTCGGCAATTGTGGCTCTAGGGAAAATGAGGTCAAAACCTCGTTATTGCCACAAGAATTACAAGGATTCTGCGGGCTTTTCTTCACACGATATAACGAATAATATAGAGTGCGAATTTCTGAAAATATTATTAGGAAGTAAGTGTATGGCAAAAAGATCCAATGGACTCTTTTTCATGGATCTTACCATCCATTCTATCCACTTAGAATTTAAGATTTTAAGGCTCAAAAAATGGATTTCGAGAATTCCACGAGCAAATACATTTTTCCATAATCTCGATAAATATGACGTTGCAGAGTTTAATTCGCTGCTTGCAAGCTTCTGTTTAACTAATTTGTTTTGTTTATTGTTTATACTTTTCTCAGAAGAAATAGTGAAGGCTGAGCGCAACATTTTATAATACGAACATGAATTGGCTGCCATTTATTTATCTAAGATAAAGCATCGTCTCAGGAGTGAAACTCGAATAGTTCTGAAAACGTTGTATTTCTATTCCCCGGGTGCTCGTCGGCGGCGCTTCGGCTTGGAATGACGAAAGCAAAAAAAGTTCAGTTGCTCTCATTTCGCCGATCGCTGCTTCTGGGCGTCTATTCCAAACAGGGATAAACGTGTCCTTAAAAAACGTCTAAATGGTGGTGGCGACTCATGCACTTCAGTGCACTCCCTAATATACTTTTTATTATATTCCCTGGCAAAATTTGTCTGGTTCGACAAGTTAATGGAGCCCTAACCAGCAGTGGTGAGTACTCTAAGAAAAAAATTTGTACCCAAGTGAACCTCTCAAAAAGTTCCATTCCAAATGAGGTGAGCCAGCAGAATTAGAGGCCAACACCTATTTCAAGTCTTACTTTTTTTTTCCATTTCCTTACTTTTGATTCTTTTGTCGCTTGTGGTTTACTAATTTTTTATAATTCTTTTAGATTTATTGGATTATTGGATTTTTATATATATTGGATTTTTTAAAAATTCTTTAAATTCCTCCTTATATTTATATTCAAGTATTCACTCGAGTATTCACTGTCCGCCAAAATAGGCCAAAGCGTGGAGGACCACATTTTCTCGCTGAGAAGCGCATTGGAAGCGTGTCACATCGACAAACATTACTTGCTTCTTCGACTTTCACCGCTATTTTGATCCGATCAACAGGGCAGCAAGTGGTGCAGCAGGAGGGTGAGGTCAAAGCACTTTGCTGGCATATATTTGAATAGATGTGCTGGGAGTTGACATAGGCTTTTGTACGTGTTTATATGCTTATAATAAGTGCCGGTGTGGGCTAAAGCTGCGTTTTTATTCTCCTTTACGATTTTTAACTGTGCGATAAATTGGGTTATGGACATCATTTGCCTGGACATCATATGGACTCTGAATACACCTATGGTGTTATCCTTTTCTCTGGCAGTTATGAGAGGCTGCGACTGACGCTACATCAATTTTTTAGCAGTAATTTGCCTTCAGATAAATAAGATGAGACTCTCTTCACGTTATATATCAGCGGATGAGATCGCAATTCAAATAAATTCATCAACGGCCGAAGAAGTAGCAAAAATTTTAGCATCTCGGATCCACCTTCGTATGTCCAGGCGATAGAAATTCCAGCTCGAATGACGGATAGCAGCCAGAGGAGCTTTCTTTCTTCCAAACCTCTCAAGAATCGTTATGAAACCAACCAAAAGATCGCATCCATCTGGCTATAATATTAATAACATACCATACGGCTACGAACCAGTGAGAATGTGAGATATCAACAAGCTATCTGTTTTTGACCATTCTTATTTAAGGTACATCTTACACCAAGTAGGTAAAACCTCATATTCACTTTCGTTCGAACATTATATCGTCACGAAGCATCATACGTTGATTTGGCAATATTCTTCGTCGCTCACCACAAGAATATGCGTACAATCTTATTAAATCCTATGATGAATGGCATCAAAAGAGAATAGAACCAATCAAGACCTGAATCGATGGAGACAGAGGGAATTTTGAACATAGGAAGTCCAGATGGGTTTAAGTAGAGGAAAAAAGAGTGATTTTAGCTATTCTCAGGATTGGCATCGGGTTGGAGGCTTGGAAAGGTCTTATCTCGTCGCAAGTGGAACGAGCCAAATTAGCAGTGGTATACGCTATTGGAAGAAAAAGAAATTAGCTTACTTATAGTTTTGATATTAAGAGGGATATTTATAATTGTTAAATTAGTGAAAAAGTTTAGAATGTACGAGAAATTATTACTGAGAAATTTTGACTAAACAAATGCGATCCTGTTTCTTGAAGCTTAAAGATAAACTTTGCCTTAATATCAAAACAATCTCCGTCAATAATTTTCCCAAAAACTCATTGTCATTGGTATTTTGTAGTGAAAACCTTAAAATCAAGTTCATTTGCAAATATTCACTTTCAAATTTGCCTTAGATTGTCAGCATAGCTAATTTATTAACCCATTTTTATTTCATCTAATTCAAAATTTTCAATATCCTTTGGAATTCCTTAAAATAATTTTCTAAAAAATTCACTATCAATAAAAATTCAGAAATACAACTTTTTTTCCACAGATTTATGCGCACAAAACTTCGATTGAAAATCAAAAAATAAAAGAAAACTAGTAACATTAAAATGAAAAAAATGGATAACCGAATTTCTCTCTCAGCCAATTTATTGCGATTCGGCTGATTGATTAACTCAAACATGCGCTTAAAAATAAATCCTAATAGTTGCTTGCTTATCGCTTTTAAATAAGTAATTATTATGAATTGTTCAGTCGGCAGAGTCCAACAATAAGGAATTTTTATTGCAACGTAAGGCTTTACTCATCGGTTATCCACAAATTTCTTATGATTTTAATATTACGAAATCTCAATTCGCTCTATCTCTTTGATAAATCCATCAAATAAGCAGAACTGTCTGGTTCATATTTCATTTCGAATTGTATCACCTATTCAAGGCGACGGCAGCGCTCACCATTTCTGATTTGGCTGTTTCCACTGACTATAGTGGGACCCTTTAGTAAAACCAGGAAATTACTGGTGGATAGAGGCATAGGCGTGTTCCCAGCAACGCCTAGATTCTGCTTTCATTGGCAGACTTATTCTCGCCAAGGAATAGGGTAGGAAGAGCCAGTTACACTTGGTCTTAGTCGAAGCAAAAATCAAATTATATTATCAAATCAGAACGATCAATTTCAACTTCGTTGAATAAAAGCAAGTTCAATTTATTTATGAGGGATCAGGAAGACTAATCAACAGTTGGAAATTCATTTCTCCTACGCACTCTACAGATTAAAATAGAAGAGAAAATATTTAGTAGGAAAAAACGATCGATATGCACCATGCATTCAAATCAATGCATGAATGGAGCTGTAACAAGCACTGTGGATCGATGAGACCCTTTTTGAAAATGACGGATAGTTTGACTCTGTACTCATCGACTTTTATGATAACCAGTCATTCATGGAAGTATATGGAAGCAGACTGATGAATGAATGTTAGGTGAATGAATGAATTTATGTATGATGAATATAAAGGAAAGTACTAAAGAAAGAAAGATATATAATGTTTGCAGATTTAAGCGATTAAGTTTTCGAACTACAACAATAAAATCGAGGATTTTTTAAGGAAGTAGCCATAGTACCAATCCATTAAATGTTGACAGCCACTGTAGATGCTTAAGTCACATTTGTTTACATTCCAATTTGATTTTCGACTTAGCTTTTACTTCCTTGTTACCGTTAGCTTTTCATAGGCGGAGAATTGCCTCGTCCAATATGCTCCGGCGTCCATTTCGCTGGCTATTTTCTACTATATATCAAATGTTATATCATTTGCCATTTTCCTTCATATCGACCATATATTGTCCACATATTTTGTATCTCTTCGTTCGTCTTCTTTAACTAATAAAAGCATAGTAAACATTAAAAAGAAAACATAGTCATTAGAAAAGCAAATATCAATCCAGGTAAACAGTGGAATTCATTGGTAAATCATTCCAATCACTGATGGTGTTTACAATTTCATCGATGACTTTCGCACCAAAATTTTTTCATTTTATTTTTATTTTAAATTAAATTTTTTATCGTTTTAATTAAAAGGTTTGCCTAATTCCACTTCCGTTGTTTTGCCTTTTCTTTTTACTTATAGGCATTTTAAATTTGATTTACTGGGACTGCAAAAATTTCATTACTTATTAACGCGGTCTTGCAAGTTCACTCTTTATCATAGGTCATAGGTCCGATTCCTATTTGCAATAAAGCGTTACGTTATCATTAAAAGCGAAATGAGAATGGCACCGATGAACTAACTTTAAATAATTCGTTCTGTCTATTTCATTATTTCTTATTTCATTATTTTATATTCTTCCTCTTTTTCGTTAGCTGTGGCAATAGCGAAAAAGGCTTCGAAAATTTTCTTCTTTTCTAAAGAAATCGTTTCGATTTTTTTGAAGCATCTTTGCTAGTAAATTTATCTAAAAATAGAATTTTTTAGATATTTCGATGGCTTCTTTTTTTATTCTTGTATCACTATATTTTAATTCATCAATTAATTATTATCACATCAATTGCTTTTTCTTCAACTGATAAAAGATTTTTTCTCACTCGTACCCAACTTTTAAGCCTCTCACTATCAATTTTTTTTATCATTGTATACGATAATTCCCAAATTAAAAGTTTTGGTTTCAATCCTTTCATTCTTTTCTTTCTTTTTTCTTTTTTGCACTCCTGTAGGGCAATTTTATCAGTTAATGAAATTATTTTCGAACTTGAAAAAAAAGTACTTTGAATGGTATGAAGAAAATTTTTTGGTTTATTATCGTTCAGTCATATCTTTCATATGCATATGCAAATTATGATATTTACTTAATTTTTCTTATAGATTTTTCTTAAATCAAATAAATGAATTTTTTAGATGAATTTTTAATGGATTACGATAAGTCACGATAGGGTCATTTGTTTTTTTTTCCTTAGTGGATGTTGAAAATAATTATAACAAATTTTAACAAAAATTACGAGAAGATTATTTCCCATTCTTTGGGAAGACATAATAGAAAACTTGTGACTTGGATGTTTTCAGTAATTGAGGATTTCCGAAATCCTCAATTTATTAATTTCTATTTTTCAGCTGTCTCCACTATTTATTCATTTCACCCGTTTTTCGGAAAATTATTTTTTTATTCCAACTTATTCCTACTTCCCTTACTTTATTTTTTATTTATTAAAATTATTTTTTTTATTTATAACCAAAAATATTTTTTCCAGTGCTAGTACTTTAAAGGTGAATTCTTTAATTGCTTTCAAAAAAATTGCAAAAATTATTTTATTAATTCTGTAATAATTAATTTTATGTTATATATTTTACTAATTAGCGATATCGCAGGACCTTCAGCCAATATGGTTTTCGCTTACATTCGAACAGTAGAAATTTAATTGCTAAACTACCACCAACATTTTGTTTTAATGTCCATGAGTTATGTTTTAGCCTAGCTTGGTTTGAAATCATTTTGATTTCATTTTACTGACTAAAGGACTGAAGACTCTGGAAATGTTTGCGATATTGCTCAATTATTTCCACATAGTTCATTAAAGTCCGTTCAGTTTTAATTAAGCATCGAACATAAAAATTGAATGCGTAAGTATAAATGTGAGTTTTGTTTTAAAATTACTTTTTTTATTATCATTATCAATTATCAGTATTTATTATCAATATATTCGCTATACGAGCAGATATGTGAGTATGTTGTATTTATAATTCATTCAAAAGAAAATTTAAAATTTAAGAAAAATTTATCTCTTCGGAAAAAATACTCAAATACGAAATTCTTTTGTATTTACTATTGTAAAAGTGCTCAATGACCGAATCATATTTTTATTCTTCATTTTTCTATAACGAAATTTAGGCAAAGAAAATTGTTTATCAGCCATGAAAAGAACTAAATTTGCTCAAAAGAAAAATTCATTGTACTCGAAAAGTACTATTTGATAGATTATTTATCTGTGAAATCACTTCAATGTTTTTTTTTAAATAATTATTATAATTATGAAGAGAAGTAACTGGTCGCAATTTTTAATTTAAAAAAATTAGAGAAACAAGTTTCTTCCTTTTAATCTCTTCCATTGTTTTCCATAGAGGAAATTTTAGGTTTTCTTTTAAAAAAAATATTTGATTAAATTTAATAGATAACCTCATAATTGGTTAATTTATTACTCGAATTGGAAAATTCGCCCCAATTTTTTATTATTGAATTATCAAAATTTAATTATCAAAATTCTCCAGTTTTTGACGACTCAGTGAAAAAGATAACTTTAAGTTCTCCTTGAAAAAAGGCTTTACTTAAGGATTTTCGGGAACTTGATTTATTGATAAAATATTATTACTATATTGCTTTCATTTTTTAAAAAACTATTATTATTTAATTTTTTATAATATACAGTAAAACAAGTAATAAGTAAGTATACAGTAAAACAAAGTCATATATATATATTATCAAATGGAATTGTGTTTATCCAAGAACTAACCATTGCAAATGTTATTGTTTAAAACCGTACAAATTTTAAATTTTTATTAGATAATTTTCAAAAAATGAAAATTATACGGATGACTGTGGTAAAATTAAATAAGTTTGATATATTTGATATTTAAAAAATTAATAAATGGTTAGTTTGATACGACTTAACAATTATTTTACTCATTCGTTTTTTCTACATATAACAGCTTTCTGATTCGGTTGGCTCCACCGACTATTAGGATGAGAACTTTTAGTCACTTGTCCTCATATTTCATTCCTTGGATTTTAATGACAAATGCTTTTTCAATGTGAATGAGCCAAAAATCTAGAGCCATGACATTTGGTACTGGTCGAAGCGACAAACCACTCTGCCAGTCGGCCCCTCTCATTCATATATGTATAAATAAATGATTATAATGTTAGTGCTTATTTGTCCAAAGAAAGAATTGGAAAATTCGAATTACTATGGAACAATTGATCGATATGGATTGGAAATGAAATTTCGCTTCATTGCAATGCTCGTTCGCTGAATAAATTTGAAAATATCGGAAAAGAAGGGGGTTTGCGCTGTAAATGCACTTTCTTTTTAGTCCCTGAGCATCCATCATTTATGCTGGTTTTCGAGTTACGTCCACTCCGCTTCACTGGTCATTCTTCAATTGCTTCAATTTTCTATAGTGTGTGCTATGCGAAGGAAGGGAGAAAGGCAAAGCCCTAGCCTCACAGCTCCTCCTACTCTCAGTTATGAAAAAGCTACTTCCAAGCATCGACGATTCCAACTTATGCCGATCTCAATATTGTCCATTTCCATGTCAAGTGAAGAAGGCAATTAATTCTTGTCCGAGATGTCCGAAATGTGTGTGTAATTAGTGAATTTCTAACTAAGGTGTGGAGTAACCAAGCATCTATTTAGCTTATTATTATCGAATAGTACAGGAAATACTTCTATCTTCAAGTGATTGATTATATGGCAAGAATTGTTTTGTCCTATCACTGGACAACCAGTGGATCGAGCTGAATCAGAAATGGTGAGTTAATTCCAGCTGTGCTAGTATATTGCTTTGCTTAATCAAATTCCCAAAAAATTTGTCCTTGTTTTGATGTGAAGTTCGGGAGAAGCATTAAAATTCTGCTTTTGATTTTACGCTCACATTCGTAAAAATATTTGCGATTAATCGATCTTTTTTTTCGGAAACTATAATATGAAACTGGACATAAATGAAATAACCTTCACCGTTTTACTTTCAATTTTCATCAGCTTTTCACATTTTCGGCTTAACGTAAAATATTTAAAACTAGATTTATGCATATATAATGGAGTAAAAATTTTGAAGAAAAGTTATATGTCCTCTAAAATATTCGAATCACTTGAGATTAGTAAATTTATGTGAGAAGATGCGCTTTGCTATTAAAATTTAAGGTGAGGGAAGTAAGCAATCGTTTAAAAAGAATCTAAAGGCTTTTCTGGATTTGTTGAAGCGAATCATTAATAAAGCTATTCAAACATGAGGAAACAATTTTAATGGCTTTGCCGATATATTCTATTCTATGGATTTAGCTATATGTAAAATAACCGAGATTTTGATATTTTAGACAGCTGACGATTGCATTTGCTCGAAATCGAACGCCATAAACATTTGTTCATTTCGAAGCCGTCATTATTACATCATTGTTGTCCACTGTATAACCATCAAATTTAGCTTTTGCTGAGTCAAATAGTCTAGACCCGCTACTCACTTTTTACTTCTTCCACACGCCAGGAAAGTATTTCATTTGACCGGCTCAAAAAGAAAGATGAAGTTAATCTAAAATTATTTTTTAATTAGATTCGATATTTTTTTCATGCCTTCCACTGGCTAGGTGCACATTTGGTTGTTAACTGACCGACCGACTACTTTCAACTGTAGCCGTTCAGAAAAATTAATTGAAATTGACAGATTAATTCGGTGCTAATCGATGGCGAGTTTGATTATAATAACTTTCACACTGATTGATGGTGATAGAACGACTGATTTTAAATGAAACAAAATAGGTGAATTAATTAAAGATTAATATATGGCAATTTTTGGTCATAAAAATCTGGTTTAAATCAAGTGTGGTGAACTGGAAAAAGGTTCATTCTCAACTTCGTCAATTTGTACTGAATTAAAGTGCGGTTATTTTCATTTTATTATGTGTGCTCGAGCTGATAATTGAAATTTTCCTGTTACATCTGGATAGCCGAGTGATTCTGCTCAGGTTATCATCAAATGAACGTCAGATTTCGGCTCGTGCCTCCGATAGGAATAAAGCTACCATTAAAAAACAGGGAGTGCTGAGGTTCCTCTCTATTTTTATCGTCAAATAACTCCCTTAGAGCCACTTCTCGTCGTACTAGTGGCTAATGGGCGAGCTTTACTATAAACGATAAATGCTAAATACTTATGCTTGGGCTCGCTCTGCTGATGAGATAAGACCTCACCAGAGAGTCTCTTGAGAAATATGGATGGGTTCTAACCGCCACTCGATATGGTGTATATCAATTATATACATGTTTTCGATAATTTGAAACAGTACCAAAGGTGATGAGAATTCCCTAAAATATTTTGAAAAATTTGGCTGTGCTAATTGATTTTCATCAATTTCATAAAACATATGAATAATTAAATTGTGAATTTAATTAGCTAAAATTTTATATTTTTCCTTTTTATGATAAAAGATAAGAAACCAGTCAGCATTGTTGAGAAAAAAGTAGATCTAATTGCTTATAAAATAAATGTCCAGTTCTTTTCTCGTTTTTTTGGTTCCTTTCTAGTTCCAGTTTTTCGCCTGAAATAATGCGTATAAATAATAAATAATTCATTTCCGAGAAACTTCGTTAAAAGCAGTGTCCAACAAAATTTTTTGAAATTTCTTAAATCGAGATAGGCGTAAAAATTTTTTTTATTCGATGCTTATTATCGCTTCTTCGATAAAATCACCTTTTTCAGCCATTAATAGAACTTAAATTAGGATTCAACGAGGAATTTAGTGGATGGATTCGATTAAGCCTTTTCATCTAACGTCGTTCACAGTTTTCTATCTGATCTTTGCTGCCTTCCTAGCGAATATTTCGCAGCCGAACTTTGTGGAGGTGAATCAATTAATTGATTGACTCTCGTGTACTTTCGGAAATTATTCTTTTTGTTTTTGAGTTGATATTGTTGTCATTTATCAAGATTCGAATTATATGATAAACGTTGAGTTTTACGCCTTTTTTTCCTTTTTCTTGTTGATTTGATTTATTGAGAAATTTTTAAAATGCAGCGATTCTTTCTAAGTCTACGATGGATGGATAAGTTAAATTTATCGCCAGTTTTCTTCCATTCCGCTTTTCTTCTTCTTTTGACTGCATTCAGCATTTCCAGTTTGGCGGTCTTCATTGGATATTGAATGACATCCCCTCGTCAAAAATGGAAATATAGTTCTGCTCACAGCGCGATCGATCGCGATTTCATGCGATTTCAGTTTACTTCAGTTAAAAAACGGCGACTGAATCTGCGCTCTGAACTCATTCAACATACCCGATTATCTATCGTGCTTATAAGTGATTCTACCATTATTATTGTTAATTTTAATAGTGATAAGGCAGGATTAAATAATTATAGCTACTTCTTAATAATTAATCACTTATCACTTTCTATTATTTTTTTTGATTTTATTTTCATGCTATATAATGATAACTCTGCTTTAAGAAAGAAATTATAAATAATATAAAAATCCACACTGAAAATTCCAATTTCAGATTCTCTAATATAATAAGACTAGGAAATAGAGATTACTGACAAACGATTTTAGCCCATATATATGGGAATAGAATGGCTCAATGGGTTGCTCAATTCGGAGCGTCGATGCTGGGATTCTATTTTCTGCAGGAATAAACCTGTCCAAAAGTCTGGGTGATGTTGGCGACTCACCCGTACTTTTATCACCAAGGGACTTCCTGACTGATTATTTGTCCGTTGCGACAAGCCAGCGGAGCGAGTTTAACCAGTAATGGTGAGGACTCTTAGAAAATATATATATATATCAATAAATAGTGAATTCGAATCGCTTGATAATCCTTCGTTTGTCTTCATTAACCTAGCGAAATAATAATTATTTTCACTTTTGCACCTTTTATAATTTGTAAACAGTCATCTACCATCTTTCTTTTCCCACAATTTAAAATGCCTCGAATTCCTGGGTTTTTATTGTCTAATTTTTAAGCTTTCCGTCGAGAAAAATTCAAATAAAATAGTAATAATCACCGATAATCATTCATTTTCTGTTTAATTGATCTGTAAGTTATCTATTTTATCTATTTAATATTCCTCAAAATTTTCCAAATTTCCATCGTCCATATTTTTTTCATCATTTATTCAAGTTTATTCAGTTCCAAATTTAATATATTCTTATTAAATAGATGAATCGCTAAGGGTAAGGAATTTTTAAAATTTAAGGTTCATCTAAATATTGAATTGCGTTGTGGACAATTGAACGAAGCTAACCATAAATGCTGAATGCTAACCACCTTACTTACCTTTTTCATGATTAAACCTATTTTCGCTTTATTTTCCATGAAATTCATTTTTCCCATTTTCCTTAAGTTCAAGAATTTATTCAGCTGTTTTTTGCCACTCCTTAAATTCACCATTCTCATTATTTTGGAGAATTTATAGTAATTTATAGTACGGTGAACATGATCTACGAGGGAAATCTATTTATCTTGAATTATCTTGAAAAGGGAAGATCAATGAATGATAAAATTGCGTTTAACCTAACCATAATATTAATCAAAACTTCTTAAATAGCCAAAATATTTTTCTTTCTATTGCACATTGAAAAGAACAAAATTTTCCAGCTATTTTATTCACATTCTGTCGTATTGATAGAATATTGCCCTCCACTTCTCAGTTGGTGGTTGGCACGAAAAAATCCATGCTTTCATGAAACGTGCTGCATTTAGATTTTTAGCAATGAAAATATTCTTTTCCCAAATGAAATCATTTCGCCATTTATTACCTGTATTCAATCAATTCAATTAATTCTTCCAATAATCGAACAATTTCACCAATCACCAGCCACCACTAACGAACGAATTGATTATTTGTGCAACGTGCTTTCTACCGTAGTAATAAAAAATGGTAAAACATACGGAATATTATATATATATATATATATATATATGGAAAAAATCAGTTCAATCAAATTAATTGCCCACCCTAATTATTTTCCATTTTTTTACTCGATAAACGCTCATTCTCTTATTTAATGAGTTGAAAAAAATTTTTTTAGAATAAATAATGATCAACGATATTAATTTTTAACGGCTCTAAGGAAAGGAAATTGGTTGGTTCCATTTTCTGAGTGACAAAAAGGTTTTTCTTTCTGGATTAAAGCAATACAACTTTATTCTGGAGTAGGTAGTAAATTGGAGAATATTTTTTGATTCACTATGCATCACAAAATTGTCTAAGCTTTATCTAATTTAGCAACGGGTATGCAATAATTCAACCATTGAGTTGGATATTCAAAACATAATCGATTATTGTTAAATTTTTCAATTCAGCTGAAAGTATATCAAACGAATTGAATAAATAGATTAAAACATTTTCAGTTCTTCTAAGATTTCTTGATCTTACAATTAAATTTTTTTTTTCACTGGTTCACCAGTGGCTGACTATGCGTTATGCTCTAAGCATCTATGACATAATGGAATATGATCACTTTAATAATCTGAAGCATTTGAAGACTGCTAAATTGCTAATTCTGAATATGAAAGTTTGTAATAATCTAGTATGGAGCCTGTTAACCTACGGAATTCAATTTTAATGGTTATAATTCTTTTCAGCCTTTTAATCTTATTTATCAATCTTCAATGAATTTGTCAATCTTTAGTGATTGTATTAAAATAGAAATTCAAACGATTTTCAATTTTCGTGTATGCGATTTTGCTTGATGAACTTTTTCTGCAACGATGGATATGGTTATTTTAAATAATGCCCTGGCAGTTGTAATCTTTTTATTTTTTTTAGATTTGTCATGTGAGTGCTAAACTAAATTCATTTTCTTTTTAAATATTTAGTGATTTTATTATCAGTTTTTTCCGTGTTCTTTGAATACTCTAACAATTTTTATCACATTATCTCAGTAAAATATATGCATCCAAATACGTTCATTTCTTTTATCAGTAGCAGTTTTTTTCAAAAGATCATTAATTCCTTCATTTCCTCAATAATTTTCATTTATGCTTGAACATTTGATATTTAACATTCCTCTTAAGATTAATATTTTATTTATCTTTTCATTTTCATGCAGAATTTATGTACAGTCATTTACTTTGTATTCTACAGGATCCTATAGAAATTTTGAAAGAATTCGATAATTTCATCTATTTTAGATAATTCGATAATTCTGTGGAAATGATAAGGTCCATTCAAAAAATACATTGCATGAAATATATCTCTTAAAATGCGAATTTTAGGAGGGGTGTACTAAACTCTGAATTATGATTGCAATGCTTTCAAGATGAATATCTAAAAGCAACAAAAGTTCACTCACTGTAATAACTTATAAAAATGGTAAACGAAATATAACATTTTTTTACAAAACAATACTTTGTTCTATGGTACTTTTGCTAGGGTTTGTAAGATTCGTAGTGAGTAATGACGATATTTGAAATACTATTAGGGCTTATTATTATCATATCTAATAACGATGTATTAATAGTATTAATATTTGTTACGAGAGGGATAAAAATAAAAGCTCATATATGTTGCATATGATGAATAAAATGCAAAAAGTATGTCGATTAAAAAATTCTTCGATAAAAATATTTAGAAATATGATGAAGCTAAGCGTAAAGCAGAAAGTATTGAAAAGATAAAAAGGAGTTTGCCTGGCACTAAAAGTGCGAAAAGCGAAAATGATTGTCGGAAATTTGCGACCAAAAAAGAAGGACTTGAACTGGTTACTGGACGAAGATTGGGGCGATCTTCATGATGGATCATTTTCTCTCACCAATAACCAATTGACATTTCGATTAAAATCTTGAATTTTTTAAATGTAATTCATCTTCTAAAAAAGATACTGTCGGCGTCGAAAGATTTATTTCGAGGCTTCACATACAATTAATCAGTTGGCGACCTTCTTCAGTTGACAGCTACAGCGTATCTGTATGTATATAAAAACGCCCATTTGAATTCCACTTTTTTTGCAATGCCAGCTACTAGTTGTTTCAATTTTTCTTGTGAAAAATTAAAGTGCGACTAAATTTGTCCAGATAGATCTTCGGTGATGGATTCACGCTTAAACTTTTCTTACTCACCTTACAACTAAATATCATCGAGTTCCATACAGTACTCGCCGCTAAATGAACACTATGAATATACTAAAAATACTTCTTGATATGTATATCTTATTTGCAGGGCGAATTCGTTTATACACTCTACGGCCAACTGAACTTTTCGTTCGATTTTCTTAGCATGTTTATCCCGAAAAAAAAGATTTTCTGAAATTTTAATCTACGCAATATTCAACATCTTCTATGATATTGCTGACCTCTCATTGATTACCTAATAAATATGACCTTCCTGTCCAATATTTTTCTTTTTTTGTCTCAATTAATCATATGGAAGATAATGATCAATTCTTTTTTATTTATGGTTTTCGAGGGATAAATTTGTTAAATTAATTATTCGATACTCGATTTGGCATTTTCCATCAATTAATGACATTTCCCTTATTATTTAATAGTTAACCTTTTAATCGACAGCGATTCATCATTTTTACCGCTCGCTAGCAGTCTATCCATTAAATATTATAAAAGCCTTCTTTTTTGTTCTTCTAGTTCGGTCCACGACTGATTAGATTAGCTAGCTGGCTACAAAGATTACTTGTTTCGGCGCCAAATACGTATAAAATCTATAAAATAGAAATAGCAAAAATTTTTTTCCAACCTTTTATTAGTTATCGAAGAGTTCTTAATAGGCTAAGCTAAAATTACGTATTTATTGAAGGAAAAAAACTTAAAGATTCTTATCCTGGGCTTTTTCATTCAGATATTTTTCCTGGTACTTTTAAGTGTTTTTCACCTACTACGATTATATTGATCACTTTCACCATTATTACTGAGTTTTTATGAAGTTTTGGACATTAGAGAACAAAAAAATGTTTGTGTAATTTGGCTAAAAATTGCTTAGCAAAATAATTATTTTTCTAAATAAAGGAAACATTTTTTCAATTGGTGGAAAAAATTTCGAATTTATTCAAAATTTATTTTCATTTATTTGTAGTATGTTTGCTGGTTAGCTTGTTTGTTATAAAGGACCATAGGACTATAGACAATGGATAGTAGTAGTAGCAAGGCTTCCATGACTTGGTTTTTTATTTCTGGCAGGATACAATTAAAAATCTTTGTATTTGAGACTCGTATTTTTTTCCCAAGAGAATTGCAAGATTATCTCTTATCGTCTTAATAGTGTTAGTGGAGCAGGCCTAACCATAAATGGTTGGCCCTAACTAAACTATATTTACCTGAAATTTTATACAATTTAGTTCCAATTTGATTTCCTTAAGTGGTACACTATTTCGTGGATTACTTCTTTCGTGGATTTCTTTTTTGGATCTTATTTGTTTGGTTTTATGACATTGGCCTTTGAAGAAAGAACGAAATAACTAGGAAGAAGCGATCGTTTCAAAATCAGTCAGTCAGTATTGAAATAAATAATTGAAACTTACAAAGTGGTCAGTTGTCTAATATTTTGCTCACAAATCTAAGTGTTAGGCAATATTTTACGCAGCAATCGGATAATGTTTATTTCGTAAACTAACCTTGCTTATTCCAACGAAGTTTCCACAATTTGTAAGAATAATGAAAATGAAAAGTTGAAATTTTTATCAAAGGTTTGTATGGATATGAAATTAATTTTGAGTTTGAGATTTCTCAAGTTTAAGACTCTTCGAGCTAAATTCATATGGAAAATAATTAGAAATAAGAAATCTGAGTGGTTCTTTGCTCAGATTATTGTCCCAAGAATTAGAGTTTCAGCTCTAAGGAGTAAACTTACCATTAAAAAATTCTGATTGTATCTAAAGTTCTATCACGAATCTCTCTCTGGCGAAAATTTCTCATTGTACTTACAGCCAGCGAAGAGTGCCTACCGCCTGTTTCATTTTGTATTGCATAAAATAAAATAGGTTCTGCAATAAAGTACTGAAATGCAATTTCATTCCCTTAATTTTTAATTGACAAATAATGATTTAAAGACACTTAGCGCATAGTTTTTAGGTTTTCCTTTCTTCTAAATCGCTCATATTTTCAGAGGTTAGGAAGTGTTGAATAATTTTATAATTTCCATTTCACTGAGAGCCAATTGCAGTGCACCTAACACCATTCGGAATCCCTCACGAGATTAACAAGATTCCGAAGTCAGTTATTGAAAAAAGTCTGAAAAATTATTGAGAAAGTGGTTCTTTGTTTTTTCACTAAATCCATATTTTTGTTTGATTCTTTTTTTTATTCATTCATTTGCTCATTTGTTTTAATGTTTGCTGTCGTATTTTTTTTCAGCTCAAAGAATTTTGCACCAAAATTTTCTATTTTTTTTATATTTTAGTGTATTCTCTAAAATACCACTTATTTGCTAAAAATTCTTCGCTTGATGAAATTAAATTGAATAATTTCCTTTATAAGATTGTTTTCGACAAAATATCGCTCGTATAGATGAAGTATTCATTTTCGTTTAGCTAGAATTTATTTACATAAAATTTATAAAATATTATAGAATTATAGAATTTATAAAATTTTATTCCATTGAGAAAAATGAAAAAATTTTGTGATTACATGATCCCAGCCGATGAACCACATTTATTCGAAGCGCCGAATGAAATATGACAAGGGGAAGGAGTGGGAGGAAGGGGACGAATGATGTAGAAAAATGCAAATACGGTTATTACGATTAACATTCGTTAATCGTGCGATAACTGAGCTGAAAACTGGTTTATTTTTAAGAAAAATCTTAAGCACTAATCCTAACAGATTTTGTAACATTTTTTCATTTTTTTTAACTTTTTTATTTCTGCGAAATAAATATGTATGCATTTATTATTTACTTGCAAAAGAAATTTATCGGACAAATTTAATTTAATTAGGCCATCGAACGAAAATGATAAGAATACAAAAGAAGCAAAAAAAGCTGTCAGAATTTGCATTTTTTGCAAAAAAATTTTTTTTGGCAGCATTATTGTTTTATTTGGCACCACTGTATAAAGCAAATGTAAATAGTTGCTAACAAATCTGTTATAAAAAAAACGAATGATTTGCCATAATGAGTTATGACGTGTCGTTTCTGACCCATCCTTTTTTCTGGATGGTAAGATTAATATTCTCGAATAAATATTAATTTTTCTGGAAAAAATGGTTGCAATTGAATTAGTTTAAATAAATATTAAGCTTTAATATATTCTCAATTTAAATATTATATTTAATGAGTATATTGCAGTTGGAATTGATTTTGGAATGGTTTTATATGTGCATTACTGTGCTAACTTTATTTTTACATATGAAATGTAATACTTATAATACTTTTCAAATCATTTCGTATGAATTATTATACTTATTTTCCACGATGGATTCAGTTAAGTATTCATTCTGAACCCGGATGCAAATACATTCTTATTAAGATTGAGACTTATGTATCTAACTTCAATAACTAGATAATAATTAACCTATAACTAGTGCCAATCAGAGTAAATAAGCCTTCATGCAAAATTCCATGATATCTCATAAAGATTGATTCGTTATAATGAATAACGTCGCGTTTTGCGGGATCGCTTATCAGTTTGTCGTATCGAAAATAGATCGTTTGATGGAGACCCTGACCTCGACTTATGTATTAACTATTTTTCATTGAGGTTACATATCAAGAAATATAAAGATCGTTAGAGAGACGTGAAAAACGATCGGCAGTAAAGATTAAACCAAATTTGTCACTAGAGAATGTCTCAATTTTCTTATGACTTAAGATCGTCCTTATTTACCTCAGATAATTTTACTTTCGGTCAAATTAGTTCATTTGGAGAAAACATTACCTCTCAATCGCATTGGCTTACCTTCTCGATGAAATATTGTTGTTTTTATTATAAGATTTCCAGATAGATTATCTCATTTTAAAATTATTTGGTTTTATATAATAGAAACATAGAAATTGGGTTAGATAAATGCTATTTCACTTTCACCGAAATATGAAAATATTGTTTTGTGAAAAATGGATATACACAGGACTTACACAGTTCGCCTTGGCTATGATAAAAACTTCCTTGTGTGGTGTTATTAATATCTCATTTATAAAAAACATCATGATCAGAAGAATCAATCTCAAATACTTCGAGAATAGTGGAGAATGTGAGAATAGATTAATTTTTTTTCTTCCTTTAGTCTTTTCTTTCTTAATCTATTTGCGATTCTATAATTCTTAATCAATTTCAGGCAAAATATGTAAACTTAACTATATAACTTTTTTAACTAAAAATTTATAATCTTTGGCTGAAAGGCGAATGAGGTGAATAACTTTTTCCAAGCTATCATAATTCTCAGAGCACTTTTATTTATTAATCGAATGGTTAATCTAGAATGATCAAAAATATATAGAATTTTCCTGACAAAATTATAACTAACTAAATGGAGTACTAGCTTCCAAAAGATTCTAAATATGTCTTAATACGATTATCAGAAAGATTACTTAAAATAAGATCTTTTTACTTTTGTTATAGTGGTGATAATGATGGTTGTTGGCCAGTTTAATTTATACAAAAAAATTCGCGTTTGCGAACTTTTCTATCGAAATGAAATTTTCATATGAACTAAAAACTTCTATAATCTTTTTATTCGGGAAAAATTCTATCGGTTTCGTCGATGTTTTGTCGATGTCGGCGACAAGCCGATTTTCATACTGAGTTTCATCTTACAACACTTCAACCTTCATTGCAATTCGTTTGATCCTATTCGATTCTTTTTAATTGTCGAACTTTTTTTTTAATTAATTGAAGAAACAATATAACAATATGGTCATTTTTAGTAGGCACTCTCCACTGACTATTAGTGTAGTTAAAAATTTTTACCACTCACTTACAGATAGAGGTATAACTGTGGTTTTTAAAGACAGTGTCCATGACGTAAGGCGATAACTTGGGCAAAAAGCACTGGCATTCTAGGCTCCAAATATATAATACGGTGTGGAAAGAATTAATCATTTATTGAGCTTCCGATCTTTGATGGACTAAAATTTAATTGAGAAAAAACGTTCTTATAATGGATTTAAATTTCTGCTTGGTCTTACAAATTTTTTTTAATCACAAGTCTCAAAAATCTTTGTTAATTTTTGGAACAAATGCAACTGAAAGTAAAAAATTTTTTGATTGCAGTTGCAACTCAATGCGTTAATTTCTTGTTTCTTTCTTAATATTTAACTTTAAATGAGCAGGTTTTCTTTCTGATTCAAGCATGCTTCTTGATAGGTTTTTTAAATCGGTGATGTTTGCTGCTTCGATTCTTGTTTTTTCACAAATTCAAATTGGTTTAGTTTATTGTAGATAGAGGAATCAGTATATAAATGAAGCATGATATTTGAATCGACGGTCTTAATAATACTTCACATTTGGTGCATTCATTTCATAAGTGTAAGTGGTTAATGCTCACCATTTTTAATTAGGTTAAGCATAGGTTAAATTGCTTTTGGTACGGTTAGAAAGTTTGCTAGAGTCATTTCGCAGTAGAAGTAGAAGTGCACTTGGCCACCATCAATCGTATGTTTAATTACAAATTTATTCTACCAGAGTAAATCCGATATTTCGTTTCTCGAGTCGCCATCCTACGCCTATTTGTGATTAAATCCCAAATTCCTACTGTTATTTTAATCTTTTTAATAGTACGTTTTTCCAAATTTTTAAGTTCCGTGAAATTAGTAAAAACGTTGGTGGTATTTTTAAAGAGTCCTCACCATTACTGGTTAAACTCGCTCCACTGGCTTGTCGCATTGGGCAATATGCCAGAGAGTCCCTTAGCAATAAAAATACAAGTGAGTCGCCAGATCATCCGGATTTTTGGACAGGTTTACTCTTATGAAATTGATAAAAATGTTGAGAGCAAAGAAGAAGATTAAAATAGAATTATTTTCTAGGTTCATGGCTAAATGGTCGCAGAAGGCTTCATTCCACTTTCCACTAAGTGGAATATCTCATTGTTTTTATTTTTGACTTTTTTTTCATTATGAATAGCTTCTAGGCTTGCCTATTTAACATTTTTCTTAAATATTCTCTTTTTACTTACCAGTTTACCAGTTTTCGCACTTTTATTTTAAATTGACATTCCGTAAAAAATATTGAAATATTAGTAAAAATAATTTGGCTACATTGGAAATAGGTGAGTCTCCAACCACTATGCCATCGTTAATTATTAAAGATTTAAATAAAAAATTTAAATTCAATTTATAACTTTCTGAATTTGTGGAATTTTACAGTTCAACAGTACTAATAAGTAGCAAACAAATTATAAAAAGAATTTTAGAAAATCCTAGAATCCTACTATTTAAAAGATCCTGGAAAATATTAAAAATATGGTGTTGTGCAAAGTCTCCTTTCTTGCTTGAAATCAAGCTATTTTTTAAAATTCGGGAATATAGCCAAATCCTCCCTCGCTCGCGTTATGGCTTCTTATAGGTATTACTTCAAAGACATCTGAATTCTCTTAATAGAAATTTAAGATTTTATATGCAAATACAATTCGGTTTTCGCAATTTGCGATCGCTTCGTTATCATTACAGCGTAAAAGATGTGCTATACGGCATATTAAAGATTTATTTAAATTCAGTTTTAAATGAGAAAAGGTTATTGTGATATAATAAAGGTAGTGATGGACTGCAAATGGTGAATTTTGAAAAGAATAGAAGGTTAATAAAATAAAAGACAAAAAAGTATTGTGATAACATTCATTCAAGCACCAAAATCATGAGCAATTCAAGACTGATTTGATATTAAATCTCTTTTCACTTGTTTTGCGGTTAATGAGGCTATATTGCGTAGGTTTGCTATACGCCATTGTGAAAATGTCAAAATGTCAATAGCAGGTTAATTCGTAATTCATAACTCGTTTGTGGCACTAAATAATCGAAATATTTTAGATAGCAATTCCAGGTCAGAAATATTGTATTGCCTAAAGAAGCGATTCCTCGTGTAATATGATGATTCATTTGGATCCACAACATGCGCGAATTTCTGGAATGCCACCCACAGTTCCTACAGTTAGTTATATATTTTGTTTTATTTCATTTAAAGTTCTTTTCCGTAAAGTTCTTCAAGTCTATTGATTCAAAGAGGTTTTTTTCTATTTCTATTATCTTTAGTATGAAAAGTTCCTTTGATTTAAAAAAATCAATGTAATTTTTTATGCATTAAATACAAGAAGATTCATCAATATCGGTAACAATTTTGTAATTTATAATTTGCACAATATCCATATTAAAATATCCATTTTTCTTCCAAGTAATTTGAACTTTCACATCATCTTCCCTATTTTACAGTTTTTTTATTCTTTTAAACTATAGCTAAATTTAGAACAAACTCCCGGATGAGCCATCTCGTTTACCACCAGTGGTCATAAATCCAGCTGAAGTTGAAACTATAAATATCCAGTTGGAAAAGAACCAACAGTGTTGCTGTCAAGGTTGTGGTAAAATATTTAATTCGGTATGGTATTTGAAGCAACATGCTGTAAAACATTCCAACGAGCGGCCTTTTCGGTGCCAATATTGTAAAAAGGTTCGTAAGATTATTCTTCTTTTCACATATACGAATAAAAGGTAAGGGCCTGGTAAGTACTGCTTGGTCTTTTGATTCTTAGCGTGTTATCCTTTATAGCTTTATAGCTAAGTATTCTCATAGAAGGGAACAGAAAGAAGATAAAACGATAGAAGACAAAGATGAGGCTAGTTATTGGTAAAGGAGTATTAATGTTGCGGTGGAGGATTAAAAAAACAACTGTGTGCAATAAATCTCTTCGGCGTGCCGAAATGCAGATTAGATAACTAAGTAATTGTAGGAAACGTTTATCTGGGGAATTCGTCTATTTGCTTTCGTTTCTCTTGGAATTTGATTACTTCAATTCGTACATTAGATTCGTATATCGTTCATACAAAAAATCTAGTAATAAAAGAACGAAGTTTTTTGATGTTTGTAGTAAACCATCAAACACTATTCGTTCATTCATTTTGTTGGGCCATTAATAAAACTACCATTATTCGTCAGTCAGTTTCATCACTATCGCCTTCGTCAATATAATCATAAAATATATAATTTGGGTTGATTAAAATTAGGTAATCCGATAAATTTAATTCCATTTTTCAGTTCTTCAGTTATGTTATGTTTATCTCTTTTACATTTTACATTTAGTTAATTCTTCGCGTAACTCTGAAATTATCTAAGTCACCCATGGAAAATCACCCTTTAGCATCTTTATTTTTCCAAAATCCTGTAAATCTTTCAATGAACTGCAACTGAATTTTAATTTTATTTATATCAATTTTAAGACGTACAAATTTCGGTCGAATCTGTATCAACACAAATGTCCGGATCGGATAAAAAATGAGAATACGTTGGTTTTAATCTTTTCCACATTTCAGTTCACTTAAAATATTTTTGAATTGTTTTTTGAGGCAATCTTTATCGAATTTTAAGTCGTTTCCAATAAATTCAAATTTAATTAATCGTCATAACTTTCATCCTAAAGCTTTGATGTTTTTCTTAAATCCACATGGGGATCATTCTTTTTTCATCAATTTTTGTCGAAAAAATTTTTAAATATGATTGATAGTATTATAATAATGAATAATAATTATAATATGATTTTCGGAATGAATTCTGAATTTTTTAAGTTTCAAAGACCATTTTTGTCTCAAAAATATGTAATAGAACGCAATAAATATTTCGAACTAGTTGTCCGTATAATAATTAATGGTCGAGAAAATCTTTCTAACAAATTGAATCTTTGTCTTCTTCTTAAATATTGCCAGAGGGCTTCATGATTAATTTTTCTTTTTCTAAAATTAAGCCTAAGAATTTACTACTCAACTCACTGAACCCCAGGTGTTATTTTTTGCGTTTTCTTATTCAAAGCCATAATATTTTTATCTGATTCATGACCCAAAAAAATTATACACTTTCAGGACTAGACCTTACATAAATCACTCAGTCATGTTTAATGGCAATTTGGCCAGAATGATACCAAATACAACTCGAAATATAAGGACATTTGGGCCTTACGAGTAAATCATTGATTAGATTTAATTCATTACAAATTTCTTATTTTTTGCCTTTGAAAAATGTGATTGCCTGGGCAAATTTACAGAAAGTAATTTATTCCAGTTGAAAAAGTAGTCGCTTGCTGGAATTAAATTATTAAGCTGCTTTCATTCTACCAGATTTCGCCTCATTTCATTATCGATATAAAATATCATTTTTTCAAATAATTCATATTGCCCATTGCTTATTCATATAAATAACTAGAATATAAATTTCAATTCTATTCCTGGCCTCTAAAAGGACTTGGCTTCTATGTTCCATAGGAGTGGATATGCCATTAAAAAACCTGGCTGGTGTTGATGGTCCTTTTAATTCTGGCCAATTTAATATCGAAAAAGTCTGTAAATGATCTTGCAATGAATGAATTTTTTTCCGATTAATTATATTCTTGATTTATTTCCAGTTTTTCTCAAAAAAAGGAATGCGGTAAAGGATTCATTAAATAAGTGAAAGGAAATATATTAGGTATACAAAAAGTGCATTTCGCACAATTATTATGACTTAGAGTTTGCTTTTTTTTCAATTACATGCGAAAAGTTTGCAGTAATATCGGTGAACAACCAACAAGCTCAGAATATAGCGAAAATATGAAGGAACGATCGGTAGAGGATAGAACATTGCCAGTGGCCCCACTCTCTGAACCAAAAAAATTGTTTACTTTGCCTCGTAGAAAACCACTCAATGAAGCTGCTATAGAACGCTTTCTGGAACGCTATAAGCATAAGGTTTGTGCTTATAGTTCCATCATTCTATTTATTTCCATCTCGGTTATCTTGTTATCCTTCATCTTTCATTTTACTACTTTTTTTTCGTAGATTTTCGAATTTCCAAGTTATATAAAAATTTAGCCCATAACTCATATTCAGTTAGCCTGCAATTCCTCCTCACTTTATTAATTAGATAAAATTTAACTTATTTCGATATTTCAATAACAAAACGACCGGATTCAAGCAAATTATTTCACAGAAATAAAATGAAAGGATCGGCAAAACCATTTACATATTATCGTTCAAATTACAGTAAAATAATTTGTAGCTTTCTCAATGTCGCAAATGTCGTCAACAGTTCCCATCACAAGAATATCTCAATCGTCATATGGCTTACCATATGGAAGAGGAATTATTGGCTCATAAATGCGATTTTTGTCCACAACGTTTCTCAACTGAGAAAAATCTAAGACTGCATAATCAACTGCATACGTCTGATGCAACTATACGTTGCACTCGATGCTCAGCATGTTTCTCGTGAGTATATTTCCACTTTAGAATATCATATGAAACTACATTCTCTCGGAAAAATACACCAACAAATAATAAAATGCAACAAGAGGTGGAATGAAGAAGAAGTTTTGGCCATTTTTTGGTTTATTTACGGAACTATATCTCTGTGTGAAAATATTTATAGAAGGCGAATGTTGAGAAGAAAACTTTTATATTTTAACTATTTCAGGTCTTGTTTGGCACTAAGAAGACATAAAGATGGTTGTCGTGGATGTCGAACTCTCCCATTTGGCGTTTCAGTTGATGATGTATCATTTTTCAAAAATTTTGTGAAAATTAATCGAATGTTAATCTGGATTTCATTTTTTTTATTTTTTAGAGCTAAGAAATCGTTTTAGCCATTATTAATTAAAAGAAAGTAGCTGAGTTAATAGTTTGTCATACTGAAAGGCATGTGTTCAACTCCTGCTCCCAAAGGAGAAAAGTCCAGCTGGCGCTGGTAAAGTCTATATTTCTATAGCCAAATGACTCTGATAAAAATTTCTAAGCGTATAAATTTCTCAGCTAGGGAAACCAGAAAACGCTAATTATTCTTTGCTCTAGAAAATAATTTATCTATTTCTTTCTAATTTTTGCTACAAAATATTTTTCAGAAACTTGTTTGCAAGATTTAATGTTTTTTGCAAAGTTCTTCCATAGGAGTATTTAAATTTATTGTATTTTTAGAAAGAAAGTGCTTCCTCAGCTATTGATGAATACGCATTTATTGATGCGAATGAAATTGCGGACAACCCATCGCCGATGATGAATGAGGAAGAAAATATCGGAAATGGTGATCCTGATTCAGGCCTTGGCTCTGTTACTTCTAATCATGCGTATGTTCCTCATTTGTTAGCCATAATTCGTGGAAGCAATGAGGCGCTGTTTTTTTCGTTGCATTGTCCTAAATTCGACTGTGCTTTTTTATATGGTTGCGACTTTATAAATTTCCTCGTTGCTGCAATATTTTATCATTAATTTTTAAAAAAATTTTGATAATTTAAATTGTTTTTTTTGATTTTTTATTAATTTTATTAGTTAATCTATTTTAATGTATTTTGTAGTTCTAAAAATGATTGAATCAATAAAATTCTCTTCAGTGGAAATCTAAACATTCAAATTTATTATAAGAAATCTTCATAGGCGAGTTTTTAATTTAGATTTTCCATAATAACAAACGATGGAAGTGAAAGCTCTGAAAGTGAACCGAAAACTGATGTAACGAAAGGCGAACGAAGAACTGATGAAGTTTGCGAAAATAGCCTTGGCAAATCACTTCATAACGACGATGATACTAAGAGGCGTACAAGTATGAATTCTCACATAAGTGAGTACCTGATTAAACCTGGTTAAACGACCCATTGGGTCGGTGTAAGACCATTTCAAATCGTGGTACCAACAACAGTCTTTTCTTTAATAGCTTATGGAAATATTTCTTCTTTAACAAGTTTAGAGCAAATGCTAAATAATTTTCGTTTTTTCAGTGACAGAGGCTACTCCTTTCTCATCTGTTGAATATGGATTAAAAACAAATTATGATACACTTTCAAATGGGGAATTATCGCGTTCGATATCTTCATCTAAAGATGTGATTGGTAATTTTTATGGTCGATATACTGGATTCACCGCCGGCGGAAATATCAGCAATGTGGGTTAGTCAATATTTTATATATTCGAATATAACTGAGATTAAAATCGAGTTAATGTTTGTTTATTCATCTATGCGAACAAACAACATTAAATTAAATTAAATTATACAAGCGATATTTTGGCAGATCATATTCAATTTGCATATTTTGCATGCAAAAACTTAGTAAATTCTTCAAGAAAAAAATAGAATATTTACTAAATACGATTATTGAATTTATTTTCGTCGTCGATCTTGGAAATAAAAATTAAACAAAAATTCATAGAGTTAAATTTTTTGAAATGAAAGTGGGTTCATGGAAGCCGTTTTGCGGTTGCAATGAAATTTTCAACAACTTTTAATCCGCTTGTTTGGAAATACTAATAAAAAGTAGTAATTGGCGAATTTAATGGTAAATAGTTATTACTTATAGTAAATAAGCTTATAGTGAAATTAGGATAAAAAAGCTGTTAGCTGAAAGAAAGTATTGATAAATTAATTTTTTATAAAAAAGGGACCAACTTCGAATAAGATAAATCAGATCTCGGTTTTTATCGAAAGTTTTCAATTCTATAAATAGATTTCTGATATATGTGACAGATTGAACAGATTTTATGTATAAGTAATAAGACCAAATGTAATTCTCTCTTTTCCAGAAAAAATTCTATGTTGCGCAATTCTATGTTTACTCGTTATGCGACAATGGACTAAATATTTATAATAGTTATCCTATTATTTATAGGAAAAAATGATTTGTTTCTTAAAAAATATTTCTTATCGACTTTATTCGTGCAGAATTTATTACAATATGTTGCATTAGCAAATCAATTTCCCACATATTATTTCATCAGAAACTTTTTTATGACCTAATTTGTTGGTAAATTAATGAAAAAGATTTGATCAAATTATAGATATCTTTCTTCATAAAAATAAACAAAATTTTTATGAAATATATCTTTTAATGTAGACGATCTGATAAGAAAAATAAAGGAAACGAGACACTGTTCGAAGATTAATTTATAGATAGTATCGCAGATGAATACCACTATTCATTTTTGACCGCATGCGATCCGATCATATTTTTTCATCCTTCCCATCATAACACTTCTGACATATTCTCTTTAGCTATTTGGTGTGACAATGCAATGAAAAATGGGGGGATAAAGCCGGTATACAAATGAATAAGTCAATAATAGTTTGATGGTTAATGAATGAAATAACCCAAATCTTGACTGAATGGAAAATTTGTGGTTTTTTATAATTTATGTTTATGCTTTTTGAGTAGCGAAATATCGCACTGTTTTCAAGCAGTTCGCCAAGGTATTTAGATTATTTCTCTCAAATTTATTTAGCTGTCGTAGTCTGTAGTATTATAATAATTTTTTTCAGCATCGTACAAGAAATTTTGCTTATCTCATTGAATCGTGAGAAGTAGACTAAATTATATAGAATTCATATCATTGAAATATTTAGAAATGGCCAGTTTTCTTCTCATAAAAATAAAAAAATTGGAGATTTTCAATGATATCCATCCAAGAAAATTTGAAATATATCGAAATTCCTACGCCATAGGTAAAAGAAAATATAAGTAAAAGAACGGTCAGAATATGTTGTTTTGAATTAGGCTTAAATATCAAATATTGTTTCAACTAAGCTCAAACAATCAGATATTAATTTCTATTCCATTTTCTTGAAAGTAAATCTACAATTAAATATTAAATTTTAGTGGTGACGAGGTATTTTATCTTTATTTTTATCTCCATGCAATTTTCTGGTGAAGAGTTATTAATCTCGATATAGTACCAGCCTAATTAACAGCGACGGGTGTCCTTACAAGAAAATAAAGAGAATTATAAATTATTCAAGTGAATTGGTAAAAATCACCAAAATCGCTACTGCAATGAGCTGGAGAATTGTCGAATTTTTAAAATCATTTATTTATAAGTTAAGAATTTTGTTTGTTTGAGATTACCTTTATGCTTGGCTCATAGTTTTTTTAGTCAACCTGGTATTCAGTATTTTATTTTGTAAATTTCTATTTGCTTCAACGAGGTATATTTTCAATATTTTATAAATATTGTGAAAAATTAATCGCATGAAATTCAATTATTGAATAATGATAAAATGAAGTGAGAAATTTTTTGACAATGCCAATTGGCATTTTGCTACTTAGCCTTTCATTGGTCATTTATTGAATAACATTTTTTACTAGCTTAAAATTTATCACTCTTCCTCGTTTGTTATTTATCATCATCGTCATAATTTTCATCCTCTACGTTTATGCAGTTTAACAATTTTAACCACATTTTCTTAAGAAATTTATGATTTTATTTTACAGGGTTTATGCATTCCAATAACTGCGAACTTGACAAGTCTATAAATTATTCCCACTACGATTTTTTTCAGTACAATGTTCGGGAGGACAATGCAATAGAAGTTGGAGTTATACACAGATCCATGACACAATCGAGTAATTATTCCATTAAATTCCATTAAATTATCTCTTAAAATCTTTATTTTGTTTTGAATAAGTCGAAAATTTTATACGATCATTAAATTTTAATGGAGATTATGAATAAAATAAATTTTCGGATTGGATGGGACAAGCAGTATCTTTGGTTACGTCATCATAGATTCTCCCTCTCTCTCACTAAAAGCAAAATTTGAATGAAGGAATCTTATACCAGTGGCCTATAAAATCAGCAAAACCAGAAATGATGAGCATGATTAGAAATTATGAAGACAGAATAAAGATTCATCGAGGGAAATTTTTTAGTTTAGTAGAGCAATTTTCATCATTTTTTATAAAATCATTTTATTTTATAAAATCAAAAGTATAAAATCATTTACTTGTTAAATCATGTTTGCAATATTACAGCAGCATTGTCTCATTAATTTAATTATTAATTTAACGCTTAATATTTAATATATATATATAACTCAAAAAAATATTTTAGTACATGGAAAACTACCGCTTCAAACCTTTTATGACGATATTTTGCTGAACGAAGCAATAAATATTGTTCGAGGCCATATCATGTATTCTATTAGAATTATTTTCGTTCTCATAATTATATATTGAACTGATCCAAATTTTCGATTAGAATAGTATTTCTAGTATAACAAATATCAAAGCGAGATCTGAACTTGAAGCTTACTTCTCGAGACCAAAATCATTTTATGATTTAGCTTTATAACGTAAGAACACGGTAATATGCATAAAAAAATTTTAATTTCTAGTATAACAAATATCGATTACCCACAGAAACAAGGGTTCCCTACACGAAATCTTCAATTTTTAAAAGTTTAGAGGCGTCTTTAGAGTGGAAAGTTCAGGAACTATAGAAAAAAAGAAAAACGAAAATGCTTAAAAAATACCGTTAATTTTGGTTAGGCTATTTCGATTCCTTCACATCTTAAAAAAACTGAGTAACGTAATATAAATAAATCAGTCTACAGTGGAATGCATTCATTTGTCTTTCGACGATGTATCATGCGTTCCATCCTTCCATTGTATAATTTTTTTTCTCAATTTTATTCGGAAAAATATTGATGAATATCATGATTTATTCAACGAATAATGATCATGATTATATAAGTTCCACAATTGGGTGTTAAAAACTGTACTGTAGCACCTTCAGGATTATAGAAATCCCATTCTTCAATTTTTCCAGGGAATGGACTAAAATCAATGCCAAATAATCGCCAATTCACATACGATGTCCAGGAACTTACAATTTTATCCATAAATCACCCACATTATCTATAAATTCATAATTTTTTTGGATTCTAAATTCTAGATCAGTTTATTTTAAGGTCAAATGTTTGTCTTTTGGTATTTGTCATACGATTGAGAGCTGTGGTTGAAGCCTGCTTCATCATAATCGGTTAGTCATTTTTTGCGTTGGCAGTTTTCGAATTTTCATTGTTATCGATTTTCATTGGTATTTCCACGTTTTAATGATTTTCCCAAGGTTTAAAAAGTCGGCAGAAACTTTTGTTCACTCATTTCCTTATCATCATTTTTACTTGAATTGAAATTTATTTTTGAAAAAAACGTGCGGCTTCATTTATAAAAATTTCTCATTTTGATAGATATTTTTGACAGGTCGTGCAACGTGAATATATGTATATGTTGGTTGATAATTCATTTTGACGTTATATATTAAATAGGGGTAATCAAGGGGTATTTCTGTCATTTACGATAGAGAAATAATTTATTTATCTCTTTATATCGAGAATTTATTTATTTACATCTATTCATAACCAAACAAATCGAAGTGAAACTGAATAAAACTCATATGGTTTTAAATGTTATAATATTTTATTAATATTTTAGATATACATTTTTATATTGTTCTTCACTGCATTATTTTGTTATTATGGCTATTATTTTATTATTATGTTGTTAGTTTATATATTATTTGATTCATTGGGGGTTGATATGGTTCAAGTTCACATAATGTTATCGAACTGGAAAACAAGGACTCCTTTCCCGAAAGGGGTAAAACTATCATTAAAACCATCCGAGTAGTGCTGATGATCTTCTATCGCTAAGCAATCTTGACAAAATTTTCTAACCATATTAACAATTAGCTGTGCGAACATAACAAAAAAATAAACGCTAATGACTTTTTATTTTGTTCAAATATCTTTTATATACATTTTTTTATTAAATTACTTTATTATTAAATTAGTTTTCAATGAAAAATTATAAATTTTTTCTTTAGATTTTTTCATTTTAAGATACATTTTCCAACTTTCAATTATATCCTTCAAATTTATGATGAATAGAATTAAATCTGATCATTTGTGCATAGTATTAATATATATGCATTCGATGGTGGGAAAAAATACACTGTACTGATACAAAAACAACCATATATAAACCTGTGAGGTCCATTTCAGGAAGTTTAAACTCTTAACATCCCCAAAGTTCCGCTGCTGTCTCTTACATTTGCTGTAGGTCTTTCCATTAATCAACCATATTTGAACTTATATCTTCCTAGTATCACTCGTCCCCGTTATTTCTTTAATATTTCTTTAATAGCAAACTTTCTTTGCACTTTTTTGCAACTTATCTAGAAAACACAAAATCGCAGTGGATAATATGAATGTTGGGAAATTAAAATACGGATTGGAAAGAAAAGGAAGAAGAATGTATGGTTTCAGGGGAATAAGTCTAGGTGAAGTAAAAAATGAAGCCAAAGAGTAAAACTCGAAGGGATATTATCTAGAATAAATCAAGAGAACAGCGAACAATTTATTGAAGTTTGAAGATGGTTCTTTTCATCCACATGATGGTCATTTTCAATAATTTTTTCTAATTTTCCATATAATTTCTTTACTTTATTTTTCTTTATTTATATATATATTCTTCTAAGCTGTAATTCTGCTTATATTTGTTATTTACAATTATATATTCTGCCAAAATTGTCAGAATTCTGCCAAAATTCTACCGGAATTCGACTAATTAATTAGTATCGAAATAGTAAAAATACATGATGAAATAAATGACAATCCGTTTTTTCGATGCCTTAAGGTTCTTAAAACTTTTTTGTTTGCGTCAAAAATTTTTCTGCGGAAAAAAAAAGCAAAAGCTTTCCAAAATTATTTGAAATTTTTTAAGACCAGAAAATTATAATAATTGCAAATTTTCCATGTTTTAAATTAAAAATCTTTATTATTGATAAAATCATTATTATTAAATCGCTTAAGAATGAATATTGATAGGTTTCAATTTTGGGAGACTTTTGGGAGGAGAAAGTTCTGCATTATCTTTCGTTTGTGCCTGCATAATTTTGCAGAGAGCAAGACAACGGAGTGAATAGTGTCACTGTACTTAGAAAGAGCCAGGTTACTGCACAAAAGAAGATACATAGAAGTATTGCGTGGTATATAGATGGTACCAATATCAGTGATTTCTTTCGTTAGTAAAGTTATAGGCATTGATAGTATATTGCATTTGTAGGCTTTTTTCATAGTTGTAGGTTTAAAGCTTCATGCACATTTTTGGATTTTTTTCAGAATAGCATAATATTATAAAAGCGATATTTGATGATTGGCAGAGAGTGCGAAATATATGAAGAGTTATGTGAGCTGATGCCATTAATCGACCTTTGCTGGGCGAAGGAAGAAAAATTCTTTCGGATTGTGCAAACTGGTGTCAAGTACTTTACAACGATCCTCAGGCGTGGTCATCACATATTTTCTTTACAATAATCAGTTTATTCACTCATTAAATTGATTTCAAGATCTTTGAAATCAATTTAACTAATAAACATTTTATGCGTGATAAAAATTTACGGTTGGAATTTGAAATTTTTATCGCCATTTTTTCAGCATTTTCTTATAGCATCCTTTATTTTTATTATTGCCATTGTTATATTTTATGTAATTATTTAGCGATATTAAAATTCAGCGATATTAAAATTAATATTTTAATATGTACTAAGTACTTTAATTTGACGGTTAATTCACGAAATCGACCAGTTTCAGGATCATTTTACAAATCGTCATTGCGTATCTTTATTTTACCAATATCTTATTTCCTTTCTTAGTGATACACTTCTACATACTTACATTTCCAAAGAATTTCATATATCAGCCAATCCAAATAATAATTAGTGATTTTTATCTGAATTTTTTTCACAGATTATTCAGAATAATTATTGATTACTCAGATCTAATAAAAAATTATTTTTAAATTAAACTAAATTTTCAAACAATTACTAAAATTGATTTTAGTGTTAAAATTTTAGTGTTGATAGAAAGTTAAAAAATTATTTTTTTTTGTTAATGACCTTAGCCATAGAAAATTTTCCCTTTGGATATAAAATCGTGTAAATTATCATCGCTACTGGTTGATTTTGATTTTGATTTCTTCAGCAAATTGCATTTCCATCCAACTGGAAATCAACAAAATATTTGTCTAGCGAGAAACACAAAAATAGAAATGGAAACTATAGAGACTGTCGAGAACGCAACCGATTGTTTAGATTATCGTCTCGAAGCATCATCCATTCGGATTCTTACTCTTACAGTCGTTAAAAATTTCGATTGGTGATGTTGGTCCACCCGCAGGACTCCCTGGCAAAACTTTTCTCATCTTTTCTCACTCCCATTTCTCATACTAACAGTCTCGTACTAACAGTCAGTGGAGTAGCCAGAAACAATGGTTGCTAATTCCTCTTACTTTACCCATGTAGCTAAAGTTTAAATCAAAGAAATAGTTCACAGATGGAAGTGACAGAGCAAATTTTTCATTAAGTGAAAATTCTATATTTGATATATAATCGATTTTTTCTTCAACTTTTTGGCTAAAAATGAAAAAACAGGATAGAAAAATTTTTTTTTGATAAGTTGTTCAACCATCGATAGAGTAAAAAGTCATTAAGATGATTTTATATAAAAATTCGATTTGGCAGATTTCTCCAAAGCACTGCTGTTAATTTAGAACAAGGTTTATTGCATAATAAATTCTTATCAAATAACCATGAAAATTCATCGTCCTTTGCATCTCTACGGTGATTAATGGAACTTGCGGTACTTCATTTCGATAATATAAACAAGTTCAGCCATTGATAGGGCAATAAATCATTAAGCCCTAATTGCATCATTTGGTGGAATAGTAGATGCCATTGAAAACCGTAAAGACAAGAAAGGACCAAATATTAAAATACTAAAATTTGCTGATAAGAAATTGATTTATTAGTATTTTATCAATACATTATTTTTATCTTTAATGCAAACTTCTCAAAAGTTTCTAGAGGTTTCATACTTCTTTTTATTTATATTTCACTTTCGATTTGACTTAAAGCTTTAAATTTTTCACCGTACAACAGTCAGTGGAGCGAGTTTAAGAAATGCTGACCATCAATTTACTTAAAAGACTTGAGGCTTCAAACTGGTTGAATGTGGAAGTGGCTACATGAGGTTATTGAATCCAGAGAAAGACTTTGATGAGACTGATATATAGTTTTTTTTTTTCAAATGACAGTTTTTCAACGAATTGCTCTCGCAGCAATTCGATGAATTATCAAACAGTTAATTATAACAATGTAGGAAAGAAAGAATTTAATTTGATATAGAATCATAAATTAAAAATGTTGCTAACTGAAAATTTATCGCAACATTTGTTTCATTATCATTTGCTGTGAAATAATTTCTTATTTTTTGCTTTTTTCTTCCGATAAATGAGGAAAGAAGCATTTCTTTAAGTCCCCTCGAGATAAGCACAGCAACCTTGAATTAAATGCTTGGTGCTTAGCGTTTCTGGTTGTGCTATTAGCCGAGTGGAAACTTTTACAGGTAGTCGCCATATTAGAGCTAGAAATACAGATGGATCCCAGCAGCGAATCAGCTTTGGATTATTTATCTATATTTTCAGCTGGTCGATGTTGTTTAACTATAAGAGCGAATATTGATGGTAATATATGCAGTTGTTTACGAACTGTTAAATATTAAAGTTCATAAATTTACGTTTCGCTTTGCTGCACTTAACATGGCCCTGGGCTCTGAAATATTGGATCAGTCCTTACAATTGCAGATATCCATTAACTTTTACTCTGATCTCTTGGCATATTTTTTTGTCTAATCTTTTGCTCATATCTAAATCGACTCTAAGATTTTACCATATTTCAGCGAATTTGAAAAAAGAATTTGTAATTCATCATTTAAGTTATGTGTATTTTCTAATTTTTCAATCATTAATATAGTAAAAATGCTTAGTTGGTAAATTGATTGGTTGATTGTCTTATAACTTCAATGAATTAATTAGACAAGTAGTCGAATGGTATTTTGCTTCAAGCATCATAGGTCCTTGTTCTTTACCTTAGATAAAAATGTCGTTAATTCCGAGTGGTGTTGCGGACACACCTGTTTTTCTAAATTTAAATGATTCTCTGGCGAAACGACTCTTTAGAGCTAGCCAAACCAGAAATGATGAGTGCTCTTAAAAGAATGAGAAGATTAAATTGTTGGATTGCACCAAATGACTTATTAGATAATATTGCCCATGCTATTCTACCAAAAGTGGAACAATTTATGAAATCTATAATGCAAATGTTCATTGCTTAATTATTTCCGTAGAAATTATTGTATGTAATGACCATTATTATTTTTTTCTTGCTTGAGGATCGATGCCAAACATTCACTTTCATTGACAATACTTTGTCCTTTTTTGTCCTCTCTGTTTTCCTATAGTTTTAAAATTTGAATATCTTATTTTTTTCCACTTTATCTTATTCACTTTATTGTATATCTTATTATATCTTATTCCTCTTATTATGCGCCGGATTCACTACATTGCGGTCTATTAGTTAGTAATTTAAAGTCTCTCAGGATCAAATGTACTTTTATTGCTGTAGTTCGGTAGCAATTAAGAAATATTCTTATCTGTCTCTTACGAGATGATAAGCGAGATGAGATTGATTTTTTTTTAAATAATAAATAAACTGTGACTTACTGTATATTCTCTCGTAATCCCCATTTTGCGGAATTTGACTTCGTTCATTTGTTTTCGTCCGTAAATTTTTGGCTGGCAGTTGGTACTCATCGTTATATTAAATTACATTTATTCATCGCTATCTGTATTACTATTTCCGGTTAGCTTTAGAGAGAGTCAATTGGCGAGCACAGAGCACAAAAATGCAGCCAACACCACTCGTTTTTAATGATGTATTGACGGTATTCACTCGGTAATGAGGCCCAAGTCTTAGGTTCTCAATTATTTGAATCACTCGACTCGTGGTTTTCATTCTCAGAGTTTGTCTTTTGGTTTGCCCTGATGAAAATTGTTGAATGAAGGGCGAAAATAAAAGAATTGTTTACTTGTGGGTTAAAAAAGTTATCAGCAAATTATGCAGATTAGCTTAAAAGTTAATTTTTTACTTTTTTCAAAGGGTTACGGTAGTAACTCTACAGTTCCATTTCATAAAATTATTCATCAATATTTCACTTTAAAACAATTTTTCTATTCTTTTCCAATTTTCGAATTTGAATTATTTATTAATTACTTGATTTTGATCAATGATCGGTTATTTTGTTTTCTATCGACGCATTTTGTGATGCCCATCAGAATGAATGATAAACATATCATTTTCACTGTGTCTGTCTGTGAATCACATGTGTGATTATTTGCTTCCAAAGGTTTTACGAATGGTACCAACGTCAACGAAATTAATTGGCAAATATGTCAAATTTGCTTACTTTAAGCTTTATGCTTTATGCTGTTATTGTATATAATAGTTAATATTATAGTTATGATAGTATTTGGCAATTTAAACCTAAACAATTTGGAATTTAGACGAATTTCCTAAAATTTTCGCATTTTGTCAATATTTAGCCTCGCACATTTAATTTTTACCATCTCAGATCAATCGATTTTATGAATTAGAGTGAAACTTTTTTAAATTATAAATTATTGAATAGTTATTTACTTGTTTTTTTATTTTGTGCCAAGAGGTGGCATTTTAAAACTATGAAGTTTTACAGGTTTTGTGCTAGTAGAATAGAAATGTTTATAAAATACTTTTTTCTCAGAGAAATTTAATTCAAGCAATTGTGTCCACCTTTTTTTCGCCAATTTAAATGAAATTTTGAAAATTTAATTGATTATAAAAGTACTTCCAGATGGATTGGTAAGAACTCAAAGTTCGAATGTCCTGTTGCTTACTGCTTCAAAGAACATGAATTCTAATTCGTTGGTGATGCCAGTTCAAGATCAAGAATCGCATGAAATGTTACAGCTGACATCAAGACATAAGGCTGATCAACACAGCTTCAAGCCGAAAGTCATCCCAAGTGCAAATGAGCATTTCAATGATGAAACTGGCCTTAAAGATTAATTTCAGCTTTGGTTTGCTTTTATTTTTATCTTTTTCAGAGAATTATAAATTCCTTTACTTGAATAGTTCATTTTGCTTTAAATTTTCGTAATTCTTTTCGTCTTTCATTCATAAAATTTTTGATATTTAATCCTATATTTTATGCATATTATGCATTTATGAAAAAAGTAGAATAGCTAACTCCTCAAAATATTTTATTTTCCTAATTTGGCTCTTTCTATATCTGGCAAGAATAAACCTGTCATCAAAAAATCTAAGTGGTGTCGCGAGCTTATAAAAAAATCATTGAGGTGGGTTCTGGTCAAGAATATTGAATATACTAACCGCTTATATACTATATTATAGAAAATTGACAGGGAATGATACTTTTTTCTCCATTTACTTGGGAATCTTCAATCGAGAATCAAATCATCTTCAATTTCTTCAAAGGATTTTCTATTTTTACATTGGAAGGAATCAACTATAATTGTGAAAAAATGGTGTTGACTATTGAATGGTTTTTAATTTTTTTTTTCAGTTTACATTTTTACTTCCTTAAAGCAACCATTTGATTATGAAATCTCAGTTTACAATCAGTCAATTCCATGACCTCAGTAGCATATGTATGTGAACTTCGTTTGGAGTTGCTTGAGTATAATAATAGTTATAATCTTATGCCTTTTGATGATAGAAAAAACGTAGTTGGAATGATAGTGTTCTCCAGTGAAGCTTGGAACAAGATGTTTCAAGTATGAAGAGTATGAAGAGTGAGGATTTTGATGGGCTATGGACCCTTGTTAATTAAAATGATGATTCATATAAATTGAAGATTCCTGTGGATCCTATAGATTTTTAGTAGCATATGGTTGGCTCCTCGTAAACTGATATTTTTTTTTGATCTTTTTTGTGGGAAAAATTTTATTTTATATGGAAAATTTTCTATTATTTAGCTTGGTTTAGTTGTAACACATAAATGCTCTTTTTTCGTATTAAAAAAAATTCTGTGCTTGTGCCATCGTGAACAGTCTCTGATCTCTTCGGCTATTGTGGCCAAAATATATTATTCGATATTGGGCTAATACGCTTAAAGCTTCTATTTTATTTAAGTGTGAAGCTATGCAAAAGGCAAATGTTCGTCTTAATTTCAGAAACAAGTTTTATTTAATGCTTATTAGTTTAATATTGAATATTTTTTGCGAGGATATTCATGGTGGCAGAAGCACTTGGTGCATTCATTTGCATGATTATGGTTTCGATATATCGAAAAAAAATGAAAATTTTCCGTAAAAAATAACGAAATTCGTAATCTTCGCATAAAATAACGACATTAATTCGAATTTTAAGAAGGCTCTTCTAAGGTCGAAAAAATTTTTAAAACAATATTTTTCCGAAATCACTATCATATCTTTTTTTTCTTCTATTATTCGCTTTCATTTATATATTTTTACTGAAATTTTAAAACGATTGTTGAATGAAGAAATGTTGAATTCCCATAAAATCTCCTATAAAAAACGATTTTATCCTCATAAAGCAAAATTCAAAACCATTTGTTATATGCCAATCTAAGTTTTTTAAATAATTCAGCCTAAAATTTCAATTTGCAGAAAATTTTTACAAAACTTTTTCAAATTTTTTCCTGGAAATAATATATGATAATATATTAATAATATATGTTCACCTGAGGAAAATGATCGATTCTTCATGACATTCAAAGTCTTTCATTATTAAAATAGCAATTGTGATTTTTATTTTATGCCTATTGTGCCATTTTTTATTTTAATTTTTTTATTTTCATTTTATTATTATAAAACGCCGCGATTTGTTCTTTTTTGTAGTTTCTCTATTTAAAAAATAAGATTTAATTGTCGAATGGCGGACGACTCACTGCGATGTATCAATTTATTTATCATTTTAGTCGCTTATCCGAAAGTCATCTCTTGGTTTAGATTCTCATCTATGTCGATCTAAAAAAAACCTTGTATGAATGAAATCATTAATCTGGAAAATTTGCCGTGAATCCGCTCTTTCCATTAATAGGACGGGCTTCATGGATCCCTGAATGTCGTTAAGTATGCTACAGTTTTTCCACTTTTTCATAAGTTTATTATTCACGGCTTTCTGGACACGTCTTTCAAAGTCTTTTGTGTGCCTTTGCATAGCGATTTCTTGTTTTTCTCAAAAAAATTTTTTGTATTTACTGTTGTATTTTCTGTTACAGTAAAACCAAGTCGAAACTTATTGTTCCTTAATCCTTCGCACGGATTTCGTTAATCTGCAACAATTTTTCGCGAATTTTTTAAAGCCCTTCCTTAATCATTTTTGGTTCTTTTGGTTATATTACAAATCGTTTTCATTGTATCCACTTTTTCCCTAAAATTTTCATCCAGTTAAATTATGAAATAAAAGTTTTGTTGCTATTCCTTTTCTATTTAAATCCACTTCTTTAACATACCATTTAAAAGAATTATCAATGATATTAAATATTTAGTTAAATTTACTCATTAAAAATTTTGCTCGTACTCAGGACTAACCTGTACTTACTTCTATCTCCAAACAACTCCCTCCAAACTCCGAATAAAAATTTCCAACCGTACTAATTAGCCAGAAAAGTTAGTCTAACCAGAAATAATAAGAGCCACCCACAATTATCAGAAAAATAACAAAGATTCATTGCTTCTTTCCTTCTTAACGTCGAAATTTCAATTATTGATAAGGCAACAATACAATCTTTCTGCGGATAATAGTATTCAATTTCTACTTCCAAACGAGTATCAATATTATTAGTAGCTAATCTATAAGTCATTAGACCTCATTACAAATATTTTAAAGCATTTCTTCAAATAACTAGTAGAATTGTCTATCCAGGACTGCCTGAGATTTATTTCATAACAATAAGGAAACCTTATAAATGAAAATGAAAAAAACAACCTAAAAACAGCATCGCTTTTTTTTAAAAAATTCAGGAAATTAATGCTATTTTGCAAAATTTATATGCATAGAATTCAGAAATAATCACAACAATTAGTTAATATTCTATCTCTCAGAACCACCATTTCTGATTTGGCTGTTCCACTGATATGAGACTTTTTCAGTAGAAAACCATTTTAAAAGTTCTGAAAGCATCTGACACCAATAAATTAATACTAAAATGAAATCAAACTAAAATTCCTTCGCAATGTATCAATAAAAAATATTAACGTTTTTTTAGCAATTTTTTAAAAAAGAACTTCAATCGTATTGTTTGCTATTCCACATTCCGCAAGTACTTCTAATTAGCGATCTGTTCACAAAGTGATTAATAGAATCATTCATCTAGAATTCTTGACCAAAAAAATAGCTGATAGATGAAAGAATCAATTTTCATCGCTTTCGGGGTGTAATAATAAATTATTTCTGAATTTTACAAATAATAGAATGCGAAGAGAAGTGAACGATGCAACTGTCCGATATAAATACATTTGGCTGATATTTTTTCCATATGTTTTGAACAATTCATCAACAGCGAATAATTTTAATATTGTTCACTTATTAAAAATTCAATGAAGAATATATTTTCATGATTATAGTTTTTCATTAGACTTCTTTTTTCTATATATTAAGAACAGTCAATATACGTAGCATATACATATTATATTGTATTTATAATATATAATTTGAAAAAGTTAAGAAAATAATAATGATGAAAAGAATTATTAATTGTTTGCACCAAAAGCTATGTTAACGGGTTCATATTTATTAACTAAAACAATACGCACTAGATCAGATTTTTCACCTCCAACTGCTAAAATAGAAGCAGAATCTGGTGAAAAACGAACAGTATGCAATTTCCCAAAGTCAAACATATCTGAATGGACCAAATTGAATCCATCTTGAGATAATTTCCAGATATTCAATTTCTTAAAAGCAAATATGCATTAAAATATTCACTTTCTATAGTAGGGAAAAAGAGAAAACAAGAAAGCTACATGCAGTCCAATCTTTTTCGTTCATAAACTCAAAAAATTTGACACCTATTATGAAATAACAGGACACCGAAAAGGCGTACTGAACGTACTGACTAACTATTGTCCCTAATTTCCGGTTTGGTTAGCGCCAACAAGGAAGAATCACTTGGAGAAAAAAAGTTAAGATAGGTCTTCAGCAATCGGATTTCACTTTTAATAACCTGTTTACTGAAGAGAAAGAAATGGAACCTATTGTGGTTTGACTTAGTGAAGACATATCACTCCAATAATCCAATTCTTGCCTCTAAATATCGTTATCTATACTATACTATATTTAAAGCCCTGTCTAATATTTGATTTAGATTAATTGAATTGAAAGAGACAAATTGACTAACACTATCAGCACCACAACTAGATATTAATCCTTTTATTTGGTAGCTCTGAGAAACACCAAAAACTTCTCCAATATGAGCTTGACGACGATAAATTTCTACATCAAACCGTGTATCCATATAATATAGCATCCCTGAACAAAATGACCATAAGAAAAAATATGAGAAAAAAAGCACAGCACAGTTGATATGTAGTTTCGTTTTTTAACACAAAAATCACCAAAGTTGAAAAATGCTGCATTACAAATAAAAAAATTTCTTACGACTTTACGCACTATCCCTGACAAACCGATATATCTGAGAAAATTAACTGAAACTAATAAATTCCCACTTTGAAATCGTGAAGAAAAAAGTCAAGCACAAGGATAATGATCCTAGATTTGAATAACTCCAATGATTCAGTTATTTAGAAATTTAATAGTTAGAAATTTGAAAATTTGAAATTTCTTCTTCTTCTAATAGTTCTCACCATTAATGGTTAGGCTAGCTCCAACGGCTACAAGAGTAAGACGCTTCCAAGCGGCGCGATCTGATGCCATCGTCGACAGTAATAAAAGCCATTCCTTTTTCCATCATCTAAGTCCATATATCGTTAAGTCCATATAATCAACCTATACGTTTAGAATCTTTTCTAATCGTATCAGACCAGGCCTTAATTGGTCCATCTCGCTTCACCAACCACACGGTTTAGCAAGTAACGAAATATGCGTCAACTCCTGTGGTGGACGACGGAGAACGTCCCTAACCAGCGAAAGCGATGCTCTGTGATAACATTATTAATGCAAGGTGGATGCGATTAGAACGATATTTTATCCGCTCGACAGATCCGTAAAATATACCTTAGACAAAGGCAGATAGCTTCATAATACCACTCCTCCACTTTCACTGGCCATGTCACAGAGCCATATAGCAAGATCGAATGAATTACGGCTATATAGATGCGGCTTTTCGTTTTTATGGTAATTTCAAGACGGCTCCATAAAGATTCCGACAACTTGAAAAAGGCATTTCTAGAAAGCTGCCGTGATCCGGATTGTAATATCGTCTTTTGCCTGGCTATTTGGTATTAGAGTGGACCCAAGGTATTTGAAATCAGGCACTTCTTCAACCGGCAATGAATTTATAAAAAGAGGCATTTTATCATCTTATTACACATAAGAGGAAAAGTTTTATTTACATTGACGGCTGTTGACAAGTCATTTAGCATTATCTTATTATTTCGCAATTTCGATATAACTGTCAGCGAAAGAAACTACATCAACAAGTATTCAAGATTCGTGACACGATACTTTGGGCTGACTTGCACATCTCTTTATTACCGATAAGCGATGTCCATTATCCAATCTATCGCATAGTTGAATAGTGCAGGAGAAAGAGCGCAGCCCTGACGGATACTAATTTTTATTTCGAAGGAGTCTATCAATTCCTCATATACACAGACCTGCGCTAAGGTATGCCGACAAAATGCCTTTATGAATCGAATGATCTTCTCTAGAAAATTGTCGCGTTTCATCACTCTTTAAAGCTCCACACTATTAATTGAATCAAGGGCAGACGTAAAGTCGATGAAACACGTGAGTTGCAAATATCTGAAGCGATGTTTCAGCATCCTTCTTAACGTGAATATCTGGTCAGCGACCGCGCCCCGGTCTGAATCCAGCTTGCTTAGGGCTCATCCTGCTGTCTCGTACTTCCATAAGTCTGTTGAGTAAAAGGGAAGGAAAAATTTTCACTGAAACGTCTAGTAAGCTGATTTCCCGATAATTGTCGCAGTATGGTTACAGTATACTTATCATCTTTCCTGAGAATTTGGAGCAGCGGAGTTTTGCTCCAATCATCTGGTAATATTTCTTTTTCCCATACTAGAGAGTACCATACTGCGACCATATTTGTTGAAGATATGTTATGAAGGACGATAGACAACATTTATAGAGTTTAGCCCGAAGACCCGAAAACCATCTTCTCCGGGAGCCTTAATGGCCTTAAGCTTATGGATAATAGATATTATTTCTTCTTCTGTCCGGGGCTGGCAGTTGCAAGCATATGGTTCGGCGAACGTATCAGGGGCAACAGATAGTGCTTCATGGTTAAGTTTGGCCTCAAAGAATTCTTTTCATCTCATGAGGCGATTCTTCATACTCTTGATTCAGTTATTTCGTTATTTAGATAATCTGATAGCTATGTTATTTAGAATATATATTGTAATATACATGAAGTTATCGAAAAACTTCCAAAAAAAATCATTATTTGCTGGAAAATAAATCGAAAGAATTTAGAAATAAAGAAAATAAAGAAAGAATTTAAAATCAAACCATCATTAGCTGCAACAAAAAAATAAAATGGATTAAAGTGATCCCACAAAACACGTTCGACATCACTATTCACAGACCATTTCTTGCAAAGTTTTCCTTCTCGGCAATCACTCAGCATTATGTTACCGCTCAATGTACCAGAAAGCAGAATTGATGCTTCTGCGGTATGCCATTCGACTGACTGTACCTAAGGTAGAAACAAATTGAGCATTTGAATTAAAAGAATTAACTTTTTAAATTCTTCTAAATTTCACTTAATTTATTACCTTACCAAGACCATAAGAAAAAACACTAGCAGGTTTAGCTTCCTCGATATCCCAAAGAATAACAGTAGTATCAGCACTACCAGAAGCCAAAATATGTTCAGTGAGACTATTCCATGATAAACTTAGTACTGCATCGCTATGCACTTGAGCACTACCATCTCTTCTGTACCTTTTTCCTAAAACATTCCTATTGTTTATTACTATCACGCACCTGATCAAATTGACGAATAAAACGAACTATTTCGCAAATAAAGCCGTTAAAACTTCAATAAATCCAAAATTCAGACAAAAAACGCTAACTAAATTCACAAAATGAAAATTACATAAAAGAAGATATTGATTTGAAAAACAAATTCAAAACACAATTTTAACCTGATTTTGCGCTTTTTAATGAAACTATAGGTGAAATAGCAGAAACGATATCCAAGTCCCATATTCCAATCGTTGAATCCATTGCTCCGACCGCTAACAAATTTCCCTGAAGAACATAACAAACTATAAACTACAGACCTATTTGGATCTTAGTCTCCAAATTTATCCATAACTACGAGTAAAATAAAATAAACATTCTAATAAATATAAATATAATGAAATATATATGTGTTAAAATCAATTTTAAAATAGAAAATTGAAGTAAATTGAAGTAATTGAAGAAAAAATAAGTTTCAAAAGATGGAGCTTTAATGGAGCTCGCACCTTTTTATCATCAGAACCTGGATCATAACGAATTGTCTCAAGACAAAGTGGCGGGACATCAAGCATATAATCATGATGAACATACCAATCGTCATCGTTCTCATTATATATATAAACTTCCAAAGTATAATCGCCCTATAAATATAAATTTATAAATAAAACAAATAGTAATTAATATGATTCTTACAAATCTTTAGGGCATTTCTCAATTTTTTCATTCAGGTCCCATTGTGAATACTTGATTTTTTCACAGGTAAATCTTCATTAAGCAGAAAGCAGCATCCCTTCAGTGAATAATACGATAGAACTATCACCTTTAGTGATTACCACTGATTTCCTTGTCACGCATTGTCATTTACGTTCTTTTTTGTATGATAAGTTCTCTGATAAGTTCTATATGTTGTGCTTGTGGTTTCAATTGTTCCAGTTTTTAATGAAGAGTTACTACAACCTTTTGTTTACCTTCTGGCTTTCGAGCATCAAATATTCATTAAATATTTTTATTGGCTGCTAGTTCTAAGTTCATATTTCTAATGTTGATATAAAACTGCTCTTAAATGCAGTCCAAGTCTTGAATGATTCACTAAGTTCCGGTAACTAGATCAACTGGAGGATGTTAGGACTGAGATAACCTTCTCGATATAGGATTCAGACTTTTTCTTCTTTTTCTGGCTTTCTATCATTGTTGGTTTGGATCTACTGATGACCAGGATAAAACGTTTCCAACTCTCCCGATCGGACGTTAATCCCGAAAGCAGTTGGAGCCACTCCTTTTTCTACTGCCTAAACCTGTTCGCTGCCTGTCTATATTTCGAAAATTTCTCTTGTCCGTTTCAGTCCAAGTCTAGATTGGACCACCATCTATCACAAGGAATAGTAGAAAAATGTGCGTAAATTCCTGTGGCGGATGACGAAGAATATAACCAAACCAGCGCAGACGACACTTTGTGATATTCTTAATGTAACTCCAGATGAACTCAAGCGAAGATACAGACAACCATGGAAGATTCTGCCCATTTGGCGACAGTAGGAAGTATCTTTAGATAATTTGCCGATAACATTTGGCAAAGTTTCTTCGCATTTCGCAGCATGATTTTGTTCAGCCAGATATACAATCTCTTATTTTAAGGTTGATTATGCATCGATTCCAGAGAGATCAGAAGGAAAGAGCATTACTGGCTGCAGGCATTCGAGCTAGAATTCCATCTTTCCTTTCCTGGCAATTACGTATGAATGTGGATCCAAGATATTTAAAGCGTGATATTCTGCCAACCGCCAATATAGCATATCTCGTCTATTGCATTCCCTCGTAGTCGCTGACAAACAGAATACCATAGCGTAATCAAAGCTCTGATATTACGCTCTGGACTGATTTATACACCTGGTAAGGGTGCCGGCAAGCAATGTCCATAATATAATCTACTGCATAACTGAAAATTGTAGAAAATTATTTCGAAAGTTTGTGACAATTCCCCATATATACACACATACATATACCCTAGGCCAACAGAATGACTTCTCTGGAATATCATCGTGTTGCACGGTAGAAGAGCGCCACCCTGTTCATGGAATCAAGAGCACCGTCTTAGCCTATATAATGCTTAATTAAGATGCGCCTTATTTTCATGCACTGCAATTCAATAGAAAAGAGACAAAAATCTTCCAGAAAACATCTAACAAGCTGATTCCACAGTTGTAATAGTATGTCCTACCATCTTTGTTGGGAAAAGAGAACAGAACTGTCGCGCTGAGTCACATGATATTTGCTTCTCCTACACCAATGAGTATAATTTTTGGAAATCTGCTGTGAAATACATTAGGTTTTTTTTTCCAGAGCACTCACCATTCCTATTTAGATTCAATTCGCTTGTCTGACGGATTAGACAAATATACCAGGGAGTTTTTTGGCGATAGAAATATAATTCGAGAGCATTACCAGGATTTTCGAAGATGTTTATTTCCCGAATATTAATCCCGAATACACTCCGAACTGAGCAGCAACCCACTGTGCCACTCCACTCTCTCTTATTTTTCTCCGTTAAGCGACACTGGATGGCAATCATCTTGCTATTGAACCGTTAAGCAGCATTTGGAGATTTCAACTCCATCTATAGAAATTTTATTTAAGCTTATAGGTTACAAAGATTATCTCGTGCTCCGTTGGTAGTTCGCAGTTCTAAATTTCGGACCTCGTAGTATTGAATTATACAACGATTATATATATATATATATAAATATATATATATATATATATATATGAATGCCTTTTCCATCGTTCGAGACTATCGCGAAAGAACTGTGATGTGTGGTTATTATGTGGTTAAATCATCCTAATTCTTTTAATAAAGAAATTAATTCATCCTTGTATGGGTAAAACCCCAGTTTGATGACAATGAACATAAATAAGCAAATAATCACGATGAAAATACCAATCATCATTATTCTGATTATAAATATATATATATATAAATTTCAATTAAATTTCAATTTCAAAATATTAAAAAATCGCCGAAATATATAAATATATAAATGTAATATATAAAGTAATAATATAATGTAATAATATAATTCAAATCATAAATAGGAATCAAACGATAATAATGAAAATAATACTTTCAATATTTTTGCAACCACAACGAGGTTATCGTCCGGTTTAATTTCGAAATCTTCTCGTTCTTCATCATCACTGTTGATGTGTTCAGTAATATAAGCATCTTCATACGGAGTGGAGAAAACTGCGATTCCAGAAAGAGGATTTGTCCTTAATAAAATTATAAATAGTAAAACTGTTGAAGAACTCTTTTATCAATATTTGAATATAATCATTAGAAAAGAACTGACAGAAATGATCGAAACAAACAAATAAACTGCAACCTTTTAAATTAAAAATAAACTGAGGATTTAAATAAACAAAGTTTAATTTCAAAATTAGGAAAAACTAAAAATGCTTACTTTTCAACTGTTTCTTCATCGTATTCATCCAAATTGTATTTCTCTATACCTTCCTCGGTATTTTCCTCAGGATTTGAACCTCGAATTTTGCGAAATTTCAGAGGTTCCTGGGATAATTTTAGCATACTATTGAAAAAAATTTGAAAAAATTTCTCCAGGGATTTGGATTTAGCAATGTAAAATAATATAACTGATGTGATCAATTTCAATAGTTTATTCTAGGTGAAACAAGAATTCACTACTTGCTGGACAGCGACCATAGTGCGCATGAATTTTCTCTTTCCTTACCTTTCTATGCTCCTTCATGAGAACGTAGAATGGCTCAGTGGGTTGGGTCAGAGCGTCGATGGGGTTCTATTTCCCGCAGGAATAAACCTGCCCAAAAATCCAGGTGACGGTGGCGATCCACCTGTACTTATATCGTCAAGGCATTCCCTGGCATATTAGTATAATGCGACAAAAGCGAGTTTAACCAGTAATGGTGAGGGTTTTTGGAAGAAAAACTTCATGAGAGTATATCGCCAACTATAAACAATAATTTCACAGTAATAATTTATGAAAAAATTTATAATTTGCTTCTCATATCTCTGATCTCCTCCCATAATTTTCATCAATGCATAAGAATTATCGCGCACCAGATAATGGAAAGTACTAGGAATTTTATAAAATTTACAAGGATTCACATTTGGATCTGACGACGATGAGTCTCCATGCATTTCCGCTTCACTACCGGACTGCTCAGTAGTTTCTCGATCACCACCTACAATCAAAATTTCCTAAAAAAAGTAATAAGTATAAAATTATAAGTATATTATGCGAAACTCTTTAGATTCTCATTGATTCCGAGATTTTTGGATTGAAATCAGACGGAAATAAAATCAAAAATCATGAAAAAACCCGGAAATTTTAGGAAATGAACTTTGTCAAAAAATTTAGCGGTAATTTCAACTGAAAACAAACGAATATTAATCATTTCCATATGAACTTTTTTTAAAAATTTTTTTAAAAACAATTATTTACAAAAACAATTATTATTTTTTTAAAAACAAAATTTTTTAAAAAATTTCTAAAAAAATGTGATTTGAAATATTCAAAGCTGAATTTTCGCTTGAAACCTTCGAGAAGTCGCCGCAATTCTTCAGGTTTCAACTTAACTTTTTCGGGGACACGTTTTGCGATTCCTCGCTTCACCCAAATCAGATCAGAAATTAATTTGACATCATCCATCCGAGAAGCGAAAAAACTCGCGGAAATCCCTAAAATGAACAACGCAAAATTAGCCTTAAATGCCGAATCGTCAACTGATATTCTTCGCAAATTTTTATTTTCAAAGAGATAGTTTTTTAAACGGCGATAATGACTCGGGCAGGACGGTCGAGTGGATAGTGACTCGGGCAGGACAGCTGAGTGGATATGACTCGGGCAGGACAGCTGAGTGGATATAACTCGGGCAGGACAGCTGAGTGGATATGACTCGGGCAGGACAGCTAAGTGGATATAACTCGGGCAGGACAGCTACGTGGATATGACTCGGGCAGGACAGCTAAGTGGATATGACTCGGGCAGGACAGCTAAGTGGATATGACTCGGGCAGGACTCGGGTGTTTCATAATGCCGCACTGAGAGCCGAGATTACGCTGTTAGCCAAAATTATTGCAATAATGTGTGAGAGACAACCGAAATAATAATAAAAATTGCAAAAAAAGACAAAAACATTTCAATATTCATAAGTTTGGCAGCCAAAATTATTTGCGCCGCTCCCCGAATTTTCGCCTACCGAAAACTTCGTACAGTTCAATACGTTGAGATATTTTGTTTGTAAATTAGCTGTAAATTATTCTAGTAGATATTTCAGGCTTTGTCCCGTAAGGTGTCGCGACAAAGTTCGCAAAAGGGCAGCCGAGTGGATAGTGACTCATGAAGAACAGCTGAGTGGATAATGACTTGGGAAGGACAGTTGAGAAGATAGTGATTAGGAAGGACAGCCGGACGATAAAACAGAAGGAATTGACTGACTTTTATTAGTGGACTTTACATGTACAACATTGTTTCCTTTAACCTCCCAGACTTCGCAAATTCGTATTATCTAACTGGGCTATGAACATGGGCAGGACAACTGAGTGGATAGTACTCGAGCAGGGCAGCCGAGTGGATAGTGACTCAGGAAGAACAGCTGAGTGGATAATGACTTGGGAAGGACAGTTGAGAAGATAGTGACTTAGGAAGGACAGCCGAATGGATAGTGACTTGGGAAGGACAGCTGAGTGGATAGTAACTTAGGAAGGACAGTTGAGAAGATAGTGACTTGGGAAGGACAGCTGAGTGGATAATGACTCAGGAAGGATAGCCGAGTGGATAGTGACTCGAGCAGGACTCGGATGTCTCATATTGCCGCATTAAGAGCCGAAATTGCGCTCGCCACCACCTACTAATGTTTTATTGACACCGACCCTATACAATATTTCTACTAAGGTGAGAGTGCTAACGCTTCCAGTACTATCGATGATATTTTCACTTTTCGATTATTTAGTCGACTATCAAATTACTTAGATTTAAGATTTCATAAGATTTATTTAATGCCCTGAAAATTTTCCTCAAGTTTTATTTAAAAATTCTGCGCTCTCATATTCTTCTCTTTCCTTTATTCTCTTAACCAACTTCCTCTGGAAACCAACTCCGATTTTCAAAAAGCTGACAGAAGTCTCCAATCATAAATCTAAGAGCGGTGTTTGGCAGAACTAATTACGCACACAACTACCTTGGAATTGATAATTTAATTTCAGTTCATCTCTTTTGCAAGAAAACATCCACAGTATCGCCACTTTTCGTTAATCTGTACGACTACTCTGCTGATTTTGTTGAATATTACTTGTTTACTTAGATTTAGCTAAAGCCTTTTGGTTGAGTTTCTCACCACCATTCTTAATCAATTCAATAATGCTTCTACGTATTTGCTTAAATTGAATTAATATAGAATTACTTAATTGATCATTAGTAAGCAGTGCGAATTTTGGTAATATTTTTGATTTTTTCCAGTTGCCTCGGGAGCACTTCAAAGCATTCTGTGCACTCTGCGGGGGCAGTGAAATGAATTCTGGGAAATTTTGAGAAACTAAGTTTTAAGTTCTAAATTTCGAGAAGCTTTAAATCAGTGAACCAACATATTACTTGATATAGCTGAAGCAATCGTTCAATGTGCAGTTTAGGCTAAGGCAACATTCATTTGTTTGTCACATCTGAGTTTGTTCACTGAGGTGTATATTATCGTGTTGGGAGGCGACGGGTTCCTCTGTTGCTTCTGGTGTGAGCTTACCTATCTTTAAAAAAAAAAATCCATGATGCTAGCAATGATAGCAATCCACCAATACGCCATGTAACTCTCGGACAAAAATGTCCTACTAAAAGTCAACCAGAAATCGGAGACTTTTCTATTTTTTATTTTTCTTTTATTTTATTTAATCGTATTTTCTACTATTCGAACTATTAATTAATATTTTTTGTTTATTCGTTGTGCAAATGCAAATTTTCATTGGATTTGACGTCTTCCGAGCTGATTAAATTCGACTTTGGGCTGTTAAAAAATTGTTAAAAAATAAATGTTAATTTAAAAATTTATCAAAAAAATTTAAAAATAGAATCACAGTGGTTTATAGAAAAAATTAATTTCGCGATGAAACGTTGTTTTGACTATTAAAAAACCTCAGGAAAATAAAAATGTTAAAAAAATATCGAAGGGTTTTTAGCAGTACCAGACCCGGTACCTCGGTGTAATCTTATCGTGATATTTTCTATACTATTGTTATAATTCATTTTATAATTCAGTGATTATACATGTTGTCCATATCCGATTCTTCTTCCTTCTTATCAGCATCTTTTCCCTCCTCTTATTCTTCCTCCTCCGATTCATCTGAGTGTTCTACTAGTTCACTTTCATCTGGAGTAAGTTGATCATTTGGTGCAAAAAACTTAGCACCGAATCGATTTTTCTGTAAAAATAATGTAAATAAAGATGTTTTTAATGCTTCAAGGAATTATTCGCGAATCATCGAATTGATGATCCAAATTTTACAATGCTGAAAGGGAGATTTTTAAACTATTTACATGGTTACACGATTGTGGTTGTTACCTTAAAGAATACACCTTTTATGTGAGCTAATGCTGTTAAATTCATCATTTTAGATTGTTCCATTACTGCAGCACGTTTCATTTTTTTCGACTTAATTCCGTCCTCTTTAAGCATCCTCGATATTTTGATTTTTTGCTGGGGCATAATTTCGATGTTTTCCGACACCTCTTGCTGCCGAGAAATTTCAGTTTTGGATTGCAGTTTAGGTGCATTAATGGTTTGTTCTGGCAGATTTTGAGTTTCTTTACGTAATACTTTAGTTGCAGATTTCCTGCTTGGAGCATGTTCTTGTAATATTAGTGCGTTAAGTGGAGGGATGCTTTCGACTTCTCTGCTATCCTTCAAGAATCTTATGTTGGCGATGATTTGCTTCTGGTCTGAATAGTTTAATAATAGTAGAATAATAGTAGTAATAGTAATAGTAATATATGTAGTATTTATAAATAAAAAACGTAAATATTTCGGGCCTTTAACTTATTTCTCTTTAATATTATTTAAATATTATTTAGTTTTAATGCGATCGTCAATTTTGGGATCGTCGCTATTCCGTTTATGTTTTAAATATCACTGAATTTGAAATCTTTACGTGGATCGTTGGAACCAACAGTTCTCGCATCTTCACTTGTTCCCAACAGTTTCTGAACCCCAAATGTAATTCCTCCAGCAGTTAGGGCTAAGGCTTTCGCCCTTCCTGCTGTATCTTTTCCAGCATTTTCGTCATTTTCGTTATCTTGTCCTGCACCAACAAAATAATCGAACATTTTATCCATAATTATATGTTATTGAAATTGTTTGCCGAAGAATTTTTGTGCAGTAAATTATTTCGAATTTTTATTTTTTTAATCATTTTTTCATGTATGATGATTCTGGATATAAGCAATGAACGGTATAATTTTGTATAACGTTGTAATAATGGGCAAAAGGTTTTTACTTGCTCTCTTATCTGCTCCATTTCCCATCAATTTTTCCATTTTTTGCCTCTGTTTCGAAACATTTTCCTTGGTTTTACCTGAAATTATTGTCAACCTAATTGCAATTTGGAATAGAGATTTGATTCGAAATATTTGGAATAAAGATTTCAAAGAATTTAAAATAGAGAAATTTTAGCAATTTAGGAAAATTTATTTAAAAAAAAAATCGAAGAATCCAAAATTTTTGAAATAGAATTACTTCAAAAAAATCACCTTTGTTTTTCTCACCCATTCCTTGGCCAATCTGTTTTTGTCCTTTTCGCCCTATTTTTTTTCCGGTTTTTCTCCTCATTTTTTTTCCCATTTTTCTGCCAGCCTTCCTCACTAATTTCTCTCCTGCCTTTTTTCCTATGTTTTTGCCGGTCCTCTTCCCCATCGTTTTTCCAACCTTCTTTCCCATCTCGATTCCTTTATCTCCCGTTTTTTTTTTTCTTCCTTCTGCCTTCCTTTCAATTTTTCTTCCTGTCTTTCTTTCCACTTTTTTTCCCATTTTTCTTACAATCTTCTTTCCTGCTTTCCTTCCCATCCTTTTTTTCGTTTTCATTTCCACTTTTCTTCCTATTTTTCTTCCAATTTTCTTTTCTGCTTTCCTTTTCCTTTCTGTCTTTTTTTCTACTTTTTTTTTTATTTTTTTTCCCATCATTTTATCCACACGAGCTCTTTTCATTGCACTGAATTTCATCGTTGAAATCAATTGGCAATGTAATAAGAGTTAGAATAGAATGTTTCCAAATTTTACTGAATTTACGTAAAAAATTTTCAAATTTCAAAAAATTCGGCAACAACCATTTTCGTCACAAAGTGAAGTTAAAATAAAAAACTTTCGATTCGATTTGAAATTCGATTCATGCAAATTTTTATAGTCTTATCTTACTTAATTTACTCGTAAATAATAATTTAATTGGTTTTGATTCCCCATATTGGCGCTGTTCGCCTTTAGAATACTAAACGAAAGAAAGAACCGTATGAAGCGAAAACCACCTATCATTCAAAAAAGTCCCAAATCCGAAATTCTGAGATATGCAAATATAATAGAACCAATGACCGAATTTGTACACATTTCAATTTTATCCATTTTGTTGTAACTGATTGAGAAGAATGAGCTCACTGGTTTTTCGCATGAGTTGTGAGGTCTCAATATTCCTTTAACAAATTTTTTTTGCTTTTTTTGCTTCCTTCCTTCCTGGCTTCCTTTGCATAATATTGGTGTAGGTCTGAGTTTTCGACTGCTTCTTCTTCTATTAGTAAAAGAAGAAATTTTAATCTAACTGAAACAAAAATTATAACTAATTAATTAGAAAATTAATTAGAAAAATTTAAACCCCTATATTGCCGTGCAAAATCGTGCAAAAGGAGATAATAAGACAGCGGATTTATTCCTCTTAGAATAAGAAAATTGAATCTCTGATACTCGATTTTAATATTAAATCTCAAAAAAATAGATATTATTTATATTTACCAGATGATTTGCTGGATTTTTCAAGATGGGTCTTTTTCCATTTCCAATCCCTTGTTTTTTGGTTCGAAATAATTCCATTTGTGAACCAATTCATCTGTGAACCAATTCTTTTTAAATACTTTTTCTTTTAGGAGCTCGCATCATTACTGGTTAGGCTGGCTCCACTGGCTATAAGGGTAAGACGTTTCCAAGCTGCTTGGTCCGACGCTATCGCTAATAGTAATAGAAGCCATTCCTTTTTCCATCGTCTAAGTCCATATATTAGAGATGGTATAGCTTAGTGGGTTGTTGCTCATAGGAGTGCCGGCACTAAGGTTCTATTCCTGGCAGGAATAAACCTTTCCAAAAGTCCAGGTAATGCTGGCAACTCCTATGTATTTCTATCACCAAGGGATATTTGATATTCTCTGGCATATTTGTCCTATGCGACAAGCCAGCAGAGCGAGTTTAACCAGGTTTAACCAATAGTGAAAACTCTTAAAAAAAAAAATTCCATATATTGCTGGTCCACCTATATGTTCAAAATCTTTTGTATCATTCCAGGTCTTGATTGGCCTACTTCGCTTTTGACTCCACCCACCAGATGGTTTAGCAAGTAACGAAGTATTTTAAAACGTCCTTAAACAGTGAAAGCGACGCTTTGTGATAACATTATTAATGTAAGTGGTATTTGAACGAAGGTGGATGCGATCTTGTGAGATTTTATCCACTAGGCGAACCCGTAAAATATACTTAAGAGCGATCAAAGCCAGATAAATTCTTGATATCCTCTACTCTCATTGGCTACGTCTCGTAGCCATATAGCAAGATCGAACGAATCGCAGCTAAATAGACGTTGACTTTAATTTTTATGGTGATCTCACGACGGTTCCATAAAGGCTTCGTTAACCGGAAGAAAAGCGCATTTCTAACTGCTGTGATCCGGTGCTATAATATCGTCTTTTGCTTGGCCATTCAGTATTAGAGTGGATTCAGTGACACTTCTTCAACCGACAATGAGTTTATAAAAGGAGGCAAAAGAGTCAGCTTCTTGTACGTAAGACAAAAAAACTTTCGTTTTATTTACATTGACCATTAGTTCGATTTTCGGTCGTTGAAGTTGTTGACTAAGGTCCCTGCAGTCCATTATTTGCATTTCGTTATAACTGTCAGCAAAAGGGACATAGGGACATCATATAGTACTCAAGATTCGTGATACGATGCTCTGGATTGGACTCTTGAATGCCAAAAAGCGATGTCCATTATCCAGTTTATCGCATTCTTGAATATTATAAGGGAAAGGACGCATCTTTGACGGACACCAATTTTCATTTCGAAGAAGTCTGTCACTTCATCATATATACAAACCTGCGTCGGCGTACGCTAAAATATATCTTTATAAGTCGAATAATTTTTTCTAGAACACTGTCGCATTTCATCATCCTTTATTGCACCGTTTTATTAATTGAATCGAAGGCAGCCGCAAAGTCGATGAAATATATAACGGTGGTTTGCACATATTTGAAGCGTGAATATCTGGTGAACACAACCGTGTGCCGGTCTGAATCCAGTTAGGGTTTATCCTCCTGTCTCATACTGCCTTAAGTCTATAGAGTAAAAATAAAGCAAAACGAAGTAAAAATTTTCCCTGAGACGTTTAAGAGACTGATTTCTCGACAGTTGTCGCACTTATGTCTTGTCACCTTCCTTGGAAATCGGGAGCAGAATTTTTTTGTTCAAGTCATCTGGTTATATTTCTAGCTTCCATACCAGAAAGTATGTTAAGTACGTTGAAGGTGTGTTATGAAGGGTAATGGAGACATTCAGTTCGGAAACCATCTCCCGGAATTTTATTGGCTTACGAATAATGGCAATTATTTCTTTTTCTGTTGGCAATTTGCAATTGCAAACTCATAGTTCGATGAAAATATCAGTTATATAGAGGCAACAGATGGCGCATCATGGTTAAATTTGGCCTTAAAGAATTTTAATTTCTTTCATCTTGGGAGGCGATCCATGATCCTTTACCTTTGCTATCTCTTACCATTTCACTAATCGCTCTCTGAATTATAATTGCTTTATGAAGAAGGCGGAAGAATTTCCTATTATCGCATAATCTCTATTTTCAAAGCCATGTTGCTCCAAAAGTGATTTCTATCCCGCTGCGATCTTTGCAATCCTTCGAAGCATCCAGTACTTAGGATCTCCTAACATTCGTGCTTTGGCAATGTTTTTGGACAATTGGACAATTGCTTCCGATACCCACTAGCGTGCTTCCTAATAGTATGCGCTAGCGTGGAATTGGCTGACTTTCGGAGGCATTCTTTTAGTTTGGACCAGCATTTATTTTCCGTTCCAGAAAAATCATAAATAATTATAGCATTGTGCTTTAATAACTCGGTTTGAGATACACTCACTTGCCCGAGTTTCTTAATTTGAGATAGTTGAAAAATTGTAGAAAATGCTGTTTTATGCGAATCTTGGCTCGGATCATAACACGGTCAGATCCATGAAGATTGTCCGTTTCAATGTCGCAATAGGAAAGGATAGGAACGATTATCTAATATGGAACTTTTCCAATGGCGATTGATTAAAATACAATCAATTCTGGTTGAAGTGTTGATTATCCGGAGAGTTCCAAGTGATTAGTGTTTTCGGCAATTCTGAAAGCAAATATAAGTAATAAGAAGTCCATGCTGTTCGGCTAAGGAGGCATTCTTCATTGGCGCACCGATCTTCGATGCTATATTTGTCGGGGTCATTGCAGCGTCATTATGATCTATGTGTGCATTCCAGTCTTCTCCGATTATGATCATGTCATGTTTCGGTAGAGACTTGGTTAGCGACTGAACTTCTGCATGGAACCTCTTTATCACGGTCATCTGCCGACAACATTGATAAACACTGATGACCAAGATATTACAGAAATTACCTTTAAAATGGGCATAGGTCATATTGTCAATGGGCCTTTTCAGATATGATAATGCCATGCTCCGTGTTATCCGAAGCATCACAGTGATATATCCAATGTCTCTGCTCGAAGTCAGGATTAGTGATTGTTCTGAAACCTGAAGTGAGGGATACGGTCCAAGCAAGCGACATCCACATGATATTTAGAAAGAGTGGTCGTTTGGCTTGCAACATCCATAAACGTTCTGACTTTTCAAACTGACGGCTAACACCTCGCCTCGCCGTGCGTGCAGAGAGTCGTTCTTCTTGATAGATTTAAGCAGTTATCCTAGCTTGCAAGCACATTTTATTTATGAACCTTGGGATTATTTTATTCACGGATTATATATTTACTGCATGTACCATCTGACTGGGAGTATCATGCGCATCAGAAGACACAAAAGCCCTATCAAGAACATCTGACCCTTTCTTCATAGATTCACTTGGGGATGGAGTTACAAATGAGCACTTTTAGCTTCACCCGAGTTTTTTTGTTACGAAAGGTTTCTTTCTATCGAAGATAAGGTTAAAAAGGAAAAATAAAAAAAAAATTCCAAAATTTTTCAAATTTTCCAAAAAAAATTTCAAGGAAAAGAATAAGCTCTTGCATATATGGAAAAAATTTCATTCGCTTTATTGTTATTTTTGATGTAAAATTTAGCATATTTTGAATGCAAAGAAAAAAAATTCTTTTCTTCGTTATAATAAATTTATATAAAGTTAGACGAATTCTCTTGTTTTAGTTTCCGATAACAGAAGTTTAATTAGCGTCTTGCTGAAGCTAACTATCTCATTTCCGCGAAACTTGCTTTAAGCTTAGATGATTTCAACATCAGTGAATTTTCTGAGCAATCAAATCTTTGAGGCATTGAGAACGATATTTTCGAGTTCATTTCTACTCACAGAATCTAATTGAATTCAACAAGATTGCTTGGAAAAAATACGAGTTTTGATAGTTATTTCGATTTTTTTAAAATTAGAATTTATAAAATTTTTTAAATTGAAATTTTAAATTTTATAATATATTGTAGATGTTTGTTTCTTTTTCTGGATTTTATCTTCTGGATTTTGAACGCTGATAAACTAATATCGAAATCTTCAAAACATTTTATTTTATTGTCTTTCTTGCTATAAGATTTCTATTTGGCTTATAACCATAATATTCCCAATTTGCTTTTTTTTTCGTTTATTATTCTCGTTGTCTTCTTCCATACCTTCTTCAGAGTGGTTGATGCGTTTTTTTTATTTTCGTGCTACCACTGAGTACCATTGAAAAAGTGTACAAGAGCATATACCATAACGAGTAGGAATGTCCTCTGAAATACCTGGCTGGCTATGAAGAAGACATTGCAAAGTGCTAGACGTAACAAAGTCGTTTTAAAACTAAATCTTGGCGAGTCAAACACACTTGTAAAATACGTCAGAAGGTAATAGACAATTAAAAAATCTCATTTGCAGTTAAGTTAAATAAAATATTTTCCATAAGGAACTGAAAAAGAAATTATGTTGCTTTTTATGTCTTTGAAGAAAAGTAAAATATATATATATATAAATAAGTATAATATCAATGGTCGAAACATGAAAATATTGTCAAGATTTATTTGTAAAGAAGCAAGCGAAACAGATGTGCTAATATTAACAACAATTTCGAATTTAATAAATAAGTAAAAATAGTAAAAAAATGAAGAGAGACAAGAAATTCTAAAAAATTGTAAACTGCGAATAAGAATACTGATTCTATGAATGGAACCGCGTTGCAATTTCAGGTAATATCATGAATCATAATGTTTTTGAATATCCCTCTAAATACTTCTGAATGCATTATGGGAGAAAACATTGTTCCTAACATTCAAAATAAAGTTTTAATTATTACAGTTAATACAGTTAATATCAATAAAATCAAGCAGTTTTAAATTGAAGACCTCTGATAAAATTTTGTAAACAAGCAAAAATCAAAAACCTCTCTTAACCTTCTTCTAACTTTCTTCTGTGCTGAATGAACCAAGGCTATTTAAACCTAGCCAAATTAAAGAGACTGAATAGCCAAATGAATAGTTTAGATGATCATTAGAGACAGAGGTTCGGCTCCTACCCCTGGCAACCGTAAATTGCTACTGGCGATGCACTTGAACCTCTTTTAATAGCGAGTGGAGTGGCTGTAACCAGAAATGGTGAAAACTAATTATCTGCTCACTTAATATTAAATGGTTTGTCGTTTATGCGAAGTAACAAAAATTTAATATTTCTGTAGGTTTTGAGCTAATTCGAAACATTATATTATATTATATTCCAGAAGTAAACAAACGAATGGTTTATACATGCTGATAAGAAAAATATTTGCTACATTTAGAGAAGTTCGGAGTGTTCTGAATATGATCTTTGATGTTAAAAGAAAAGGATAGAACCATTATTTTATTCATTATTTAAAAAATCTCGCAATCAAAATTTTTTTCACAGTTTAAGCAAAAAGTTTTTCAATATTTAATTTTGAATACTTTATCTGATACGAACAATGGACATTTTGTTAAGATCTCTTGATTTGCAGGTCATGTTAGCACGAAATTTTTCCATTAGCAAATATGCTTCTAGTCATATCGATTATTACGCTTTCCCAACAACCAATGCATGGATTTCTGAGCCAGCTTTAACTTTACATCCACAACAGATTCCTGTAGAAATAACCGTTGGTTGCCATGCGTCTCCTACTTTACGAAGCACATCCAAATTATGAAATCGCTGATTGCAAGATCCCCAACCTTAAAAGCAACTTAATCTCAATATTAATATGTTAATAATGCAACAAAGAAATAATAAAGATGAAGAGATTGGCCATAAAATCCAATTTTAACACAGAAATCATCTAAATGCGATAAAGTAGGACGGGTTCAAGAGGAATATAGCTTTTGATCAGAATCAAACCGTCATAAATTCGATTCCTGCTTTGTGAGCGAAGTACTTAAAATAAATCCGAGTGATGCCTTTTATTTCCACTCCTATCCTTAAATAATTCTTTGGTGAAGGGGTTCTCGTTCTAATAGCCAGTGGACCCATCCGTTCCGAGAATAGTAGTACTGGAAGAAGAAGGAACACCATAAAGTTCAGATTAATTATTTACATAAAACTTCAAAAATAGTTATTTCTTGTAATTTTTATGGTAAATTTGTTAAGAAAGACAGCACTGACTTGAATGAAGCAAATCTTAACCTGATAAGCAATATTTATCGGATTTTTTTTCTGGACATGCCAATTCATTGACAAGACGAGGGAAATAATCTTCTGGCAACTGTCTCCAAGTCCAACAGGCATTACAAAGATTTAGTTCATCCGATTCATCAGAATCCGCTTCTCCTCGATTCATACAAGAAATTTCGAAACGTTTTCCTGAAAATTTTTTTTCGTAAAATTAAAAACAATAGCCAATCGATGCTATAGCTATAATATATAATTGGCTAAATAATTAATTTTAATAAATAAATTCAGGTATGCATCTGCTTTTATTAATGTTATTGTTATGTTATAGAGCGTCGCCTTCGCTGGTTAGAGCACATTCTCCATCGTCCACCACAAGAGTTGACGCATATTTGGCTATTTGCTGAACCGCGTGATGGATGGCATCAAAAACCGTGGGTCAATTAAGACCTGAACTGATATGATCAGAAAAGATTTTGAACGTATAAATGGACCAGTAATATATGGACTTAGACAATGAAAAAAGGAATGACTTCCATTACTGTCGACGATGGCATCAGACCGCGTCGCTTGGAAGCGTCTTACCCTTATAGCTGTTGGAGCCAGCCTAATCAGTAATGGCGAGAATTGTTAGAAGAAGAAGATGCATCTGCTTAGTTAATGATTTTTAATGAAATTTAATGAAATTAGCTCGAAATTCTGCGGGAAATTATTTCAAAAATTTCGTGCGAAGAACAAATGAAATGCAAGCAAAATCAAAATTCTTTACTGAAAATAGTTAAGAACCATTAAAATTTTTATAGTTTATTTGAATTATAAACACCATCAGTTTAGTTAGATTTCACAAAAAATAAAAAAACCCAGTATTTCCGATTTTGCTTGTCTTTTGGTGCGACCAGCTAAAGCTAAAAGCTGAGGAGGCACTATTAAATTCCTCATAAGGTCCATGAATTGATTGTTTAACCCGACAAGCGCGTTAAATTTGTTGATTTTCTCTTGCACCTAAAAAATGATTTCATTGCAAGAACATGAAAAAGAATGCTACCACTATTAAGTTCTACATATTTCAACAAATTCACGCAAAATCTTCAAGTTTTTTTAAAGTTCTATAACTCTAAATGGAACCTAAAAAAAAGATTTAATCTTAAGATTTAAGACTAATAAAAATCATGGAAATAGGTGAAAGTTCTAAACGTTAGCGAAAAATCGCCTGAAGAATATTTCTCCTACCTTTTTCTAACATAAAATTGACATATATAACTTTAAAAATCTCTTATAATTTATTTCAGTTCAAAATATATAAGAAAATAATCTGAACATACAATAAAATCACTTAATGATAAAGGACGAGGAGGTATTACTGATGGTGCTGCTGTCGGAGGCACAGGTGGCAATTGAGGCAGTGGTAGCGGTGGTGCCAATGGTACGAATGGTGGTGGTGATGCTATTGCTAAAAATGGTGGCAGTGGAGGTGCGGGCGGTGGAGATGGAGGCGGTGTAGATAATGGAGGAAATGTTGAGGTTTCCTCTGGCCGTTCATTAGTCTAAAAAAACGAATTAAAATTAAATATTTTTTATCATCACATTCATTTAATGCTTATTTTTTTAATGTTTAATGTTTTAACCTGGTTCTTATGAATTTTGACTTTTATTTAATCTCATAATCTTCATTCAAATTTAAATTTTAATTCATCGATTATTAATATTATTAAGTGTATATTAATTTTTCGAAAGTTGATGGAGATTTTCAGAATGAAATTACATAAATGATGAATTTCAGAAAATGGTACTAAATGGCAGATATGGTCGAGTAATATGGTTGTTGCATTATACTTTTGATTCTCTGCCCATGATAGAAGTGAACCATAATAGGATTGTCGTTCAAAAACCTGGATGATGCTCCACTCCACCCACCTATATTTCTATTGCTAGATGATTTCCTATCAATCTAACCAAACTGGCAGCCCAATCAACCGAAAATAGTGATCGCTATTCCTTTATTTCTCCTTTTTTTTTTCAATATTATTCGTTAAATTCAGATCAAACTGGTGGACTAGCCAATTCTTTTTCTATTTCTTCTCCTTCCTCAGTAAATCCAGCTGCTCGAATTCGTCTTAAACCTTCATTTATCGTTTCAGTGATATAGTCTGGTATAACGGTTGGGACCGCGTAATTCTAAAAATTTTTGATGAAAAATGAAAAAATGGTTGAAAATGAGCAAAATTTTATGTCCAAAAATATCGAAAAACTTAGGACCTAAAGGATGATTTTTTTTTAGATATTTTTATAAAGCAAATTCTAAAATTTTATTTTTACATGGTTGTTATAATTTTTGCACCTTTAATTTTTCATAAATGTTCTTTTAATAGTATTATAAGCAAACTATTGGTACTATACAGGTGCAGTGCAAAAATACCTTGATGTTTCTAGAAAGCCGTAATCTGCGACAATTCGATGGATCAATTACAGATGGAGTTGGAATCGATGGCACCTCTTCATCCGCACCTAATAGACCAATTTCCTTCAGACGCCTTATAAGAAGAAAAGCACAAGTCTGGCATTCAAGCGATCGACATTCGAATGTAGTTATGTCCTTTAACAGATTTCATTAAGTTTTTGATTCTTCATTAATTTCGGTGATTTTTTATCCCTAAGATTTCTTATCATAGTAATCTTTAAAAAAATTTACATATGGCTCATCCACAAATAATAATTGATCGAGGGTAAGATCTGGGAATGAGACTATTGCTTCTTCAACAGACGCTGCTTGATATCTTGAATCATAAGTAATACATTTATCCGTTCCTGGTTTTATTACACATGGACACTAAAATTGTAATAATGGGATTGATCCGATGTTTACAATTGTTATCAAAAATTGCTTTCAAGGCTATTTCTTTGACAATACTGATAATGAAAAGTTATTGAAAATAAAAATAGTGCATTAACCAAAGATTAGATATTCAGAAAAAATGAATGTCCCTTTAAAAGTCACTGACTTAAAGGATATTAAAATTCACCGGTTAATTATAAGATTTAGCGCAATATTTCGATACAATTCCATTTTTTCGCTTGAACAAGGCGAAAGAAAGTTTGTTTGTTTCTTCGCCGGGAAAAGATGATAAAATGAACTTTCAAAATTTAAATCTATCCACTTCAGAACTAGAAAGTAATTTTGTGACGAAGTCATCGTATTTTAATAACCCAAAGTAGCCCAAAATGAAGGTAGCCAAACTAGAAACAATAGAAATAGCGAGTGTTACTGGAAGAAAAAGACAAGAAAACGACTTGAATTCCAAAAATAAAATCAGATCTGAAGTAATGTAATTTAATTATAATTTTATCACCTGTGGCACTTGATTTCCAGTGATTCTCTGCCTCAAATATTCATCAAACCCTTCATCAGTAAATGCGCGTTTCCAACGTGAAGATTTTATATCCTTTTGCTGTTTTATGGATTTCGATGAAAAAGATATATTTTTGTATGAATTAAAAGTGGCATATTGTGATGATGAGATCAGTGCACTATGGAACGGATTAAATTCAACAGCGGATTGAGAGATCAATTCTGATGAACAAAAGTTTGTTAAAACTGTGACGAGTATGACGCCCCAAGGCGTCATATCAATCGCGAAAATATTAATGAATATTGTAGCAAACCGATTTTGATATTAGTTGGATATGCCAATCGCTAAATTTAATTATAAAATAAAAATATTTGTCGCGAAAAACATCAAAATTTTGTAAATAATATTTAATTCGAATAATGCAGGTGATCCACTTATATTTTTATCCCTAAATATTGCGATTGCACAGAAATGTTTAATATACTGGTTTATTAGTTTACAATTGCTAGAATTTAATCGATTTCGATAAGTTTCGAGTAGTTTCATCTGAGACTTCTTGGACCAATTTTGGATTTATCTATTTCGGCGATCGTTATCCAAAAAAGCAGCTATTTCCAATTAATCTAGAGAAAAAGGAGTAAAGAGTTTGTAATTAATTTCTTGCTGTAAGTATAGTAAAGTAATTTTTAATAAGAGATTAATTTGGCAATATAACCTAGCAGGTGTTTAAAGAAAATATTGACCCACAGTCCGAAAAAACTGCCGAAAGAAATGTTGAGATTCATAAATTGGTGGTTGCATTCTCCAAATAAGTTTTTAGGTATTGAGATGGAGACAATGACACAGCTGTTATTTCACTGGCTATCGCTACAATAATTCATGAAGCCAGCCAAACCGGGATTAATCTTATTAGGTAATGTTTCCTAAATAATCCCATTCTCGGTAAAATTTATAAAATTTATTACAGAATTTCAAATTTCAGAATGAAAAAGTTCATCGTTCTTCTCCTATTTAATCGCCCATTTTCTATCATGGCAATTTGTATTTGAATAAGATTCTTCGATGGCCAAAAATTGCTCATTAGAAAACGAACGAAAATATTCCAAACTACCAGAATCTTCAATCCATGAGTAAAGAGTATTAAAAAAATTTTGCAAAGTCTATCATCTTTAATAATAATGAAAAATACTTGCCTCAATTTTTATTCACATAAGTGAGAAGAGAACGCAAAAATAAACTGAGGCATTGCAAATCTCATCGAATGATTATTTCACTGATATGATCTACAAAATCTTTCAAATTGTGTTTGAAATTTAAAAATTGGAGCGATTATCGCCAAAAAATTTCCTAAGATCTCTAATGGCGAGATCCGAATGAAGATTAATACTATTATGATACTTTCCAGCAAACTCACTTATAGTGAGTCAAAGATCCATGAAGGTTTCAGATCATCAAAGCAAAAACCATGGTCTATTTAAAGTTATAAGATCACATTAGAGGGCTTCATAATGGACTGTTTAAATCAGCAACTCCTAACAACCTTCTTTTCACACCTTAGTAACATAAATTTAAGCGAATCTTTTTATTGCTCCTACCTGTATTAATATTATAATGTAACACTTTAAGAACATACTAGGAAGCCAACCAATATTTCTGTAGAACTTTTTTCAATAAATGAAATTGATGATTTATGAATTATGAATTGATTGATGATTTATGAAAAGAATCTTATTTTTAAAAGAAGTGAAATTTTATCACAAATTTATCAGCCAAGATTGTTGGAGGTTTTATTGATGAAAAACAATTCGCCTAAATAAATTTAAAAAATTCGATCTCCAGTTCAATCCAATTTATTTTTTAGTTCGTATGTTCTAGCTATTAGCCTAAAGATGCAAAACTTCTCGCAAAAATGATGATAGATCAATACGAATAATGAGGAAATGATTCAATATCTCTTAGAGAATTAATATTTAATATTTAAAATACTGAATTATTGAATTATTGAAATAAAAAAGTATTTAAATTTTTATTGATAAAAAGATATGTTAGAACCTTCTGCATCTTATGCAAGCAAAAAATCGTTCTTCATTCTTCCTTCCTTTCATAGAAATAATTCTTATATACTAATTCTTATACTTATATTTCTCATTGAAATTTTGGTGCAGACATTGTTAAATTAGTTTACATTATTATAGTTTACATTATAAATGGCTCAATTGACAATGAAATTAAAAATTTATGCATGACACATATGCACATATCATTACTTTTTCTGCTCAATTATTATTTCAAATAAATAATTATATATCTTAGTAAATGTGAATATTATTTCCCTTCACTTTTTATTATAATTATAAAAATTTTCGTCATGGAAGGTGAAATCCGGATTGCGCTGGATTGCTTGTATTATTTTGAGGAAAAAATTGCAGGAAGAATACGAAAGATGAATAAAAGATAATCATATATTTAAAAGCTCCATGATATAAACATTCAAACATTCAGGAACAACTTCTACTTCTAGAAACAGCAACTGAAATTGCAGTAGGATTCAAGTAAATTATAATAAAATTGATCGAGAAGTCAGTTCTTGGTAATTTTTAGAAAAATATGATGAAGATATATCAGCATTCGCCTATTTGGACAGATTCAATAGAAGACAAAGAATTGGGAAAAAAATTAATCATGATAAGCATTTTATTCTCTTTTATCATGATTTTAACACGCTGAACTCTAACTTGCATCGGAAGCAAAAAATTGTTGTTGTAGAGGACGATTGACCTAAATATTCGAGCGTATCAATCAAGAGTTCATTTTTGACCTCAAAAATGAACACAAAATTTAGCAAAGCATCGGCTATTTTCCAATTCTTCTTGACCTATTTAGTGTGAAAATCATAAAAAGGCGATGAAAAGAAAAGACAAACCTTGTTCATCTGGTTATTTAACTTAACAATTCTGTAATAGTGTAATAAAACAATGGTATTGTAAAATTTTACACATGGCTTTAACGAGAAGTATGCAGGTATATCTGAAATGCATAAATTTTGTCTTTTTTGAGCTTTAGACATATGGAACATCTTAATTCATTATTAAGATGTAATGACTCAACGAGTTGTTGCTCTCGTTTTTGAGCGCGATACTGGAATTCTCTGATAACTCTTTGGATTTGGTCTAAACTATAACTTCTCGATTTATAAGTGGATGACATGAATTGGTTTATTAACCATTGTATAGAATCATAAACTATTCGTTCCCATAAATATTCCATATAGTTGCAACTCGCTCGATCTTGTTATATATGGCTGCGAAATATGGCCAAAGAGAGTGGAGGATATTAAGAAGCTATCAGTCTTTGACCACTCATGTCTAAAATGCATATTACAAATCCATCGATAAAATCTCACCTGATTGCATCCATCTTCACTCATACCTATTAATGTTATCACGGAGCGTCGCCTTCGATGTTTAGGGTAAATTCTCCGTCGTCCACCTCAGGAATTGATGCATATTTCGCTATTTCAATTTGCTGAACCCTGTGATGGTTGGCGTCAAAAGCGAGAAGGGCCAATCAAGACCTGGACTGAAGTGCGTAATATTATTTCTGATTAGGGTTACTTTACTGGCTTTTAATAGTATGAGAAAATTTATCTAGAAAATAAAAATACTGGTGAATCCCCAATATTTTCCGAATTTTTTTCTGATAACCGAAGCCATTCGATGAAGTTTACCGCAATTCCTATTTTTTATCGACCTTTCAAATTTATAAATATAGCAGATCGTTACCCTCGAAAATAAAATCAAGGATCGAGATTTGCAACCGAATTGGAAGAATGAAACCGTTCGTCAACTAATTCCAACTGCAAAAAAAGAATAATAATTTTTCTTATTCACGTGTGACCAGTTCTTTTTCATTCATTTCTCTTCTTTTTTAATATTATAAAATTTTCAGCGCATCTGAAAATCAAATTCAAAGATCAAGATCAAATTCCAATTACAAATCGTACGAGGCGATTTCATTTGAAGAGATTTATAAGTATTTCACAAATTTGATTAATTTAAAGATTTATTTATTGATAACCAGCCAAGCAGGGCGACAACGCCATGTGCTTGCATTAATAATAACAATTAAAAATTAATTATAAAACAATATGACAAAAATTAACAATTTAAAGAGGAAATTACAGATCAATATAATATAGTACAATTCGAAGTAACATATATAATCTGAAGATAAAATCGAGATTTCTCGCGAAATCGAGAATTTGATTAATAAAATTATTTCTTGCTTAATAATTGATGAATAGAAAAGATATTAGGTATTTGCGGATTTTTAGTGGCAACCTGTAATTTCTATAATTATATTCTTTTCAAAAATTTCCTCATCTAAACTAGTTTCAGAAATTATTGCGATCATTAAAAAATTTTATGTATTTTAGAAAAAATTGCGAATCCGGAATAACAACCACAGGATTTCCGCGTAAATCTCATCTTTAATTGCCAATAAAATTTTTGGAATTATAATGAACTGTAGATGGAGATTGTTCCATATATTTGGTTCAAAGGATAATATTTTTTTCGGTTCTATGAGTGAATTTCATGAAATTTGTTTATTGGCATATACATATTTATGATCCTACATTATATAATCCTTTTACAATTGACACATATGGCGATATTTTTGGTTCTGTAGAATAAGTTAGATGGTCGTTGTCTAGTTCAGTTGTTCTCGAAATATTTGCCGAGAAATATTCCAATGTTTTCGCTTATATATTTGAATTTTATAATATAGTAATATAAAGGAGAACTAAGAAGGATTTGAATAGTCTAAGCTCGTGCATAATTCTGAATATTGAAATATTTTGCCTGCTATGCATTAACTATGAACAGATAGCCTGTCCCCATTGCCCCACTAGCACGTTGCAGAGCAGATTTGTGAGATCGATGTGCAAAAATTTGTTAATGATTGTTCTAGCCTTAACGTATAAAATTCTGTGTGCGGCCGCGATTCACCTCTGATCGAACCAGTTGAATCAAATGAAGATGAAATTTTTTCTTAAACTTTTTTTCTAATTCTAAAAGCAGGCAAATTTTATTGAATATTAAAATTATTAAAGTAACATGAAAATAATGAAGTATACCGTACCTCAGAGGAATATTGAGGAATATTCTAATGTTTTGCAGAAATTACATCAAAAGATAATCATATTGTTTAGTTCAGTTCCATTAAACTATTAAGTAATGTAGATATGAGCGAAGATAATGAGGATCAAAATACCAATAAAATAAAAAAAAATGAAAGACACAAAATACTATAGGATGTGAAAATATAGGGAGAGAAAATATCGTAAATGCGGTACTTTTCTGAAATTTTGGCATCACACTGTACGCTTGCAAGTAAATTAAAACGACATTTAGAAAGCAATCATCAATATATGACAGATAAAACCTCACAAATATTTAGTCAGAAAGTTGAAAGAATTAAAATGAGGAAAAGAGATTTTTTCTTAAAAGATATCAATATCAAGCAATGTTTTTTTGGTATCAAACAGGGTCGTACATAGAGTTGCAAAATCTAAAAAGGGTCCAGCAGCCTCCAATTTCACCTGCTGTTAACGCAAATTTATTATGACAAAAAGTTTATATAATAGTAAATCAAGGACACCGCTTAATGGCATCACTCACTTAGTAGAATCCAGCACATGGTAGATGATTTTAGCGAACAATTGATTGTTAAAATATGAAAGGGAAGGAATTTGGATAGCAACTAGATAAAACTTTTAATTTTTATACAACAATAACGATGCATATTTGATCTGCTAAGCATGAGAGAAGACATTTTGGAAGATCTCTTACAAAGAAATGTTAGTCATAAATCATGACGCCTTGTTCGTGAGATACATATATGGCTGAAATAAAATACGAGTATGCTATATGAGGCTAATATCTACTTCTGAAGAATATCTTGGCAAGTTCGCGTGGATTCAACATCCTTTTAAAACCAATCTCCAGTCCAATTTATTTCTATAGAAGATGAAAATCTCATTCAGCTGCCTTTAACATAAAATAAAATTTAGCGGCATGGAAGTGAACTGTGTAAAATATGAATAGCTGTTGTTAAGTGCTGAAACCTGACGAATCTTAATTTTATCTGCGAAAATATGAAAATATGCAAAAAAGCTATATCAAGCAAAGGATTGAGAAGCGTTGTATTTGCTAAACCATGTTTTCTGCGGTGGAACAAATATTATGTGAAAACAGACGTGAAATGAGGATGGCTGTGTTCAGTTAATTCTAAGATTTGAGATGCACAGGGAACAATACGATTCAAATAAAAATCTATTTTATTCTATGAATATTTTAAAAATAAGTATGAACCAAATAATTTTCATAAATTTTTGCTCATTTTTTACAATTTCAAGAATTTTCTATTGCAGCTTATAAGTGCATTTATTATTTTATAATTAAGAGCGCTGGAAAGAAAAAAAAAAAAGGGGAGCCAATATTGTTCCATCAGTCTTCTTTTCGTGCTACCACACTTAACACCTCGCTTCAATTTAGCATTGATTATTTATAAGGTAAATTCCTCACAATTTGACTGATTTTCGAGATTTATAATTTGATTTATTTTAATTTTTACCGCAATAATTTATCTATTTTTGCTTTCACTAATATTCGACGATCCGTAATAGCAAAAATAAATTTTTCTTTCGCTTATAATTAGTATTTACAAAATAATTTTGCTACTATAATCATGAATTTATTATTGTCAGTAATATATTACAGTTGAAAACCCACAAGGTGAAATTATTACTCAAAAAATTTTACAATTAAAATCGACAAAATGAGATAATATACCACTCTTCCACAACTTCAGTTTTTTGAGATTGACTAACTGGACGACAGTCCACCAATCAATTTAATAGCCTCTACGGAGATAAGGAAGACATCGACAATTCCGAGAAAAATTCGCTTAGTTATCGAAAATCTCTGCTGGAGTGTAAATGTTGTTATTAATACAAGCAAATGGCGTTTGCACTCTGCTTGTCTGGTTTTCAATAAAATAAATAAATATAAAATAAATAAGTATGAGTAAAAGATTAATGAAATAAGACAGGTTCAGAGGTTGACACTAAAATGTTCAATATCAATACGAAGTCTGTTTAAAGGATTTAGATGCTATGCTAGGAATTATCGAGTATAACCAACGACTACTGGTCTTCGATATTTTGTTTTTTGTCATTTTATTCTGTTTTATGATTATACAATTGTTATACAGTTCAACTTAATGTTTAATGTTTTGTAAAATTGGTTTATTCGCCCAAGTTTGATTGATGCGAATAAAACTCCGAATTACGTACATAATGGACCAAAGAAAGAAGATAATAATAATTTAACCTGAATAAAAGAGATTAAATTTTTTATTACAATAACAAAACAATAAATTAGGGCGTAATGAATGAAAGAATAATAAAACAAAAGTAATAAAAAAAGGTATCAGAATAGTTCCGAAAATAAAAGTTATCTGGAAATTATTTATCGCAAATTCTTTAGATCGTTATTCTTAAAATATGCGAATTTTGACGCATTTTCATGACAAATGTAACGAATGCGAAATCAAAGATGCCAATTTCGTAAATGTTCAATTCCAGGTAAAGGTTGAACAAATTTAAATTTTTGCCAAAAACATTTTTGCTATTAATTTTGTGAATAAATAATTGGTTATATGGTTCTGTTCGTTGCATAAAATTTAAAAAAGATTCTTTCTGGAAACAGAAATTTGGTTTCATTTCACTGGATTTTGTCTTTAGTTCTTCACTGCATTGTCAATCAGTTCAAGTCGCTATGCATACCCAACTTTTTGATATAAAATACCAAAAGTGATTAACCGAAATTAAAAAAACCATTCTGTCAGCTTGAAATTCTGAAAATAGCTAGTTTCTTGACACAACTAGCATAAGGAACATTTGTTTGTATTTTTCAGACTGGAATTCGGAAATTGAACATACCGCATTGTTTTGTGTAGCGATAATTTCATTTGAAATGTTCATACATATTAGTTTCCTCTTACAGTTGAAACTCAAGGCTTTCATATAAACAGAAATATTCAGTGAGAAGGATCAATCAAATAAACATTTAAGATGTGATGGCACACGAGTTGATTTTTTTCAAATAAATAAACTATATCCCCAAGTAAAGCTAAAAAACGTAATGCTTTGCTTCGATTTGACCACTCAACTTCAGATAAAATATTGTTATATTATGTATACCCAACCTTTCCAGAAATGCTGGCGCTTAAGAACACCATACAAATTCGCATAAAATTCATTGCATCAATATCTTTTATAATCCCGAATCATACTCTTTTCCACTGAGTTCTGCTGGTGCATAATGCATTTTTTAATGCATTATGCATTAATGCATTTTCTGCTGGTGCATACATTTTTTAAATTTTTATTTAAATTCTTAGTAAAATATTCGAAATAAAGAAGTCATACCATTATGTTTTGAAAACTCCAGTTTGTAATTATCCTGTTGAATAAGCCACGTAATCTGAGACTTCTGCTTGTCCATGTCGAGGAGACAAAGTTCCTCATGAATTTCGGAATCTGATGTCACGAACCATTTGGGCATCGCATTATATTTGTTGATTCATTAGCGGAAAGAGAATATTAAATAGATCCACTGGCGCCCCAGATTTTAGAAATTTCCACTATTATATGGTTTGAAATACCAATAGTCACTCTTTTTTGCTATAAGATTAAGGCTTATGGTTTCAAATTTTGTCACACACAAGCATCAATGCATTCATCAAACACCTATCACCATCTGTAGGCCTTAATTATGTTGCAATTAACCGAGATATATTGAAACTCACTAACAACTCTTCTCCTAATATTATTTAAATTAGGAGGTAGAACATTGCTTTTATATCCATACGAATTTTCAGCGATTTTTTTCATTATAAGCATTTTATTTCAATAATATCATCAATATTTATATTTTTTATTTATCGCTAGGATGAAACAAAGAATTAAACAAAATTTTAATTTAATTTTTGTATTATAATTAATGGTTTAGATTTAACAATAAAATTATTGTCGACTGGTTGTTTGATGCGATTGTGGGCAAAAAACTGTTCTTGAATGAGTGCATTTTTTTGAAAGAAAATTTTACGAATTTCACCCAAGTTTCAAAAAAAACTTTGCATTAAAATAAAAATATTGTTGTAAAAAAAAAGTTAATTTTTTCAAGTTCAATTTATTATTTTATAACGAGAATTTTTAATGCGACATTGCGGTTAATAAGGAGAAACAGATTTTTAATTTGGCTGGACCTTAGTTAAATATCGAAGATTTTCCCTTCTCCTATTATTCTTTTCTTTCTCCTTACTATAAGGTTAAAACTTATGTGGCAGCTTTTTTCAATTAATTTTTCAAAATAAAGGAAGAATTTTTATATTCTACTCTGTAATCCTCTTAGCATAACTCATTCATAGGCGCCCTGCAGTTCATGTGGTCCTGACTGTTTTACACTTTTTCCTTTGTCCCAGAGATGTCCCACAGTCCTTGTTGAGAACCACTGTTTATTAAAAATATGCACGTGGAAATTCACACGATTGTTTCTCTTTGAAAAAGTTAATATTTTTTTTTGTTTCTGAATTTGTAGAGACAGGGTATTAGTAAACGAAATCTGTATATAGCTGAATTTCTCCTCACTTTTCAAAACATTTTTTATCTGGCGTGAAAAAGTTTTATGCAAACGGTTCCATTACAGCTTCATGGGTTTAAAAATATACGACTTCAAAACGATTAATTCTGTGGCAGCAACTATTAAATGCGATTTTCCTGAAATTCATCGTAACTGTTTCAAAGACTATTTCATTGCATTCGTTCTTTGTAAACTCTAAACTCTTGTTGCCACAGAATAGCTCTATTTTTTGGAATAATGCTCAAGTTGATTGCTTCTTGTAATGAAAAACTAAAGGAATTGTCACAGGTGAAGTGAAAATCGCAAATAATAGTTTGCTTCAGACTTTTCTGGTGATGTTTTAACAATGTTATTTCACTAAAATTTCAATTAGAGCAGAAATTTCATCCTATAATATGTTTTTAGATGAATTATAAACTGGAATGTAAAGAAATATTTGCTTGAATCCTTCCAAACGCCGGTTCTCTGTGCGATTTAGCTGGGGAACTGATGAGACTATTCTAGGATCTTTGATCTACTTTAACAATTAGATTTTTTTGCCAGCAAAAGTTCCATTATTGAATTAATTTTTTATTTCACAATTATTAATTAATTAATTTAATTTAGAAAATTAAATTTCACAATTTTGATCTTAAAAACAGTAAGAATGGATTTTTTTCGATTTTTTAAATTGTAAAATGATAAAATAAAATGTGCAAACAAATGAATTTAATTTCGAGGAAGATCCGATATTTAGCGCACATAGGCTGTTCTGGATCAAATAATATCACTTCTTTTAATATTTATGTATTTATTGCAAGGTCGACAATTTTTTAGCGATTCATTTGCCGTTATTTTTCCTAATGAATTATTATATTATTGACATTTGATGCTAAATTTGATTCGAAATTTTTTTAGGCTTTTTTGCTATATAAATTATTAATTATTTTTTCTATTATTTTTATCATTTTTTCGTTAATTCAAATAAAATGCGTAAAATACGGCAGAAAATTTGTATAAAATTATCCATTTTTTGCATTAAAAAATTTTTATTATATATTTTATTATAATTATTTTTATTGCATAATAAATTAATTTAATAATGTTGTGTGTTGTCCATTTTACGAATTAATTTCGAAATTGGAACTGTGCTTTAGATTTTTTGTCTTCTTCAAATTAATGCCCAGAAGAACTTATAATTAATAAAGAGTCTTTAGAGGAAGGACGCCAATTGCTTGCTGCTAAGATCATCGACTCGAGCGTTCGAATCATGCCTCCAACGGCGTCCTCTAAAATAGCTCCTGGTTTTGGCGACCTGTCTATGCTTCTGCTAGAGATGATAAGCGCAGACCACCTACTTAGTCGAAAGTGGTTATTTTAGGCTGCTAACTATAGCAATATTGCGGCATAACTTTTGTATTTCTGCTTTGTATTTTGTATTTTTTGTATTTCTACTTTTTCGGCTTAGAAAAAATGGTTGGGTTGATAAAACTGAAAATGTCATACCACTTTATCACTTTTTTTTGTTTTTCTTTTAAAAAATTTCATTTGGGAAACATTCATTAGCACTTTAAGGTTTTATTGATATGAGCTTTCATATTAATCCTTCATATAGAACATATTCAAAGTTAGATGGGCCTTTCTTGATAGTAAAAAACATAAAAGTTTACGATAGGCTTGATGACGAAGATAATTAATTTGTCTGCTTAAAATTCATGAGTGATTTTTGTAACTCTTCTTTGCTGTTAAAATCTGTGTAAAGTTATAAGGTTGAAAGTTTATTTGCTGCTGGAAAGTTTGCATATTTGTTTTTGCAATAATTTTGCTTAGACGTTGTCGTTTTTATCTTACATTTTCAGTAGGATTATTATTATTATCTCCTTTTTCTTTCAATTAAGGAACTACATCAACAATATTCAAGATTCGTGACAAGATGCTTTGGGCTGACTTGCACACCTCTTTAGTACCGACAAGCGATGCCCATTATCCAGTCCATCGCATAATTGAACATTTTAGGGGAAAGGGCGCAGCCCTGACAGACCTGTTCTTTTTCGAAGGAACCTTTCAGCTCCTCATATACACAAACCTGTGCCGACGCGCGCTCATAAAATGCCTTTATGAGACTAATGATTTTCTCTGGAATACCATCACGTTCTATTACCCTCCAAAGCGTCGCTCTATCAATTGAATCAAGGACATCTGCAGAGTCGATGAAATATTATAACGGTGGCTTGCACATGTTTGAAGCGATGTTCCAGCATCCTTCTTAATATGAATATCTGGTGAACACAACAGTGTGCCGGTTTGAATCCAGTTACAGGTATATCCTCCTGTCTCGCACTGCCTTAAGTCTATAGAGTAAAGATGAAGCAAAGCGAAGTAAAAATTTTCCCTGAGACGTTTAAGAGACTGATTTCTCGACAGTTGTCACAGTTATGTCCTGTCACCTTCCTTGGAAATCGGGAGCAAATTGTTGTTTTACTCCAGACATCTAGTAATATTTCTTTCTTCCATAAGAGAAACTATATTTGTTGGAGGCGACAACATTCATCTCGGAGACGATCTTCTTCCGGAGTCTTATTGACTCTCATGCTTATGGATAACGGAGATTATTTCTTCTTTTATTGGCAATTGTAATTGCGAATGTATGGTTCGATGAACTTTCAGCTATATCCGGGCAGCCGATAATGTATCATGGTTAAATTTGGCCTTAAAGAATTCCTCCATCTTATGAGGCGATTCTTAACATTCTTAACAGGCATACCATTGCTATCCCTTACTATTTCACTGATCATTCCCGAATTATAGTTCCTTTATGAAGAAGGCGAAAAAGTTTCCTATTATCGCCTAATCGAGCTGCCATCTCCACTCTCAAGGCCATGTTGCTCAAATAGTCTGTTATTTTCGCAGTTCTTCGAAGCATCCGGTACTCAGGATTTTCTGACATTCGTACTTTGGCAGACAGTTTGACAGTTGCTTCCAACAACCAACTGGCTCACTTCCTACTAGTATACCCAAGTGTGCTGACTTTTGTATTTTTATATTTTTTGTTGGGACCAGTATTCATTCACCTTTCCAGAGATGTCATTGACGTTCATTTCACTGAGATGTTCCAATAATACGGTTTGAAATGCGTTTTTATTGTTCTCGGATTTTTTAATTTGAGATAGCTGAAAGATCTTGGGATACATTGTTTCATACGACTTGTCAGTTTTGTATGAATCTTGGCTTGAACCATAACATGATTTGATCCATGGCAGTTACCAGTTTTAGCGCCGATAAGAACGACTATCAAGTACAGAACTCTTCCAGCAGTAACTGACCAATATATAGTTAATCTGATTGGAATATTGGTTGTCCAGAGAATTTCACTGACTAGATGCTTCCTCCGATGCCGATAGCATGTATTAGTAACAAATCCTTTTCGACAAAACGGAGGTGTTCGTCATCGGCGCACTAGATCCCGATGCCATATTTGCCAATTACCGAGTTCATTGTAACGGCATCATGACCTAGGCGAGCATTCCAGTCTCTTCCGATCATGAACACATCACTTCTCGGTAGGAATGTTGTTAACAGTTGAAGCTCCGCATAAAACTTATCTTTATCAGTCATCTACGCATAAAGTTGGAGCATATATACTGATGATCGAAATATTGCAGAATTTTCCCTTGAAACGCGTAAGCCATGCGGTCATTTACTGGCTTCCATTCAATCAGTCAACCTTTCCATTCAACCTTTTTAAACATGACAATCGCTACGCTAAAGATTATTTAGGCAATTAGTGATCTACAATTCTGGTAACTATGATACTCTTAAAATCTATTTTCATTGCCATAGAATTCAATATTTAGCTTGGAGAGTGGAATGGCTGTGATTTGTTGCTCAATTCGGAATGCGTTCTGCTCCTTGCAGGAGTAAACCTTTTTAAAAATCCGGTGATGCTGGCCACTCACCCTTGATTCTATCGCCAAAGACTTCTTTTAATCACATTTATCTAACGCGATAAGCCAGTGGAGCGAACCTAATCAGTAATGGTAAATGACCTTAAAATATACATATATATATATATATATATATACAGTTGCAGTCAATCAGCTAATAACGGAATGTTTTCAAATCTAATCCACTGTTCATGCTTGTATTCTTCTAACAGCTTGGACCATTTGTGATTTGGCTTTTCTGTTTTCTAAAGACGCATTAAGACGCTTTCGAGCCTCAGATCTGATACTATGCCTGAAATTAACTGATACCACTCCTTTTTGCAATTGTGGATGAAAATCTTGACTTCGATCTTCACTGCAGAACCATAGTAAAGAAATCCTCACGAATTTATTTTTACTAAATTTTATTTTTCATTCGTTTGAAATTAGAAGTGAAATCTTTCTTATTATAAACATACGAATGTTCGTTTTGTCTCTTATTGAGTGCAATGTTAGATAGTAAATTAAGTAAATTAACTGAAGGACTACAGAAATATTTTATAATTCCCATCTTTCCTAATAGAAGCTTAATTATAAAACACAACTTTAACGATGTAACCTACAATCCCTTTCAATTCGTCGAATAAAGTAAAGTTTAATTTTCACTTATAAAATTCTGTATGGTAGTGCTAAACTGTTCCAAATTTTTTTAATTTTAGGTTAAAGTTGAGCCCAAAAAGATCTAATGGAATAAGATTACTAAAACCTAGATGCAAATTTAACTAAAAATTCACGACATTCGCATCATTAATTACTGGGAATAAGCTACGTAATTTGTGCTATTAACTATTTTAAAAAAAAATTAGATAACATCACCTATGATATTATTTAAAACTTCATATTATGCAAGATGTTCCGATTTGTGATCTTTTACCATCCTTTTATTTTTACCACGATTATCTATCATTCATTTCGAATCACAATATTTATAATTCCTCTTTATTTCCTCTAAATTATTAGCTTATATATTCTCTTCGTTGTAATTAATGGGAGCACATGGAGTATCGTCCTGCTCGGTCGATTTCAGCAAAGAGCCATCTATCTTTTCAAAATTCCCATTCTAAATGTCTATTTACATTTTGATTCATCGTTTCTGAAAACATTTTTATTTAAATTAAATTAACTTTCTTATGCTTTTCACTAAATTTATTCGCTTTTTTTATGTTATTAACTTTTAAAAAACTGAAATTTTGATATAGAATAATTCAAAATAATTGAAAATAATCTAATAACGTTGAATGGAATTTCCTCTTTAAAGGTCATCGAAAATGCATAATGCATTATTGTAATATTTGTTATTGCATAAAGTGATGAAGAAAACTGTAAATTAGGTCACTCATTGAGGGGATTTATTGCATTAAGTGGACGACGGTCGAATTCTCAGGTCGATCACTAACCTTGCCAGTGCCATTCAGCATTCAAATATTTCCTTTCGTCGGTTTTCTCTCGCATATTTTTATGTTTGAAAATGACCACTATTAGATGATTTTTCTTCGTTCTCCTTTTTAAATGTTCGCTATGACACTTTTTTTGCTTTTTTATTTTGCGCGCAAAATATCAGCTGACTTCTCCTGCAGTTTACACGATCGGATTGATCTACCTTATCGTTCGCGTACTTGCTTACCTTTTTGTATTCATTGTTAAAGATGGGGAACTTTTTAAAGTCGTATTCTTTGCCTTTTAAAATCCAGATTCGACTAATTTTGCAAGATTTTTGCATCCCATTACATGGCCCTTTTCTTAATAAAAATAGACCTGAATAAGCCTTAAGTTCCATAATAATTAATAATAATAAATATTGATAATAATAAATAATAAAAAATAATAGATAATAAAAATAACTAATAATGAATAATAGTGACAGTAATAACAATAATAAATATACTAAATATTAATAATTAATATTTAGTAATAATATCGAATAATAATCAATAATAACAATTAATAATAATAACAAAATAATAATAATAAATAATAGACTCTCGGGTGGGTAAGGAGTGCAAGGCATGTCTGGGCTTTGAAAGTACCGGATAATTTGTTGAGTCTTGAAACGATTCTCTCCATAGTACGGTATTGGTATTATTTATTTCAATTTATTTGGTGCTTGTGCTCTGCGTTAAATGGCGGTTTGAGTTGGGAGTGGTGGCGGTGGTTGTTTTCGGGTTGGTTGGTTTGGGTTGGTGTGAGTCGTTGTGATCACTTTGGGTCTGTTGATTCATTTGCAGTGTTTGCCATTATTTGCAGTGTTTGTCACTAATTATGAAAATATTATCTAAGTGGGCTTATGCAACTATTTTTTTGCTTTATTTTCCATTGTTTTTCGCTTTTCTCTATATCTCAATGGATTCTTATTCGACATTAACTTTTTTTGTAAAAAATTCTCTTTTTATCTGTAGGAGTATCCATTTAATGTTAGGGTTCTTTCTTGAATTATTTGATCTTATTGTTTGTGAGTTATGGAAATTTATATATGAGTTCATATTCCAAGCCGAGATCTGAAATTTTTTTAAATTTTTTTCATTCTCATACTTCTTGGGTCAATTCAAAATATTCGAATGGCGTTGACTAGTCATTCAAAAAATTATGTTTAATATTGTTATATTGCATAGTTTTTGTCTCATATTTATAATTTTACGGCTTCAAAAGAATATTCTGATTAATTAAGAATTTTTTTGCCACGTTTCGTAGAATTTTCTTACATAATTTGAATATTTTTTTGCCATAGTTAACAGGTTCTTTTATTTGTTATTATTATAGTTTTAGCGGTTCTATTGGTATTTTTCGAATGTTTGTTGGGAGTACATTGGTCCCTTTAATTTGAAACTCGATTTAATAATCCAATAGGCCAAATTCGATTTTTTAGTTATATTGTTAATTAAAAACGGACACTTTAATTTTTGTTACTTTCCGCTTATTGGCTTATTTCACCATATCACATTACATTTTGATTCGAAAATTTGACTTTTCTTTCAATTTTTCATATTCAGTTGGTTCATTGGTTAATAAATATCAGTGATAGAAGTTCTGTGTGTCATATTTCATTATTTATAGTTTATAGTTTAACATTTGGTATACTCCGAAAATAATGAAAAGTAACTAAGATACGATGTCTTTTATTATTAGGAAAAATTTTAAATGACGGGTGAACCATCAGCTAATGGAGCAATTAGTTGTAACGATTCTATTAAGCTTGTCAATTTTTAATAATTTTTCATTTTAAAAAGAGAAGAATTTCGATCGGTAAGGAATTTCGATGGTGGGACCATTTCGCAGAAGACTTAGGGATTCTATTTCTTTTTTTTTAACGTTTTCTCGTTGATTTTAAATTTTAGTTATTCAATTATTTATTTTCTTTTTGTCAATAATTATGACGATTGAATTTTATAATATGCAAAATGGTTGAAAAGAATATATCGTGTATGAAATCTTCCATCATTTATTCTAGATTTTGTTTTTATAAAGTTTTCATATAAAGTTTTTATTCTTCATTTATTACAATTTATTTTTATTGCTATAATTATTTCATATTTTGTAATTATTGAGGAACATATGAGTTTATGTTCAATATCTTGAATTTTTTATCCAAATTATTTTGTATTCATAAATTTCTCGATTACTCAATATTTTTTTAATTTTCTAATCGGAAAATTGAGCCATTTCATCGACGCATTCCGAATTTGGTCGCAAAAAGTTATTTTTTAATGTATTTTAATCGATCAATCGTTTTATTTTTTATAGATTGGTTTAGTGATGATCGTCTCAGTGAGTACTATATGCATATTATTTGGTTGGTTTTTTCAGTTTTTAATTTTTAAAGTTCATCATTTTATAGCCCGTGGATTTGAAAAATGTGATATTTGACTTATCCATTAGCTTACTTAAATTTTTTTTCACTTTTGTTGAAGGAATTATTTTTTGAATTTCAGTGGTAGCATTTTCGATTGTTGCTAGTGAACGCTGGAGCGTGAGCGATTCAAATGGTACATTTTGTATTGTTTTGGAAGCGAATGTAACTGGAATGGTAAAAATTGTAAGTATATTTAAGTTTATTGTATTGTGCTTGCTTATTTCTTATATGTTTTAAACTTCTTATTGTTTTTGTTTTATCATTTTTTTCTTCTGACAATGTTCACCATTCTCTGGTTTTAGCTGGCTTTATTGTGTATTATATTGAAATCTCTTCCTCAGAAATTTATTTGAGAATAGAAATTTATGTGGGTCTTCAGCATTCCCCAGATTTTTGAATTTTAATGGCGGAGTAATTTTGGAATTTTCAAGATTTGTGAACGAAAAAGGAATCGAAGAACAATTTATATGAGTTTGTTGGTTTTTTGAATATACTAGTGCAAAAATTCAATATTTTTGATTTTTATATTTACGTAATTGTAGGGAGATAATGAAACGATTGATTACAAATTCAACATAAGTGACAGTAAGGTGAATGGCAGCTGTGGTGATTTGTTGACAAGTGATGGAAAGCAAGAAATTAAAATCAGGTACCTTTCATGAACTGGAAAGTATCAATATATCTGTGTAAGACTTAAAAATTGGATCAATTCTTTTTTTCTTATAATCGTTTTCCCCTACCTTATACTGGTGCAGAACTTCTGAAGTCACGTTTTAGTTGGTGAGCAATATTTTAAGCTTTTTAAGTTAGATCTACGCTCTCTTTCAGCTTCGTTATCAATAATTAATTATAATTGTCATAATAATTATCTCAACAATGTCCTTCATTTACTTCCAAGTAGACAATAATCTTCTGTTAATAATTGTTAAAAGAATTAGTAAAGGTGGAATTTTTCCAATTGAAATGAATGATAAGGAAGGATCATGATTCCTAAATTTTGTCAAAACAAACAGGTGAATTCGACAATGAATTTATCTCTAATTTTGGCATTCAGTGGCAGATTTTTTTCATTTTATTTACAGTTTTCTTCCTAATAATCATAAATTGGAAAAAGATTGGGAATTCGTGATGTTATTTGAAAAGACTCAGGAAAATGCATTCAGTTTAAATAAGTTTTATTTAACTGCTTATTTCGATCGTTCATTTAATACAACAAGTTAGTTTTTACTTTGTTAAAGTTTACCATATCTCACAAAATCTTCACTTGAATCTTGTTTTTTCGAGAGTATCACAGTGGAATTTTTTATTATTAATATTGTTTTTTTATTATTTAAATTATCTATTTTTGATAGAAATTTTTCAACTATCAAATTTTTATCATAAAATTTAAATTCTAAAACCGATTTAGATTTTCATTTTCAGAAAGTAAAAAAACTTACGAAATGACTAATCAAACTGTATTAGAAATTGCTGCAACGAGCAAACGTGCCTTTAAATGCTCTCACTCTGTATTGTTATTTACGGGTTCCTCTTATCTCGATTTGAATAATTTTAGAGTGATTGCCTTCGTTAATCTCAATTCTGATGAGTTTCCTGCTAATATTGGTATGATTTTGTATTTAAATATTTTTCATTTTATTCAGTATCATTTTTATCTTTATTGTTCATTTAATCATTAATTTTTCGCAATTTCCTTTCTGTTATAGGTTTAGACCACTTTTCTCAGATATCTCAATTTTCAGATATAATAATTTATAATAATAAATAAATAATAATAATAAATGATAATAATTTGTTTGAAATGTTTGAAACATTTTTTGTTGAGAAGTATTCTTTTTTTAAAAAATTGGAAGCTTCTTTACATAATTTTGCTGACATGTAGCAGTTTTATTCTTTTAATGAAAAACTTTGTTATTGCTTTTGTCATACGATGAAATATTTACATCTAGGATACGATTTTTGTGCACTGGATTCACGTACTTCGGATCTTGTACCCATTATAGTTGGTGCTTGCCTTGCAATACTTGTGATTATTGTTCTTATTGCATATTTGATCGGGCGTGCTCGAGCGAAGCGACAAGGATATTCATCAGTTTAAATCATTAATCGGGCAATGTAAAAATTTGTTATTAACATTTTCGTCATTTTTTTTTTTTTTTTTTATGTTACTTGTGATTTTAATCGTATATTTGGATCAAAAATTGCCAAAAATGATTTACTCGCAAATTTACTCGCGATTGCAAGGTTCCAGGCAAGATTTTAATTTTAATGCTATGCATTAGCATTTTATTATTTTATTATTTTGGTTGCTTTATGGAGGCGATTTTGAGACCTTGTGTAGGATTTTCTAAACTTCATATTTTCTAAGATTCATGTGGATCTATGGTTTCTTTTGGTCAGTAAAAGATTTTATTTCATTAAAATTTAATTTTAGTCAAGGGGATATTTGATCGTGTTTTATGCCCTGAAATCACAAAAATTTGTTTTTATATTCCTCTTATATCTCTATATAATTATATTTTATAACATGAAATGGCTTCTTTTTTATTATCAAGATTTTGGTTTCATGCAAAGTGTGGTAAATTTTTGGGAAATTATTTATTACATTTGTGGTGAAAAAAATATATTTGTCACGTTTCGATCGTAATTCTATTGTTATACAATGCATACTCAATTATAAAATAAGTTTATTGCTTCTTTATTATATCATTATGATGGAGAGATGCTTGGCTTAGGATATTCAAATAAACGAGGCGATCATTCCACCTATACTAATACTATGCTTTCTTCATATTACGAAAGCATCTGTACATCTCTATCGAGTCTTTTTTTAACGTTTTTTTTGGTTTTTAACATATTGATTATATAAAATTTTGTATTCTAATAAGTTTTTTGCTTTTTATTCTTGTGGATATTTATTCGAAAATAAAATTCTTTTAAATACCATGACATTCTATTGAAATCAACTCTGCTTTTCATATGGCACTTTGTTTTTTAACTTGTGAACCACTTCCTAAATTTTAATTTAATTTACCTTCATTTAGTTAGGAATCTGATAAATCTTTAAATTGAAACTGTTAGATGAAAATGGGACTTGTATTATATTCAACATTTCAGACGGTTTCGTAAAAAATTTAGTGATCGAAATTGGATGTGAATACTCATATGGTTAACGATCAAAAGGCATTTTAAAAGTATATTTTTCCGGATTCTGGAAAGAGTTAAAAGTAAGAAAAATTGAAGAAAAATTTGGGAAAATAAAAATGTTGAATAAATGGTAGTTCCGTTTATAATTAGGTTAGGCAGCTGTTAACATGTATTTGGATAATTTTTTTCCACTTTCTGCGTTCGCATTTTATGACATTTAAGATTTTGTTTTTTTTATTTTTTCTTTGATTTATTAATTTTAAGAATCTTTAAAACAGGAGGCTGATGATCTTCCCAATGAGATGGTTATTTCACAGAATTCTTATGAAATATGTTAATAGGCAGATTCATTTTCGGTGTATTTCGTTAAGTTCGATTGTATTCAGTAGTAAAATATCGACTAATATTGGATCCATTTTGGAATTCGAATTTGAGGCTGGTCACATGGCGCGGTTTGCTGATGGAGCGGCCGTAGTGTCGCAAGGCGACAATGCTGTTGGTTTTACTTAAAAATAAAAATTTTATTTTTTAAGTTAATTTAATATATTGGTTTAACGTAGTTAATGTCATTTTTTATTCTTGTTTTATTCTTAATCTGCAATCATTTGATCATTTTTTTTTATCCACAAGGTGCATAACAAAATAAATTACTTTTAAAAAATTGATTTTGTCATCAGCCACTTCCAAATTATACGGCGTGTTTTTCATACGTTTTTTTCTCTCTACCTTAATTTCTGTTCTTAAAGTTTTATAAATCCCACTGTGGCAGTTAGTACAAGATTCATTCGATTTCATTCTTTGTCTTTATTGATCTAAAGTTTATTTGAAGATTTTGGCAACGGTAGTTAGTAAAGATGAATCGGAAGGCAAGAACGATTTTCTCCCACTGACAGTCGATTTTAAACAATCTGGATCAGCCTTAGGTCGTATACCAACTAATTTCTTACGACGTGAATTGCAAATGACCGATGCAGATGTCCTTGCTTCGAGAACGATTGATCGTTCAGTTCGACCTTTTTTCCCTTCTAATTATTTCGCAGAAACTCAGGTAAAAAAAAGCTAATGGATAAAGATAATGGACAAAAATTAACAGTATAAAAACTTATAAAATTAAAATGAAGGTTGTTTTGATGCTTCTTTTCACTTTTTTCCTCTTTTTCTCACATCCTTTCAGTTCCACCAGTAATTTGTTTCGTCATCCCCTATGCATTTCCTTATATTTCCTTATATCGTCATTTTATTTCATCACCGATGATTTACTTCAGATCTCGTATTCTCTTATGGCTCAATTCACGAGTTTTCAGATAATATGCAAACCACTTGCATTAGATGATGATGGAGATCCAGTTATATTGGGTTTGAACGCTGTTTCTGCTGCACTTAATGTATCAAATGTTCCTTGGAATGGTCCAGTTGGTGCAGTTCGAATTGGTTTAATTGATGATAAGGTGATTTTTCTCAGAATTTTTTTCTATTCAGAATTTTGAAATACATGAAATATTCCTGTAGATCATTTTTTCTGAAAATTGAAAAGGTGTTTTAAGAATTGTTTTCTTAAAAATTAAGAAAAAACATTGAATTTTTAATTTTTAGTCATCAAATTCTCCACTGTTATTGAAAAAAGTTGAAGTTTTATAGATTTTGCAGGTTGAAGTTAATCCGAGTCGTGAAGCCATGAAAAACTCCATAATTAATATGATTTTGGTAGGTTGCAATGATGGTAAACGAATAGTGATGATGGAAATGGATGGAAAAGAAATCAGTTGCGAATCGTTAGCCATTTGTTTAGATAAAGGTTCATCTGCTATTGGAAAAGTAGTTGGCGCAATTGATGAATTGCGGGCAAATGTCGGAAAAGAAAAAAGAGTGGTAAGTTTCTTTGGTAAGAAAAAGAACGATTTTTAAAATTTTTGTAATAAAATTATTTTTGAAAATCTAAAGACTTTATCATGCAGGTGATGGAGGAACAGATCAATGAAGAATTAATTGAGCAAATAAAAAAGATGAGTGAGGATAGATTATATTATATACTGAGTGACCAGAAACACGATAAAATTTCGAGGGATTTGGCCATAAAAGAATTGATGGATGATGTTACTGATTCTTTAGAAGAGGAGTTTTCAGATGAATTACGACAAATATTCTATGAATTAGTAAAAAATACGTTGAGGTTTTCATTCTTAATTTTTTTAATTTTATATTGCAATAGAATTTGATTCGAGATTTTTTAGAAAATATGAAGTATGAATTTAATTATTTTTTTATAAGAGATGAAATATTTTTTAGGAATATGGTGCTAGAAACAGGTATAAGAAGTGATGGGCGTAGTGTAAATGATTTCCGGCCAATTAAAATTAAAGTTGACGTCTATAAAAAATTACATGGATCTGCCTTATTTCAACGTGGTCAAACACAGGTTTATGCGTCAATTATTTCATTTCAACTGGTTTTTTCTATTTTGAGATTTTTTACAAAAATCTAATCATAGAAATTTTTTATAATAACTGAACTTCAGTTTGAATTTTTTAATTCAGATTCTTACTACAGTTACTTTCGATTCACCAGCAACTGCCTTTCATCCAGATTCTATATCACAACTTCTGGGTTCTCAAAGGCGTAAAATGTTTATGTTGCACTATGATTTCCCTTCATATGCCACTAATGAAATTCGTGCGCAAAGTCGAAAAAGTCGACGCGAATTGGGTCATGGAAACTTGGCTGAAAATGCTCTCAAACATGTTATGCCTGAACAGTTTCCATACTGTACTAGATTGGCTTGCGAGGTTTTTTATTTGATTTGATTTGATTTGCGTTTTTTGCGAGAAAATTCAACTGATGAAGTTTTTATATAAATTGCAGGAAATTATCTTTCAATATAAATATATTTTAAGGTTCTCGAATCTAATGGATCTTCATCTATGGCATCTGTATGTGCAGGTAGTTTAGCTCTGCTAGATGCCGGAGTGCAACTGAAAGCTCCTGTTGCGGGTCTCGCTTTAGGACTTTTTCTAAGCGATGATCAAAATAATCACAAAATTTTAACAGATCTTACTGGTATGGAGGATTATTATGGTCACATGGACTTTAAAATTGCTGGTATATTTATGCTATTTTTTTAGAAAAGAAAATTTATTTGCCCTACATAATTTGCAATTTTTTGAGCATTTAAATTAATCTGAAGAATGCTTTTTTATTATTTTCAATTGTCGTCTCCTTTAATCAGTTATTTTTCATTTTCGATTATATCTCTTAAATTTTTTGGAAGTCCTTGTGGAAATCATTGCGTAAAGGTGCACATTAAAGTAAAAGAATTAAAAATTTGAATTCAATTCATATATTAGCTGTTCTATGTATTAATTCAGAATATTAAATGATTTTTTTGTTAATTCTCATCATTAACTAGCTAAGCTGTTAGTTAAGCTGTTTATTCTATCTTGTCGCACTAGGTAAATATGTAGCGAGTCCCTTGTTGATAAAAGTACAGATAGAAGATAGAAGTGAGTCGGTAATATCGTACCGATTTTTGGACAGGTTTGCATCTGGAAATAGGATTTCAGTCGGTGTTCCATATTGTTAAACCACCCACTGAGCCATTTTATCTCCTTCGCATTCTTCGTTAGCTGTCAGTGTAAAACTGATGAAGAGTGTGGTTTGGCGGATTCGAACCCAGATCTCGATTCTCGGTGATAGTTACTGTGCCACCATCGCATAAATGTTTGGTTTTCTTTTTTCTAATGATTGGTTCATAATTTTGATTATATTTTGCAGGTACCTACAATGGGTTTACTGCAATGCAACTTGATTTAAAATTACCTGGAATTGAGCGAAAAATTTTCGATGAAGCGATAATCAGAGGCAAGGAAGGTATTTCCTATGTGCTTGATATTATGCATGAAGTACAGCCGATGCCAAGAACGAGTTTCAAGTCTTCAGTGCCAGTTTTTGAAACCATTCCTATACAAATTTATAAAAAACAAATTCTCTTTCGTAGCAATGCTTTCAATCAAAAGCTCATTGAAGCTGAAACTGGTGTGAAAGTAATCTTTTATTTAATGATGTGATCGTTATTTTATATTTTATTTATTTTATATTTCTAGATTTTTCTTCATCTTTTATTGCTTAACTAAATTAAAAATATCAGCAGTAAAAATGCTAAATATTATTTAATTCTTTCAAATTCAGATTGCTATTGAGGATGAAGCCAATATAAGTTTGTTAGCGCCTAATAAAACCAAACTTGAACAAGCTAAAATATTAATGAATAAGTAGGTTTTTTTTCTGTTATTATTTTTGAAAAATATCGGATTAATTATAATTTTGCATACCTTTTGGTATAAAGGAAATGAATAAAGATTCTATGATTAATTTTGTCACTGAACTTTTATCATAGTAAACTGTTATTTCGTCAAAAAAAGTGTCTCGCCAGACGATATTTCGGGATATAAATGTATTAATAAATATATTCAAATAGGATTTTTTAAATATCAGTCTATGTTATTTGGATTTCTGGCCTTATTTTTTCTGTTTGGCAATCTTTTTTCCCTGGTTTTTGTGAGAAATACGTAGATGGAAGATAATTTTTTTTTATACGGCTGATATAAGACACTACAGGATTTTTGAAGACGAAGCTAACATCGAATTAACATTTGGTGGATTATATAAGGCAGAAATAACTGAAATTGTTGAAAATGGTGTCATGGTCAAGTTGGCAAAAGGTTTGAAACCAATGTTCTTGAAGAATATGTAAGTAATTTCAAGTCCATTTATTTTCTTATTTTGTTGCTTATTCAAAATCCATTAATTTATTGCATATCCCATTTATTGCAATGATAATGATATGATATGTCATTTTATAATTAATCTATTAAATAATCTTTATTTCTAAAAATTCTATTTAATAATTAATAAATTTTTCTATTTAATTAATAGTTAATAAATTTGGATTTGATTTTGGTTTTTATATTTTAATTTTTCCTATAATGATGTAGATCTTTGTGATTAAATTATATTTTTATATCACATTTTAAAATATTTTCAAAACGAAGGTGTATTAATATTTCAGCAACCTTGATGTCAGGCGAGTGGCACATGCCACCGCTCTTGGTCTTGAAGTCGGTTCGATTATTACGGTTCAGTATTTGGGTCGTGACTCTATTACAGGCCAGCATCGCATTTCTAGGAGAACAATTCAGACCACTGCTTTACCAGTCGAGAATTTGACTAGAAAATGATTTATTTGTTCATTTGATACTCAATTTTATATAATTTTTGCTTGAAATTTGTATAACCTACTCCATCTCTACTTAGAATGCATAAGACGAAGCTAACATCGAATTAACATTTGGTGGATTATATAAGGATGGTGGATTTGGTGGATTATTGCATAAATATAAAGTTTTAAAATCGATTTTATCGTTGAGATATCCACTTTGTAAACTTTGCAATGGAGAATTTGTTGTTGTTGTCCATTTTATTTATTGAAATGAAATTTTAAATAATATGTATAAAAGCTTTCGTATTCACTGGTTGATCAGTGGTGGAAAAATTTACTTTTATTCCAAAATTTTTTTTGCTAGAAGGGATAAATCTATATTGGTTCCTTATTTCACTTTAAAAAATAAGTTATGCAAAATTTGGAATTTAACAAAGATGTGAATAGCATTTATATCCTCATCGGATTATATATATAGATAATTACAATTGGTTTATTTATAGGATGGCAGTTTATGATTTCAGTTGAATTTCAGGTAAAATTCCACTGGTAGAATAAACTAGGTGAAATAAAGTTCATCTTAGTGGTGGATTTTTTGACATGTTGAATGGAAAATTGATCATCGGCAATAATTTGCATTTTGGTTGTCTATCGTTGACATGGTTGACGATTAATTAATTAATTAGCCATCGTACTTTTTTTCGATAATTCTTTTGCCAAAATGGAATAAATCTGTGATGAAATATGCTTTAATAAACAAAATAAGCTGTATTTTAAGTGTTTTCATGTATTTTTCCTGAATAGAGATGAGTTCGGTTGGATTTCTTTTAAAAATTTCTTCTAAACAACTTTAATTACAGTTATGAATGTGAGTTGCGTGTTACTTCTGTGCTTTCTACTACAGTTATGTCGAGTAGTCGACACGACTTTATCGAAATCGGATCGTAAGACAAAGACGAAAAGCAAAGATATTCGAATCACGCACGAAAATGAATCAGTCAGTATTGTTGGCATTTTAATTAATTTATCTTATAATTTCTAAATCGACTAAAACGGAATCTAAAAGTTTTTCTGCAGGCCTTCAACTGTTATTATTGTTATATAATTATTATATTATCCTTTTTCTAACAGCTGTTACCATTACTGGTTAGGCTGGTTCCACTGACTGCAAGGGTAGGACATTCCAAGATACGCGATCTGATGCCACCTTCGATAGTTGACATTCTTTTTTCCATCGTCTAAGTCCATACATTGCTAGTTTTTAGGTTCAAAATTTTTCCTTACCCTATCAGTCCAGGTCTTGATTGGTCTACCTCGCTTTTGATGCCACTTATTGCAGGGTTTAGCAAGTAACGAAATATGTGTCAACTCTTGAGGTAGGCAATGTTTCCTAACCAGCGAAGGCGACGCTCTATGATGGTAGTACTGTTAATGCAAGTGGTATTTGAACGAAGAAGTTGGATGCGATCATGTGAGATTTGATCCACTCTGCGAACCCGTAAAATGTTCCTTAGATATGATTGGTCAAAGCCAGATAAATTCTTTATATCCTCCACTCTCATTGGTTATGTCTCGTAGCCATATAGCAAGATCGAACGAATCGTGGCTATGTATATGGTCTTTCATTTTTATGATTTTGCAACGGCTATTTTTTCCTCCAGAAGAAGCATTTCTGGCTGTTGTTATCTGAGTTGAAATATCTTTTGCCTGGCCATCTGAGATTAGAGTGGATACAAGATATTTAGAATCGGATATTTGCTCAGCCGGCAATGCGATAAAAATAGATATTTTATTAGTGTCTTGTGTGTAAGACATATTTTTTCATCATGAATCCAACTTTGGTTGCAGTTGTCGATTTTTCAGCATTCCTCATAACTATCAGAAAAAAGGACTAAATCATCAGCTTATTCAAGATCAGTGTTTCTATGCTATGGATTTGCACCTTTTGAGTTCCAACGAGCGATGTCCATTATTCCAGTCTATCGCATAGTGGAATATTGTAAGGGAAAGGACGCAGCCTTGATGGATTCTTATTTCGAAGGATTTTGTTAATTCTTCATATACATTGACCAACGTATGCTGACAAATGCCTTTATGAATCGAGTAATGTTCTTTGGAACAGCGTCGTGTTTCATCAGCTTCCAAAGCGCCGCTCTATCAATTGAATCGAAGGCAGCTATAAAGTCGATGAAACACGTGATCGTGGATTGTAGATATTTGAAACGATATTTCAAAATCTTTCTTAACGTGAATATCTGGTCAGCACAATTACATCTCGGTCTAAATCCAATTTGATTACGGGACTCCTGCTGTCTCATACTGCTGCCAAAAGTCTATTCGGTAGAAGGAAAACAAAAATTTTCGCGGAGATATCTAGTAGTCAATTATAACAATATGTCTTGTTTCCTTTCTTAAGAATTGGGAGCAGAATTGCTTTGTTCCAGTCATCTGGTTTCTTTCTTCCATATCGAGGTTCTTCTAGTCCATTTGTTGAAGTTGTATTATGATGGACGAAGAGTGATGATGGATAATAATAATATTTGAAAGGTTGAGCCCAGAGTTCATCTTCTTTTATTGGCCTTAAGCTTATGGATAACAGAGATTATTTCCTCTCCTGTTTGCGGTCCGATTGCAAATTCGACGAGCGAATCAACTAAGTTCGAGACTACAGATGACGTATTGTCAAATTTGGTCTCAAAGAATTCTTTCCATCTTACAAGGCGATCCTTAATAATCTTAGCAGGCACACTACTGTTATTCGTCTACTTTTATTGACCTTTCCCGAATTATAGTTGCTTTGTGAAGAAGACGGAATAGTTTCGTATTACCCCCTAACCGAGCTGCCATTTCCATTTTCAAGACCATATCACTTCAGCAGCAATTTTTGTCCCAATTTCTGCTGCTGTTATTCTAATTCTTCGAAGCCTCCGATAGTCAGGATCTCCTAACATTCATACTTTGGTAACCTTTTTAGACAGTTGGACAATACCCATCCAATATCCAACCAGCACCAGTATATCCTAGAATATACCAGTATATTCTAGGCCTTGGACAAAAACATGGCCATAGCGAAGTCCTTGGCCAAGCCTTGGAATAAGACTTCATGGCTTTTGGAAATATTCCTTTACTTAGGATCAGTATTCATCTGCCTTTACAGGGATGTTGTTGATATCACTCAGATGCTTCAATAACGGTTTGCTTCTACTATCTCCGAATTTAAAGCAGGTTTAAATCATACGGTCATTTACCGGTTCCCATTCAAAAGCGGAAAAGGCATTTTCAGACATGATAATCGCTATGCCTCGAGTCATCGGAAACACCATAATTGTAAAGCCAGTAATTCTACTCGAAGCCATGTGCAGATTCGAAATGAGGACGATAAACCTCCGACAAGCAGGCTACATTCACACGATATTTAGGAAGAGTGTGGACAATGATCGCTTGATTTGCAATGTCCATAAGTGTTTTGGCGTTCCATGCTGCTACGGCTAACATCTCACCATGCGTATAGAGAACGTTTCATTTGATAGATTCTCGAGCAATTGCCCTGGCTCGAGGATATTTTCAGGTCTTGGGTTATTTTTCCTAATTGTATATCGCATGCAGCAAGTTGCATGCAGCGAGTATCATGCGCGTCAGAGGGTGCGGAATCCATGTCAAGAAACCAGACCCTTTCATCATAGGATCACTTGAGGATGGAGTTACAGGTGGGCCCCAGCAGCCACTCAGATTTTCGATAACATGAAACGTTAATTCTTGTAGAAAACAAAAATAAAGTAGAAAAATTAAGAAATTAAAAATTAAATTAAAGGAAAAATAAATTTAAAAAAGAAAAAAAAAATTTATCGCGTGAGATGCTAGAATTAGAAAAATGTTATAATTATCAATAATATTTATTTTTAATTTATTTATTTAATTTATTTTACTTTTTAACCAATAATATTAATAATTTATTTATCTTTTATTTATCTTAACGGAGCAGGTCGAATTCTTTCACAAACGGTAGATCTGTTATTTTTATATGTTATTTTTATATAATCATATTATTATGTCTTTCATATTTATTTTAAATTATCTACAGTTATCTATTAAATTAATTAACTGTCTAATTATCCCTTTTCCGAATTTCCTTAATATTTATTTAGAAATTAAGCAAAATAAAAACATATTGTTGTTGTAAAACTAAACAAAAGCAAAAAAATAAAATCATTAAAAATTTCAAAATTTAAAAAAAATCCGTCAGATCAATATTTTTCAATATTTTTTGCTTGTATTAGTAATAATGGGTAATTGAGAATAATGTGAACATTTAAAGCGCCAAGAAAAATTCTTTTATTCACTCAACCAAAATATTCTGGCAAGTTTAATGACGTTGCGAATAAATTTTTTTATTTGGAACCAGGTTCAGGGGAATAAAGAGAATACCTTAGATAAATTATTCCAGCAGTAGTTTATGTATCTGGTGAAAAACTTAGGGTAGAATATTAATCTTGGAATTCGTAACTTTCATTCATTATTTCTGGTAGTATTGACGTTTAAGCATATAAATTAATATAACCAGATAAAATCTTATAAAAGTCATAGACGAAAATCCGCATCCATGTAACTGCAATTCATTCAATCTTGCTATATAGCTGGGAAACATAGCCATGAGAGAATAAGATATTAAAAATTAGATATTAAAGATATTAAAAAGCTATCAGCCTTTGACCACTCATGTCTAAGATATATTTTACGGATTGCACTTAATTATATCCATCTGTATCCATCTTCGCTTAACTATCACCTGTATTAATAATGTTATAAAGAGCATTGCCTTCGCCAGTTAAAGTTCTCCGTTGTTCACCACAAAATTGAGCGTATTTCACTACTTGTCGAAACTTATGATGGTTGTCGAAGGTGAAGAGGGTCAATCAAGACCTGGACTGATATAGTCAGGAAAGATTTTGAATATATAGGGGAACCAGCGATATATGGACTTAGACGATGGAAAAAGGAATGGCTTCTATTACTAGTAGCAATGGCAACGGACTGAGCAGCTTGGAGACGTCTTATCCTTGTAGCCAGCCTAACCAGTAATGGTGAGAGCTGTTGGAGTATGGAGAAGAAGAATCTTATAACAATCAGGCATTGTTGGACTCATTAGACCCTAATTAAATCGAGATTGGATTAAGTTTATAATTAACAAAGAAGTTTTACCATGTTTCTGTAAACTCTCAAGTATCACAATTGTTTTAACGTAGTTAGGTGAAGAGCAAAGTGGAGGGCTTTTAAACACATTGGTGTGACTTATTTCTGAAAGTTGTGCGTGTGACTTTCAAAATCCTTAAAATCTTTTTTAAAGCTTCCTAGGTCTACATGATGTATTCACGTACATGTATTAGAATAGAATGTGTAACGATAATATATAATGAAAATAATGTATAATTAATATATATGTAGAATTTTGCATTTATTAACAGTTAATTTAATTTATTCTCCTTTATGCCATGTAACTTAATATTCAAATCCTGAAGACCATTCAAGTTCTCTTATATAATATATATGGAGATAAAGTATCAGTGAAAAATGACTTCATTAATATTATTAGCACACATGGGAAAAGTTAAGAACCAATGCAGCTATCTTGACTATCTTGAGACACCAACAAATAAAATTCGATAATGCTTTGTATACACTCTAAAACCCAGTCAAATAAATCACCAAATTTTTGAACAATCGGAAAAAACCTGTTATGTGAAACACTAAATCCAGGCAATTGAAAGAATGGCCACGATCCGTCGACAGTGGCCAAAATGCCATCGGTTTTATTAATATTAATAATATTAATGTTTATTATCATCATTTTTTTTTAAGAGTCCTCACCATTACCGGTTAAACTCGCTCCACTGGTTTGTCTCATTGGGCAATATGCCAGAGAGTTCCTTGGTGATGGATTGATAATTCGAGAACTTTGCCTTTTATGTTCGTTAAAAAAGAATGAAGAATTGAATTGATAAATAGAGAAGCTGTTCCTAGGCTAAGACTATGTAACTAATATGATAATAAAATAAGATTGCACTGTTGCCACTGTTCGGGGATACCTCATATCCACAGTTTCTAGATTCCTTACTGTTTCTCTAAATGATCTCCCCTGATTCTTGATGTAACATTATTTGCACAGTTTTCGATCTGATTAATGTTGCATGAGGCATTCTTCACAAAAAATACCTCTGCTGCATAATAAGATTAAGTCGCAAAATATTTACTTTCTAAGCGAATCTTGAACACTCACTTAGATGAATCTTTCCAATCATTCCGGCGGAAATTTATAAAAGCAATAGAAGATAAAACGTGGCTTTGTGTTATTTACTTCAGATATGTTTTTTTTTAACGAGAACTCAAGGTTAGCTCTGTTAATTTCTCAGTTGAGTAACTAAGACGATAAATGGCCTCACTTTTGTCTCGAAATTGCCTCTTCTTCAATAATTTTAAATGCAAAATCTACACAGCCAAACTCTTCCCGCAATTTATAATTGGTGGAAAAATGCGATTATTAGTAAAGAAGAGGATTTGACATTTTTTCTTAGCACTAACGAATTAAGTGATATAACAGAATTTGAAATGCAGAACTTAAGAGCTTAATAGAAAACGACCGATTACCAGAATATAGGATAGTTCTTTTATTAATTGTCACGCTCGATAAATTGTATGTTGTCGTTTATTTTTTTGGTCATAGAAAATCCCAAAATAATTTATCAGCAAGATCGAAGCAGTAGCAACAATAACATTCACGATTTCCACTTCTATAAACCCCAATCGTGGCTAATTAAACCATTATACGGAAAATATTTATATACCATTTATAGCTGAGGTGTGGCCCGCTGCTGTTACTATTGCATGAGAGGTTGTTAGCAGATTGTTGAAGAAAAATTATATTTCAGATTGAACCGCTAGAGTTATCAATTTCCGATATTTTAAAAGAATACGATCAGCTTTCTACAAGCGAGAAACAATTTACAAATCCATCTCTCGCTTATGTTACGCCAGTAATTCTTATTTTTTCTTCATTCTTATTTTTTACTACTGCTTGTCCTCATCTTATCCACAGAACATTTGCTAAGGGAGCGGTACGTCCATGAGAGAGAATGTGCGAAAGAAGATTATATTAAGATTATATTATAGAACAGCTGGGGGTAAATATGAAATTGATGTGGTAAAATATTGTAAATCTTCAGTGAATAAAAGATTGACAATGCCTGAAGGGAATTCAGGCGGAAGATGAGGAAATTGAAAAGCAAAGCAAAAAGAACAAAGGAAAAATCTAGCTACAAGTATCTGACTCACTGACTGCCTGACTGGCTGTTGATCAGATAATTGGCAAATGTTTTTGCATTTTTTTTAAGTTTTATGGTTTAACTGTCGAATTTGACTGTTTTTAGTGGAATAATAAAGGTTATGATATGGCGAAACAAGCGGCGAAAAAATTCACGCACCTAGCACCAGTTTGGTTTCAAATAAAACCCAATTTGGCAACTGAAATGGTTTGCACGATAAATGGTGCGCATAATATAGATCGAGGTTTCACTATTAGTGTATTTTTATATTTTCCATATAACTTTTTGTTATTTTTTTCTAGAATCTTTGTCCTTCTAAAATTACTGATTAGGTTGACCTCAAGAACTGAGCGTTACTAGGCCCGATGACCTGAAAGTAATTAAAGCCACTCTTTTTCTTTGCTGGAACCGAATTTGTATTTTTTTGTATATTAATATTTAGAACAATATTTTAATATTGTTTATTAATTTTAATGTTTTTTTAATATAGTAATATTTCTATTGTATTACAAATATTGAATACTCTAAAAAAATATAAATATGAATGATGAAGTAAGTAAAATTACTCAGTTTCATAAAATTTACTCTTCATTTCTTTTATAGAATGGATAGCAGAATTACGTTCAAATAATCCACAAATTAAAATCGTCCCACGATTCATGTTCGAAGGTTGGAGTTCACTTGATATTGAAAGATTTTTGCTCAGTGAAGTGCTGCAAATTCGTTGTTTGCGTGCTGTGACTGAATTTCTGCTGGTATTTCTCTTTCTAAATTTCAAAATTATAGCCATTTAAGGAATCTTAAATTTTTGCTTGATGATTGATTGCTATGTTGGCTATGTTGGTAAAAAATTTCATTAAATGAGAGGCCTGAAAACTTTTAAGTGAGAGTTCTGCACGTTATTTTATCCGTCTCTAGCGCTTTTGGAGATTTTTGATATCGTTGTTCCTGGAATCCATTGAAGGCTTTTTTGATTTATGGATAAAGCCCTTATTGCTTCTGTTGCCATTGAGATTACCTGTTCTTCATTTTCCACACCTCCAGTTCCGCATTCTTCCTAACATTCCTGCTCTTGGTATTGTTATATTTTTTATTAGATAATTTTTGGTTCTTGTCTATAACCACGATATCTGGTTGATTAGCCAGTACTTTGTTTGTCAGTCTGGATGGAGAAGGTCTAAGCCACATAGTGAGCAAATCCTTGCAGACAATGCCAGCTACTTGACTATGCCTTTTATAGTTATAGAGGGTTTTTTGCACATTGAATCCTGTCTAATGTAAATATCTGCTTCTGAATCCGATGCTTAGTATTTTTTCTTCTGCTCTTTTTATGTTATTATTGTCTTTTAGTCCAGCTCTTTCCAGTTGATAATCAATGTTTACTATATCAGCTATATAGTCCTGACACTTTGCTTGGTCTTTCTCCAATGTCCATCATCTCTTTTCTAGGTTTCATGAATTAATTCCTCTAACCAGTGGGTGTGAATCATATTCGGACCAACGCTGTTTAGTTTTCCTTACTCATTTTATTATTCTGCTGTTGGATGTCTGCAATTGTAACTGGTTCTTGCTGAGGAAGATTGCTATGGCTTATTCTGTAGTCCTGCATCACTTTGCATTGATGTTATGAATTTTTTCTCCATATATAAGGTTCTTTCAGCAGTTTCTGGCAACTTTTGTATAGTAGGAGAGTCTTATTTTAATTTCAACCTAATCTTGCTCTTCAGCCTCGCTTTCCAATGATGTTATGCACTGTTATTTTTTCTGTCATCCAAGCACTTCCAGAATCATATTCGGACAAACTCTGTTTAGCTTTAATAACATCCAAAATAAAGCTGCATACATTTCTCTTATAATGATAGTGGAGATTATTTTAAGGCCTAGTCGTATCTTCAACCATATTGTCGGGTACTTCATGAACCTTGAGGGTTAATTACGGCCAGTTTACTCATGATTTTTTGCCTCATGTCAATTGCTTTGGAATTTTTGGGAGGGAATTACCAGTTTCCCACTTATGTCTCATTTTTATTTCAGATTATTTTGCGTCTGGGATGTAGTGGCTTTTATCTCCAGTTTCTTCCCAGTTCCTTCATACCTTTTATATCTCCCTTTTCATTAATTCTACTGCTTAATGGTATTCCATCATATCTAGATTGTTTTGTCTTCTTTATGTAATGCTTACTCCAGTAGCCCTTTTAATGCTAGATTGTCCTGGTTTCTTAATATCTGATGCGGACTTTGTTAACCGGAGCAACGTTTGAATCGGCATAACTCTAATATGTTATACTTGGTACGGCAAATAAGCTTTCCAAGGATCTTTTAAAAGGTAAAGGGTTGGCTGCGACCCGCTATTCGTGTGTTCCATATTTATCGTTCGCCTTAACCAGTACGCTATTCCAGTTATATATATTCTTGCACAAATTGCAGTAATTTCTAAGCACCGTAATTTTCTTAGAAGAAGGACGAAATAAAATCAGATTTATTTAAGAGAGCTCATTACACGCTTAGATTAAGATGGATATTTAACATGTTTTTTCCTTTTAGCGAAATGAAATGGAAGGTGCTGTAATTGAAATCTGGCTGCAAATATTGTCAGAAACACATGGAGATTTTCAAATGTAAATTTTAAATAAAAAAGTTAATAGTTAAAAATATTAGCTAAGTGAGGTAATTTACCAATAACAAATTTAAATCCATAATAAAAGTCTATTAAATATTTTATCTTTCACGTATCGTAACGCAGACAAGATGTGATAAGAATAAAGAAATTTCTTGACGATTATAATAATGGCATTTTATTGATTACGTTTGCTTATACTTCACTGCTGGGCAAAATGAATGAATGATTAGCATTTACCATTTCTGGTTAGGTTAACTTCGCTGGCAATTGTGCCAAGAAATCACTTGGCAGTAGAAATACAATTGACTGTTTTAATTTACTCTTGTAATGAAAATAATTGAAATTTGGCTACAAATATTGGCAGAAACGCATGGAGATATCTTCATTAAAAAGTCGAAGACATAAAATGAACTGTCGGTACGATAAACCACCATCCACTCAGCTACGACCGATAAATGACTGTTCAAAGTGAAGATGTTGAAATTGAATTTTCATCTATAAATATATATGCCACTTTCCAATCAATTCGATGATATTTTTTTCAGAGAATTAGTCGAGTTAATTGTCAGTTGGGCTGATGAATTCCATAAAAATAGTTTGGAGATCATCATAACTTTGCCATTACCGCTTATTAACAAGTTTTTTTAAAAGTTCTTTTGACATTACCGTAATTATTTTAAAACTTTTTGCATTTTAACTGTTCCGATTTATGTTGAAGCTTTTCATTTCTTTTTTTTTTAGAAAGATCCATTTCCTTATTTGTATCTTATTTTACTTTACTTTAGTGGGCTATGAACATTAAATATTTTCATTCCAATTATTAATTGCAGAAATGAGTTCAGTGATGTTGTAACTCCAGAGGACTTCGATACTCTTTCTCGTCATGTTGATTTCATAAATTTGATGGCATATGACTATCGTTCAACAAAGTTTTTTTAGCGATATTTTTCATAAATATTTCTAAAATTTCTGGTTTATTAAACTTCAAATCATCATATTTAGCAAAAGATCTTAAATTTTTATGAAAAAATTCATCCAGCAGCAACAACAATAATTATTCTATACTTATTATTTATTATTGTTATTAACATTGTTATATCACTGCCATTGTTTATCATTACTCTTAGCATTGTTATTATTCTTTTATATTATTATTATATTATTATTTATTATTACTGATCTCATACAATAATAATAATGATTGACACAGATACAGGCGCTTTACTTGACGATGAAAAAAACTCAGTTTTCAGGCATTGTCAAAAATTTCTTTTAGGATTTTCTTTTATACCTGGTAATGATCGTTCATTAATTCTTCTCCATCTTATGGTTTCGCATAATTTTTTTTTTTTCATTTGTATACTTTTCACAATTTTCCTCTTTTAGGTTTGAAGGTGTTGCACCTTTAGACTGGATTCGAAACAATATTGAGTTTCTTACTCAAATGTCACCAAAGTATAGCAATAAAATTTTGATGGGACTTAATTTTTATGGTTATATAATGAAAGAAGGACGTTTGGATCCAATAATAAATGATGAGTAAGTAAATATGTATAAAATTAAAATAAAAAGTTCCAAATTCTCTAAAAACAAAAATGAATTTTCTTAAAAAATTGTAGTTTAAAAAACTTTTTTCAGGTATATCGAACTCATAAAATCTAATGATGCAATTTTAAACTGGAACTCGGTGACTAAAGAACATTTTATCACGTCTCGGTGCGATTTTATTTATTCAATTTTAAATTTTTAGGAAATCTGTGTTAGTGTTGAATAAGTTATTGTCTCACTCCACAAAACTTAAAATATTTTTTAGTCAGTGAAATTTACATTGAATAAGCCTTTAATATCTCCAAGGCTTTAGTATGCATTGTCATGTCTCATTTGAAAAGGATCATATGAAATTCTTCTGAAACCCCTCAGAGCTCCTTAGTTTCATCCTATTATGTTCATCAACACCTCGTCAAATTTCGATTTTATAAGAGCTGATGCTGCAAATTATATAAGAATTGAATAAGAATATAAGAATAAGAATTATATAAGAATTGCAAACTAAACAGTAATTAAGGTAAAATAAAGGTTTAATAAAGGTTTTGAGGTAGTAATGATGAAAATTGGTGATGGACTGCTAAAGGATACTAGATGTTTGGATGCTTGTGAAAACAACACAGTAGTATTAGAAAGTAATAATACAAGGATTTTAATAAAGTTCTTATTTTTTTCAAACTAAAAGGAGAAAGTCCATAGAACTAAGAAATTCCGTCAAAACTTTATTAACATATTTATTTATTTTTTTATAAATTTCGTGGATTTCATTAGTCATCATCTTATTTTTTCATAATAATTTTTATAATTATAATATCCCATTGCAACTATAAAATGGTTTTTATCCCAGAGCAACTATCCTTTGATTTTCTGCGCATTTTTGATAAAAGTTTTGTTATATAGGCTAGAAAATAAAAGTGCGAATCGAAAGTTTAGAACAATCCGCTTTTAAATTCAGACATATAATTGAACAAACAAAGGTTTTGGTTCAGAAAAGCGGTGACTTCATTTCACAAATAAACTGTAGATATAGTATGATTTTATTAGAAAAATTTTCTAACATCTACCAATATTTTCAAAAAATGCAAATTCTTTTTTCTGCGATGAGGACAGCAAAAATTAAGATCCCTGATATAGTGGAAAACTCCGATGCCTTATACATTGAATATTAGATTACAGGTTGACAGCATTTGTGAAAATTTTATCTTGAATTCATAGATTTCCTATTCCTCTAAAATATTGGAGAAAGAAAAAAATTTTTTACGCCCCTGCTATTTTTCGCAAACTTTTCATTTTTGTTGTTCATTAAACTTTTCAGCCTGGCTTTTCGTGAGCGGGTCCATAAGGCCCTATATTTGCAGTATTTACCAGTTACATTAGGTCATCGTATCTTCCCAGTAACTAAAGACAGTCTTGTAGTTAAGCAGGTTAGGGTACTTTCTTTCGAATTTAGCAAAGTGCTTTTTATTTTTCATTTACTTTTCATTTTGGTCCTTTTTCTCTTGATCTCATCATCTTTACTTTTTCTCGGCCATAATATTTGGCAATAATTTTCTAAGCCTTCTCATATTCTTGTTCTCCAATGATACCATTACCTTAGTAATTTCTTCTCTCATTTCATCTTCCGAATCTTCTCATTTTTTTAGTTTTTAAAATTAATAATTTAGTTTTTAAAATTAATTTTTTTTTCTTCTTAATTTGTATTAATCGACGACAACAATTTCTAGTGAAACCATTTAAGATATATCTGTGACTCGCTCTTCTTTTCTCTTCTTCCCAAGTGTCCGGTCATTTTGGCAGGAGCTCCATATCAAATTAGGTAATATCAGATTTATCTATTTATATGCTGCTAATTTAGTGAAACGAGATTCCTATGCTATTTTCCTACAGTAACATCAATAAAATATCGGCTTATGCTGGCAAAACAAATGAATGTTGGTATTGGTATTTGGGAGATTGGACAAGGATTGAATTACTTCACAAAACTTTTGTAAAAGGAATTAATTTACCAATATGTATTAATATGTTCTGAGGTGTTTGATTCAACTGCACTTTTTTGGTATTATTTTTTATATTGATGTTGATTTTTTTCATTCCATTATTGTGATTTTTTGTTAATATTATGTACAATTAATGCGTAAAATTTTTGTCAAAATTTCGCTGATATTTTGCTGAAAGTAAATAAAACTTCTTGAAAAACTTTGTAACAATGTGAAATGCAACGCGAGGTTCATAAATTTGTATAATTTTTCATTTACATTAACTTTATTTTAGATGTCAATATTTTTGATTAATACGTTATCACTGAGAGCGCAGTGGAAATGGCTGAGATTATCGTGTTGAGAGGATTGAGAGAAGAGCAAGGGTTTAAGCCTAAGCCATTGAAAAATACTGACGCCTCAGCTGCTTTTTTATTGCAGAGTCAATCCGTAATAAAAGTTTCTAATTGCAGGAAGCGAGCCCAGAAATGATGCGGGATGTTTTACCTTTTGTGATTCGCTGTTTATTATCAGCCAGCAAGTTTATGTTAAAGGTAGATTTCCATCTCCATATAGATTTACCATGTAGATTTTCCCAATTATTTTCTTCCAGTAACCCTGTTATTTTTATATTTGTGGGAAAAAACTAAAAAAGTTTTGTTTTTTGTTTGTGGAAAAAAACTAAAGTTTTGTTCGCAACTTAGATTGGGATTAAGCTATGTTTAGTTAAAGCTGTTTGTGAACTATATGGCATATTTTTATTAATTCTTGCTCATTTGGTTAAAAGCCTTGGTGACATTTTGATTGTCGCTTTCTTATCAGTGAAATTTTCTTCTATGCTTGTTCTTTCGAAAAGAAATTGCCGACAATTCAGGAAAAGAAATTTTTTAAAATATTTTTTTATAAAAAAAAAAGCCCATGAAAAATTTTTTCATATTATTTGTTATGTGCAAAGTTTGCAAAGTTCTTCCTTTTACATATATTTTTTTTTCTTTATTTCCTATATTTTCTTTTGCGAAGTTTTAGCGTTAATGATTTAATTTTACGAATTTCTAGCCTTTATGATTTAGGTCTCAGGAATGGCTATTTCAAGGTGCCATGTGCCTATTAGAATGAAATTTCCATTGCAACATTCCCACAAATATTTTATAAAGCATTTTTATATTAAGGTAAAACTGGTGAAAACATTTATTTATTTAATATTAAACTTCATTTGAATATTACTTTATTATTTTTTCATTAATACTTTAGAAAAGTTATGCATTTATTCGCAATAGACTAAAAATAGCACTTATCCGCTACGCAGCATTTTTATCATCTTATCACTGCATTGTTGGCTTAAATCTATAGGAACAGCAAAAAGTATGGTACTGCATATTTTTTTTAATCTTTATTATTTCCCATTTATCTATCCTTTATCAGTTTATTAATATTTATTCTTAAGTTTATCTTGCTGTGGAATTTTGCTTTTACGAACAATTAGATTAGTTAAAAAATGGTGAATACATACTTATACTGAAAGAAGAAAAAAGTAATAATTTGACAGCACATTGAATATATACATAAAAGTTAATATTGTTTTTTTCTACATCTGAACAAATTTACCAAAGTTTGGATTAAGAATAAGTTCGTTCAGTTCATTCTAAATCGAAAAAAGGGAAGAAAATAAGATTATTGCTAAAAGTTTCGAAATGATATAAAAATTGTAAAGAAAACTTTAGTGATAGAATGAATAGAGCATTTCCGTTTGGCTCGTGATGATTGTTGTTGGTGTCGATGGCGATGGTGTTTATTGGTGATTGAAGATAATCAAAGAAAAAAGAATGATCAGACCAAGCCGACTTGCAAAACTGCATGATTCAAGCTCAAACTATTAACAATGATAAATGAGGCTTATTCATTGACATTTTCAAATGAATGAAATTTATTTAAATATTTAAATATTTTAAAAATAAAAATTGCAAGCAGAAGCAGTCAAGCAGATTGATATATTCGAACATAAAAGCTTTTTTGTACTTTTTTTTACTTTCCAGAAAGTGATGCTCTTCGGCTTTGCGAATGTTTTTTGTGATTCATTTTTCATTTGAATTGAAGGAAATTTTCGATCCACTGAAAAATGCATTAAAAAAAAGAATTTTTAGTCTTCGAAAGGACATAGATAATGAGCGAATTTGTTTCCAGTTTTCGTTATTTCATTGATCTTACTTTGTGATATCGATATGGCAAAAATTGAAAACAATGGAGAGAGGAGAGGGGGTAATAATAAAGTAAGTTGTGTAAAGGTGAAAAACGATGTTATGTCGAAAGATTGAAGAAAAAAAACAATTATCATTCTGATATCGCTGTTATCAGAATTTAGGAAAACCTAAATAATTGTGCTAATCATATTAATTCTTGATTCCAGTTGTAATGAAAATATTGCTGAGTGCAAGAAAGTCTGAGATTTCAATGGTAAAGGTGAGGATCAAGGTAGGTAATCGACATATGCTGGTGGGAAAATAGCATTAGCGACAGTTTAATTAGTTATGGCGGCTTTGTAGATATCATCGCTAGTATAATTATTATCCTGGTTGATTTCTAGAAAACTGTTGATTATTTGCTATTTAATATTTAATTTCTTTTTTTAATTGTTACATCTACAATAGCATCGCAAGGAATGCAATTACTGCCATTATAAATTCCTTTTTTCCGTTATTCTGCTAGTTTCTTATTCTAAAATCTCTTATCATTTTTCTGATTTGGTTAGCTTCTTTGGTTATTAGGGGCCAGATAACTTTGTCCACTGGAGGAGAAAAGTATTAGTTTTCCAGTGTCAGCCGGATTTCACCTTTAATAATATCATATCCCTGTCAAAAGAATCGAACCAAAAAAGCCCAAAAAAAATTAGCCTTAATCGGATAGACTTGCTGCTCGACCATCCTACCTTGTATTTGTCGACAAACTCTAGATGAAAGCAAATTTTACTTGGGTTATTTAAATAAATGGTAAAAGGTTACCATTCTAATTGGCTTGGCAGCCAATTTAGAAATTAGAAATTTTTGCTAAAAAGTTTGGCAATTGATGCATAGTTGGATAATCAGCATGAGCTGGAATTTTTTAGCATTAGCGACAAGAAACCATTATCTTGGCCCTTGTTATAAAGAAATTAATGCCATATAATTTCAAAGTCCGTGCCTCTAAATATCGAAATTTTATTCTTCCGAAAACTTTTGTTTTTCACCAAAGGTTGTCAAGGAACATTCGTCGTTCAAACATTTTCATTTATGTTACCAATGCCTTTTCAATTTCTTTAAAAATTTTTATTGCCTTTTATCACTTATCGTTCGATGGTTCTTCTCACAAGTGATTTTTATTAAATTATACTATTCAGGAAAAAAATTATTTATTTTTTAAATTTTCTAAAATAAATATAAATTTTTTATTCAAATAAATATGGTTTTGTAAGCTAAAATTTTAAAATATATATATTGCTAAAATATTGTTCATTTTTATATAAATTTCGATGGAATTTCTTGATTTTCTCTTTTTTCTCTTTCTTAAATGGAATTAGAAAGCAGATTGAGACAGAATTGCATACAAGAGTGATCCTATGAAAAAAAATCCAAGTAGTGCCTGGTGATCGCCAGTTGACTTGCTGATAAAAATTCTTAATCCTGCTAAACAACAAAAAATGGGTGCTTATTTTTTTTTCAACTCAACGAGACAAATCATAGCAGTTGATCGCTGCGGTTACAGTTCATTAAAAAACCGTATTTGCATCGTAAAAAATTTGATGATTCGATTTATCGATGTTAGAAAATAGGTTTATAAATTTGGATGTTGGGCCTGCGTTTTCTTTTGTTAATTGAATTCTCTTATATCGATGGGCGCAAACCGGATTGTTTCAATCCTTGAGTTAGCAGACAACGCAATATAAACTGGATTTTTTTATGCTCATACACTTTTCAATTTTGTTCTATCAAGAAATGTGATGTATATTTATGTTTTTCCTCTTGATTTCCATGATTAATAATTATTTAGGAAATTTTTATTTTTTTGGCAGTTTTTATTTTCATAATAAATGTAACTGATGATTAATATTTAGATAATAAATTCGCATGAAGAAATTTGAAATAACCTACGCAAAATTTCATATGAAGAAGAATAGCTTCGTAGCCTTTTTCAGAAATCCAGAAGAAAGAGAGATAATTCCCAAAACAAAATGGTTTTCTAGGAAAATATGCAAATTTCTTAAAAATCCGATCAGTCATCAATTGTAAAGTGCAAAATCCTTTTGTTAGAATTTCATGCATATTTTTAAAGACTAAATTTAAAATTTTTCTTGAATAATCCGAATATTAAGCTAATGAAGCAAAATCCATAAATAAAATCTACAAATCTGCTTAGGTGAGTTATCGATTGTACCATAATTAATGAAATGTTTAGCTAAAACTAAAACTAAACTAAGATGAATGGCGATTTCACATTAAAATATTTTTTCAAGAAATTTTATTGATGCCATGGCTATTGAAATACAATGCTAAAAATGCTAATAATTAATAATAGTATTATTATCATTATTATTGTAATATTAATAACATTTTATTACATAAAACGGATTGTTCCGAAGATGATTAAATTAAAATCATCAGACGTGGGATATAGCCAGCGAAGTGAGCCGAAATGGCGGTGTGAAGCATTAGAAGAAGAAAAAAGAGAGGAGGGGAGAAAAAAATTCAAGCAAAACCAAATCTTTCGTTTGTATAATAATCCCTAAAAAAGAAATTGCCCTTGAATTTCATGAAAACTTTCTATAATTTATTTAATTTGAAAGGAAGACGATTATGAAGAAAAAGAAAAGAAGCAGGGAAGAAATGCATCGTCGATATATTTGGAAGAAGTGCGATGTGATGATGGCTGCTGAGATTCCCCGTCCCAATCCTGTTTTCATTATTTTTGCCTTTATTACGAAATCAACAGTGAAAGTTAATGTGATCGCAAGGAAAATTTTTGAAAAACGAGTCGCGTAAGCTATTGCGTATTTGATTTGATGATTTTGAAGAAGGTGAGAGAAAGGGCAACAACGAATCAAGAAGGCAAAATTCTTTTCATTCACTCTTAATCTATCCCTTTCCCGTTCCTCCTCACCTTCTCATCTAAAATTTCTCAAAAAATTATATCGTTACCTTCTTTTATATATTTCTTAATAGTCTCAAAAATCAAAATAGAGCATAATTAGAAGTAAAATTTAAATAAGGAGCTATTTACCATTTTCCTTTTTTTACTTCTTCACTCATCAATCCTAATTTGGCTGACTCATATACTACTAGGATGGGACTTTTTCGTTAGAGAGTGGTTTGGGGACGAAACTGCAGCTGAACGGGCATTACCCAGATTTCACTTACGCAGTCAAGGTCTCTTGAACTCATAACACGATCTCAGCCGATGTAACATATCAGCCATGCACTTTTATTTAGGCTTGAAAAAATTAAATGGTTCTTAACGAAGCGTTTATAAGGTCCCTTCATTGGTATATCTAATTTGTTGTGATACGACTTTACTTGAATCGAATTTATAGATAGGCATAAGATTTCAGATTTTAACACAAATCAGGCATTTTTTGCATAAATACGAAGTTTTCGCATCGCTGAATGGTTGAGTTTTGATTTCTTCATTTACAAATGAAATAATGGGTTCATTTAAACGAAATCCCTCACATAATTTTCTCGATTATTGAGATTTAATTAAAATAGATAAATGGCTTTTTCGATAAATTTCTGTGAATCGTATAAGTCCATTGCTTTTCTTGCTCAACTAGGTTAAGTAAAATAAGTATTTAATGTTTACCACTTTTCTCACTTAGGCTCACTCCACTGATTGCTATGAAAAAGAATTTTTGCAAGGAGCTCACATGATTAATAAAAGTACTAATCATCAGCATCTGTAATTTTTTGATAACAATCTTACTCAAGGAATGGTCGAGACCTTTGCCGTTTACATGGCACTCGGCTAACCTAACTGGTTCGATAAATTCAAAAAATGGAAAATGTGGAAAAATAAGGTCTAAATACGGTTTTTAATACCATTTGACTTTAGTTTTGACGAACCACTATTAAGTTTTAAAGCAGTCATCATCATCCGCTTGAATAATGATCTTATCAAAGACCAAATACAGACAGAGAAACAGAGGGAAAAGTTCTGATCAATTTTATATGACGAAAGTGAATGGAATTTATCAAAATTTGCGAATTCCACATTAAAAATTTCGTATTTAGCTTATATTTCGTATTTAGCTTATTATGCGTCGTTGGTATGGATTTGATGTGTAAGAATTCTTTGAAATGTTTTTATTTATAAAGATTTGTGATAGATGAAACTGATAAATTCGGTTGGACTTCAGAAAAGGAAATGAGATTGTCTAGAAGAGCAAATAAAAGCTTCAAGATTGGAATTCCTCAATCTCAATCGATTTAACTTACAGTGAATCACTTAATTAAAGAAAGATTTCCCGAAAAGAAATGAATTAAGTTCCAGTTTCTGAAGCTGCAGAAGCATTGATTGTCTGTGAAAACACTTAATTCTAACTCGTTAAGCCCAGTTAATTCTCCAAGCCTTAGTGGATCTCATTAGTAAGAGAATAGGCAAAGCTGCTTATAAAGGGTGGTGAATCTAACAATTTCTCATGATCCAAACTGTAATTTTGAAACATGCATATTTTTATCGCAGAAAGAGGATCTGGATTTGTCAATTAATTGGCTTTGAAAGCTGCATGACAATAGCCTTCTGAGTTAGAGTAAAAAAAAAAATTGGTTTCTAATTTCGTCACTACAGGAGTACAGAGAAGTCTGCACTACACCTCCAGGATTTCAGGATTTAAATGTCAGGCTTTACTCCGTTAGTCGAGACTACGCTTGTTAGCAACAGCCAAAGCAATATACCATTGGCCATCCAGAGAAATTGAAATGATTCAAAAATCTTAAAAAATTTTATTATAAAATCTGAATCGGTGATATAATATTTCGACGATACTTAAGCCTAGAACAACAGAATGTTGATTGCTTTTAGTCATTATAAATCACAATCAGAAATAACGATCGCCGATTCGCATCAACATAGTCACGCATCAATATCATCTGGACTTGTTTTCTGTAATCTTTATCACTCCAAGGTCGACTGTGAGCCAATAGTGATGAACTTCATTCTATCGCTTTTAGTATTTCATTAATCAGCAACATAACGATGATGCGTTTTTGATTTATCGTCGCGATGCTTATCAGTTACGCTAGTGCATCTGCCAATAATGTTGTGTTTAATAGCCGATTGTTCTATCTAGCGATTTACATATCAATATTAATATTAACACAGTATTCGTAATCAAAAAGCAATGAGAGAGGAGATTCGATCATGATTATCATTAGATCATTCTTTTTTCAATCTTTTCTGATTTGTTCCAAGGCCATTTTTTTAAAATGAAATTAATTGATTGGTCGAAATATCACCTGGTTTTCGATTTTTGACTATACTTCTATAGAAAAATGGCCACTATTTTTTTCGCTATTCTCTATGGTTCCTGGCCAAGCTTTAAACTTTTAATATCTTTAAATTCTAAGTTTTAATGAATCTCTTCTTAATGCTCCGTTTTTAAAGCAGTATGCATGTCAAAAATCTGGTGCTGACGATTCATTTATACTTACATCGTCAAACGATTTACTGGGAAAAGCTAGCTTAACCAAAAATGGCGAGCGCTATCCATTATTTGCTGCGATTTCGCCAAATTTTTATTATAAGCCCAAATTTTTTGATCTCTCGATCATTTTAAGGCTTTTGTGTATAAAATTTTGAAAGATCATCATATAAGCCCAATTCAGCACAATTTTTTCCATTAATTTATGAAGCAAGAAACTCGCCTTTAATTTCAAATTACTAGAATCGAATCGATCTTATTGAATTATCGAAAATCCAATGAATGAATCCTGTTCGTTTCAAGGATTTCAATTTGAAAGTTACTTCTAAGAATTCGAGCCTTATATATCTTCGAGCTTTTATCTTTATCAGTTGATCAGTCAATTCGGATGTTTTTTGTCCTATTGTGCTGATAAATTCATTTTATGCTAATTAATTAAAAAGTAGAAACTTCGATTTGCCACTATTCGACAGTTGTTAGGACCTATTCATTCACAAATGACGTACTGTATTCTTAAATTATATGAGAAATCGATAGATTTTTTAAACTTTCGTAATGTATTAATTGATATAAGAAGTAAATAAGCATAGCTTTAACTACTTACATGTTAACGATAATTGTCAATTAATTTCATTAAGGGATCTGATAAATTATTGACATTATATCTTATCATTCAATTCGCTTAAACCGAATATCCAAGTTTGGAGCTTACTCAAATATGAAATCATGAATATTAGCACTATTATTTTTATTCTTATCAATAAAAATAGTAGTTCATTAAAATAATATTGTTATTATTATGAGAATAGGCGGTTATCACTTATAATTTTTATTTTTTAAATCTATCCGATATTTTCCATTTGTTCTGAAATTTTCTGTTGTATTGTAAATTATTCAAATTTATTAGTCTTAATTTTATAATATAGAAGCAATAATATTATGAATCTTTAGTATTTGATGAATTGTTGCATTAGCACACACCAAGCTGACCTGTCGTCAATAAAAATTTCTTTATCTTGCGACGAAGGATTAATCCAAGCAAATCAGAAAGATAAACTTTGAAAGCCTCTATGCTAACTGCCTAACTGTTTAATATTAACATTTGAATCATTTCAATCATTTAAAAATTGTTTCAAACTCTATTGACTCTATTGAATCAAATTATTGTTGTTAATTTTCAAACAAATTTTGATTGTACAATCTTTTTCTGAAAGCTAACAGGAAAGTTCATAAATATTTAAGAAAACTTTTCATATTTTCCATACTTTTTGAGCATACACATCTTAATTTAATCTACCATTAAGTTTAAAGGCTAATGGATAATGCTTCAGATTATCGAGCTAAATATCAAGTTCCAGCCCTTGAAGAATAAACTCGTTATAAAAAATTCCTCAGAATTATGGCAGCTCGCCTATGCTTCTATTTTCCATAGCAATAATTTCTTGCTCTACTAGTCGAACTATCCTGGCCAGAAATGATGCGTGCTAAACACTTATCAACTTTTATTGGAAAAAGACATGGTTTTAATAACTATAATTATATTCCCTTATAATTATAAATAGTTATCTATCCATTCAGACACCTTTTTTCACCATGTTCCCAAATAGAAGCTTTTTATTTCTCGTCCTCTAAATTCGGTTCTGGATGAATTTCGTAGATTTATGCCCATATTTTTTTGGAATGCAGAATTCTATAAGGATTCTTTTACATCGAGAACATTTGAGAAAATCAGGAAATTTTGAAAAAAAAAGTCTAAGGATTAAAATCTTTTCAGTAATTATTCATTAAATGAAATATTTAAAGCCATTTATAAGTGGAGAATGGCTGAACTGGCTAAGGCACATTTATATCTGTAATACCTGTGGTAAATTTCACTTCCTAAAACTCAATGCACAAGAAAACTCATACAAATTCAAGCAAGTTATCTGCCCTTCAAACAAAACAGAATAATTTATGACCATATTTTATTAATCTTCAGTTTTATTAGAAATATGGATAAAAATTGTTTAATTTGTAAGCTAGACACTTTTTTTCTTCTTGCATCATTCTTATAACGATTATTCTGCCACAGAATCAGTTGGGGATAGTGGGGATAGTGGTGCAAATGGGTCTATAGGAGCTTCTAGATTTCACTTTTGATGAGATTTATTACTACCAACAGATAACTGAACTCATGATGCTTAAATTTAGCCGAAGCATTCCACTATTTGCTGTTAGGCCTATTGTTGGCGTATTATCTATTCCCTATAAAAACAATATTTATGCAATATTATACGATAGTGCTTTAAAATATTGAAAAAAGCACATATGTAATAATAAAATAGAGTATCTGAGGAATTTGTAAAACAAGGTTTATTTTCATATTTGATAACGATTTTTATTCTTTTGTGATTTTGGCAGAATCTTTGCCTGTTTAAAATGCCGATTTGCTGATCGATGACTTAAATTGTCAAATCCAAGTCGCCAATAAAAAAGTTATCCACCTTGAATTTAACTATGAGTAAATGGGCGATACAACCGTATTGTTTTATTTTTTGGAGGATTTTTCTCGAAAATCTTATTTAATCTAGCAATTACTATTCTTTTACTATTGTGATCATACTGTGATCGCATTGAAACCATTTCAAAATCCTATCGATTGGCGAAAACTCAGAACGAAAACTTCTTATTGCAGATGTACTGATAGCATAATTGTCTTTGGCATCAAATAACGATTCAATACAAACTTATCAAATATAATAAGATATTTGTTAATTTTATACGAATATTGAACGGTTGTGAATCACTCTGCTCTCGATTTATTTTTTAATTCAAAAATAATCTGCAACTGTTTTTTACATTCTTTTTTCGTTTTTTTTTAATTTAAAAGATAATTATCATAATAAACAGAAAAATTTAATGTAAGAAAAATAGAAACAATTAAATAAATAAAAATTTAAAGGAAAATTTCCTTGTAATTATATAAAAATTTTTAAACTATATTATACACCTTTAATTTATCCGTTTTTTTAATTTCAAAACTTCTTTACTTATCTTAAAAAAAGCAAATGCTGGTGAATACTGAAAGCTCACTTGTACTTCCATCCTCAACTAAATCTATGGTGAAAGGTGTGGTTAAACAGTGGCTGTCTGTTCCGATGCTGTTTCATCTAATCATTGGTACATTCAATGAATATGAAAAGTAGACTTCCAAAGGGAATAAAGCAAACGACTAAGTTAACTTAGTTAATGAAGCTAGGAAAATGCCACTTTGTTGAGGGGACGCTTATGGAAATACGGAGACAGGCTTTAATCGTCCATACTTTATCCGGATAACATTTGACCCTAGCAGAATTTTGTTCTCCTAATTCTGGGCCAGATTGCACTGATTTCACCTGGTTCGGATAAGAATCGCTGGCTATATCATAATGATCTAAAGTTCCTATTTTCGAAAAATTTAAAGAGAAATGGAATGGCAATTAACATGTCCTAAAAGGTATGATCAGTTGTAATTATGTGATGATTTACGTCTTATTTAAAAGTTTTGCAAAATCTTGGTCTGGATAAGTTAGTGCTTAAGCTTCTTCGCTGTGCAGAGATGATCTGGAGAAGAAAAAATTCAGAATTTAGCCTGTTAATGGAATCTTTCCCAAAAAAATTCATAGAATGTTGGAATGCACTTGTAGGAAATGATGAGCTACGCCACCATCTTTCTGGTTAGAAAATAGGAATTTGGGATACGATGTGCTAATGCAGAGCTTCTTCTTTGCTTTATCGAGAAGCATAGGCTCATGAATTTCTTGCCACGTCACGCTTTTAGTAAAAGAGATTTAATTTCAATGAATTCTCCAATTTTCGAAATAAACTGACTCTATTCTGGTCAATCGTCGCTGTAAGTTTTTTACTAGTTCTATGCTATTTGGCCTTTAAAATCAGAATAGAGCGGATGAAACTGGCAAAACGGACACATTATCGTTACTCTCTATGTTAAAAGATCTAAGAAGAATGGACAATAAGCACATTCACGAATTTAAAGTTTAAATTGTAAAATCAGTAGCATCTCTAAAATGGTCGATGAGGTTATGCTCGCAGTTGGAGTTCCACCTCCAGAAATTAATTCACTCTAGAATATACAACTCGAAACAGAGCAAGCTGGGTCCCGGACGAAATGGTTCAGTTGATCAAGCTGCTAGTGAGAGTGAAAAAAGTTAATTATCGGCAGATTCGCAGGATAACGAGGCAAAAATTATTATATCTTGCAAAATGGAATGATCCAGAGTAAGAATGAAGTCACATTAAGATTTCAAGGACTTCAAAGACCAGCCCCCTGTGAGCCATTTATATCGATTATCTCGGATTGGAGTAATTGCTATGATTCTGACGCTTAAGGCTAATAAAACTCCCAGAAGTGAGGGTATGTTATAACCAGGAAATTGCCCAGTGTCCTTTATAGCGCACGTTCAAAGCTTATATTCTCACTTGTGAGAAAAAGAGCAATATCATACGGCTAGAGCAATAGCTTTGTTCCTGATTCCTAAAAAAGAAAAGGCGCATTGAGAATCAGCTTAATAAGTTTTGCTTGTAGTAGGTTTTTTGTTTATCTAAAATAGAGACTCGTGACAATGCATGACACTGATAAAATTTCAATTCTTACAAATTCACCGAATCAAGAAGTGTTGGTCTTTTAATACCTTATACTTTATTGTGCCTTTGGACCTAATAATCAGGCGAAAGACGAAATTTTAGATAGTTGCGACCAGAAATGCCTATAGGGATCGCTGCGAAATCAACCTTAAAATGAAAGTTCCCATATGTCTGGTTGCAGTACTATACGACCATGAAACATGGTCAATGAAAAACAGCTTGGAGCACTTGGGATTCTCAAAATACCCAACACTGCCTAACTTAACAGATAGAGTGGCTGATATTGAGAAGGTTCTACTTTTAAAAATGCCTCATAATGTAATTCTCATATGATTGCACGTTAACTCTGGTGTCACATAAAGCGATGTTATCATCAGTACTGATTAGGCCATGTTTTTCGTCGCCTATCACAGCAATTATTTCAATATATATGCACCTTGAGGTGAGTGGCATCAAAAGTAAGGAGATCCAGTCAGTTTAGATCATCATAGACAGAAATTTTGAATAGCATAGCGATTATAAGATTTATAGGAGTGGATTCAATTAATTTCTCACGGCATCAAATCAGGAGGCTCAGAAATATCTTGTCTTAATCGTCAGCCGAATTAGCAATGATCCATAACTATTGGAAGAAGAAGGTTCTGCAGTTTTTTTCATCTTTAAATCTTCTAATCATTTTAGGGTAGAAATACAAAAATAGGTCCTCAGCAACACCAAGATTTTTTAGTCTGGTATTGTATAGATTTAAACATTATTTTCCTAAGGCATTAACTAAGTTGTTAAAATTTTAATTATTACTATTACTATACTAACATTATTGTGAGTTAAAAAATCAAAAAACACAATTAGTTTTGCTTAATCAAATTCGTCATTCTTTGTCGCGATTAAGGCATTGACAAAGTCTGTTGAGATCTCTTATTGTACTATTATTTTGATTAATAAACGCATATAGATGAAATAGCAAAAATAATGCGGCATTTTTGGTAACAGTTAGATCTTGAATGATTCAAACCAGTAATGATGTATAAGCTGCTAGAAGAAGGAAAGGAAGATGGGCCTGTAAAATTTACAAAGAAAACGGCACCAATACTGGTTATATGCTCTGTCCACATCCATAAATTCAGTTTGCATCCATACGATTAGTTTTATTGGTTTACTTTCCATAAAAGCATCGATGTGAAAAGATAAGGCATTTTAGTGGCGTTTAAAGCAAACTCATCAAATAAATCTCTTACAATTACCTGTAGGTCCATTTGTTGACACAAATTGGGCAAAGATGCATAGGATAAAAACCTATATATCTTTTGCCATATTTTATCCACTTTGATTTATTTGTCAGAGCAATTGAGTATCCTTATCAATTGTCGAATATATTTTATCTTACCATATCACCGTTATAATCCGATATTATAGTTAACATTGCTTGATTACCGTAAGCAAGATTTCTCTTTTCCGTTGCCTTTTTGATATTATGGCCAAAATGTTTCTTGTGATATTGTTTGAAAATTCAGTTCTGCGCATTCGTCTCCTATTTCACATCTTTTTTTAAATATAAATTTAGGAGCTTAACTATATTGAGACGATAAATACCGTGGCTGAAAAAGGCATTTTTGATAAATACATTTTATTGAATTGAATGTTTTATCCTATCATTTATCACTAAAAAGAGAAAATGTGATTGGAAACCATATTTAACGGTTTAGTTTATTCTTATGTTTTGTGACGTTTTATTATTCGCATTTTCTACGTTATTTATGCTAAATATTTTGTTTTTTTTGGTTTTTTCTTTCATATATTTTGTGGATGATTTAATTTCGTAGACATGGAGTCGGATTTCACTTTTATTGTCAGCTTTATAAAAGGTTAGAAATCTTGAAATTCTTCTAGCCATGGTCGTTTATTTATCGCTTATTATTTCTTCGAAATTTGAGAAACATAAAAAATTTCAAAATCTTGTGGTTATCTTTAAGGGTTTTCTAATCATCCTAATAGCCGGTAGAGTTAATCAAACAAACCAGAAATGATGAATTTAGTCAGAAAAAGTAAAATTTTCAGTTTTGCCCAGCGAAGACATTTTCATTTTCTGCTTTACTTTTATAATTTTAGATTGTAAGTCTATTTAACTTTATAAAAGAGCGGTTCATTGTATTCTAACATGTGAGGAGAACTTTTCATGAAAAGATAATCCTGTATTATTTAAATGTCCATAATACAATTCTATATGCAGTTTTCATCGTGTGGTACATATAAAATCAATTTTATCGGACGGGGTTTAACGTAGATTATCTCTCATCCATGCCGAATTCGGATGATTAATTTTTCCCACCCAATGTCAAGGCTTTAATAAACTTAGTGAGCAACACTTTATTATCAGGTCATCATTCGCGTTTCAATTTATTTTTCTTCTTTTTCAAATCATTTGGTTTTGAATTATGACAGGCTTTCTCCCATCAAAAGGCGGAAAATCAAGAGAATTTCTATGATGGCTCGATATTAATCGAAGAATTATACCATTCTGACCATCGAATTCCTTCTTATTCACTTTTAGCCAAGCTGTAAGGTTTTTCTAAAACAATGCTAGATTTTTCCACTAAAAACGTGTTTGGTTTCTTAATAAATTTTCGACTTTATCTGCCTATTTGATTCAATTTCCCCTATTTTGGCTTAAGATGGAAAAAGGTTGTCTTATAACCAACCGGTTTTAGCCGAGCTCAAATCACTGCGTGTTTATGGTGTATGTATGTTATGCCATCGCTATTTTTACAGGCTCCACCTCCGAATTATCTTCCATCGTCTTGGGAGAGTCCCCCGTCGGAGCACGCAAACATACATATACACAGATAACCCAAACGAAGTGGTTTTCTTTTTTATCCTTAATTTTCACTTTTTCTGAATCTATATTTCTCTAAGAATCGATCCTTTTTTTTCTCACTTACCTTCCCGGAAAAAGTTTCCGATTAATTCCATTTTCTAATAACCGAGTGAATAGTGGCTCAGATTAGCATGTTGAGGTCCCTGATAGGAGCAAACTTGTTGTTTAAAAAATCGAATGTTGTTGACCTTATTAGAAATGATGTGCGCTAACCACTTTTTTATTATTTTTATTATGCAAGTTAACGATTTGCATTATAAATAAATCCGATATGTTCGTGCAAATTGTTATTCATTTGTTCTATATTATTAAACTTAGGTGCACTGCGTAATTTTGACTAAACCTGTCTTCAGATTTTCTTATAAAGAGTTCCCATATTTGCCTGCCTCTGCCTTAAACCTGTCCTTATATATATTTCATCAATGGGAGCTTTCTTTTACACCATTTTATACTACATATCTGTCTAACAATTTACTTCAACTAATTTTTTTATAATCCATTCTTTTAATTATTTTCGAGATAATGTGTAATGCACTGTTAGCATTAAAAGATTGTGATTTCTAGTTAGGCTCGTTCCGCTAGCTATTAAATGGTTAGAAATTTTGGAACCATGGAGCCATTCTGCTGGAAGTACAGATGTATCGTCAGTAATGCTATGATTTTTCAGTTATAAGTTTATTCCTGTCAAGGGCTTGCAGTACTAGTATGCTTTATTGAAATTACTCAACTGGACCTTTTTTTCAAGTTTTGATTAATAAAAGCAGTCTTTAAGGATCAATTTTTTTAAATGTCATATTAAAAATTTAGATCCATTTTTTATGATACTTTTGTTTGCTTTCCATAGTGGGTTGTACAAAAGAAATTTTCAGCTTCTCTGGCTGTACAACAAGAAATTTTTATCAAAAAATTATTTAGAAATAGATCGCCAGTCATGGGAGTTTTTTAGTGGCAGATTTACCATCATCTACAAGATTTTTTTTCCAAACTGAGATGCTGGGGGCAGTAATCTTAGCAAAAAACGACTATCATGCCTGCTATATTTTGGAAGCTGCTCAATTTTTAATATTTTGGTATCTTTTCATCTTATTTTGAAAAGGGTCATCATAAGGGTCTTCATAATTTCATTATGATCCATGAAATAATAGACTTGGTTCATCTATTCGCTTTAGTAGATATTTGGGATATTTAGCCAAAAGCAGTGAATTACAAATTATAGCCCATCCAAGAATCAAAGGAAAATTAACAAGCCAATAATTAAAAATTCAGATTTAGAATGAAAACATCCATTTTTACAGTACAATAGTCAAATTAATCTTCTTATCTTCCATCTCTTCTCGATTGTTCTAATCCGAAATTCGATTTAAGGAATAATTTCAGTTTAAAATTTCAGTTTAAAAGATTTGAAAGTAAATCCGAATAGGACTAAATGATTAACTCAAAAATCACAAATCTCCATTCGTATGTGATCCATAAGCGAATTTTGATTGGATTATTTTCTAATCAAATACCACTGAGAGTGGCGGTTAATCGTTATAAATATTCATTGCATATGCCATTACATCACTACGGAATCAGTAATTTTGATGAGATCACTCGATTATGACCTGAATACTCGTATCTTTTGCGGAAATCCACCATTTTAGCCCAAAAAATCATTTCCATAGCTATTATTTGGCTAATATTTAGTGGTTAATTTTAAATTAAATTGTTAAAGTTTTTATTACTAAAGATAAAGTGAATATTTTATTGCTTTATTCGATAAAGGTGTTCCATTTTACTCTCATTTCACTTTCATTTAACATCCAGCGATTCCCATTTAAAATTTCGTTTTTCAACAAGCCCACCAGTCATTTGTTTATTGAGTTTGCATGAAAAAAGTTGTTCTCGACCTTTTTTTCGACTCGCTGCTTCAGCTAATCAGGTAATTTGCTTCCATATTTGAAGCCTATCACTACCGCTCATTTAAATACGCTCATTTAAATCAGACCAACAAAAACGTATAGCTTAAGTAATTTGCGAACATTTTAGCCGTAATTAAATTTCAATTAATATTAATATCGTTGAATTAATCGAACTCGTACATTCGAAATGGCCTCGGCAGAATAAACCTGTTATTGAAAAATGGCGCTGCTGGTCCTCCTAAACTTATATCACGAATTGACTGCTTTGGCAAAAATCTTTCTCCTTACTAACGAAGCCTAGAAATGGTGAGAATTAACCAATTTGCTTTACTACTTGGAATAATCAGATCAAAATTTTGTAATCGGCAAATATATTATTTAATAAATTTAAAATAAATAAGCAAGAAGAAGACGAATCTTAACTACTTTTTTAACGAAAGATGAGATCATTTTTGGGATGTCGATGAAATAATGAAAGCTTTGATCGTTTCATTTGGTAAAACCGGTTGACTGTAGTATCGAATTCTATCGAATGTCATTTGCTTGCTTATCTTCTTCTTCTCCTTTTTTGTTTTGCATTGATCTTCCTTTTCCTTTCATATTTTCATCCCCAACTTGATTTTCTTATCTTACAACACAACAAACGCCAATGAAAAACGCAAAAAAGATAAAAGAATACTTTCCATTTCCAAACTCTCATTTCACTTTCATTTAACATCCAGCGATTCCCATTTAAAATTTCGTTTTTCAACAAGCCCACCAGTCATTTGTTTATTGAGTTTGCATGATAAAAGTTAATGATTAGCATTCACTATTTCTGGTTAAGCTCGTTGGCTATTAGCACGGTTAGAAATTTTGCCGGAGAAGTCAGCCATTTGACTATAAAAGTGCAGCTAGATCGCCAGCATTGCCCTCTTTTCTTTTGTTAATTGATATACTTTACTAGGTTGAAAATCAGTGTAAAATAAATTAATGCAATGTTCCTAGCTCATATCAATACTTTAAATGAAAATGTAAGATAAAGGTAAATCTGTATTTATCACTACACATATATAGATTTATAATAAAGATAGCCAAGTGGATAGTGGCGTAAATTAACGTGCAGTGAGAAAACACAATGAAATGAGCCAGGCCAGAAATGATGAATGCTAACTATTTATTTGCCACAGTAATAATTTCAGTGATATTGTATTTTGGCTATCTTTTAACCAATGCTCAAAAATTATGTTCGAAGGCTGATTCTGCTTCGCTTTTTAAGGAAAATTTTATTATATTTCTTATGGAAAGTTTTACAGTCATCTGCCTGATTCCTAGTCTCGTTGATTTGTAGGAATAGGAAGGTTCTTTTCTTACCAAAATTACCAATTTATATTTAATTTTTCCATTCCTGTGGACTTCCAATCTTCATTATTTTCATCTGATTATTTAACAACAATCAACTGGATCTCGCAATTCTGTTTTGCTATGATTAGTTTTGCTTTTTGCAAATTTTTCTTTGAACACTTATTTCTAAAGTGAATGAACAGTAAGTATTACCCCAAATGCTTATTCGTCTTCAAAATTTTGGACTAAACTGGTTCATTTACAATTAACATGAATCATTTCAAAAATAATTTTACTTTCGTCATTTCTAATTATCCGGTTTTTCACTCATAAGAAAAATATGAAGCATTTTTTCGGGAAGTGATTTGCTGGATCTTTATTCTATGACCACTTTATCTTGCCAATTATATCTGATATAAAATATCAGATTACTCTTTCTTTGCCAAATAAGCAGCTTTCGGATACCCATGGATTTTCTCAATTATAACAATTTTTAAGTTTTCCTTGTTTAATTTTATCATAATTTTTGCATCGAAATCCATAGATCCGGCAAATTGATAAATTCGATCACCTGAGCAAACGGCGACACATTGAACTGTTAATAAAAGTAAACTTTTAGAGGTGTTGAAATTAAATAACAGGAAATATGTATGGCTTCCTTTCATGATCCTTTCTCTCTAATCCAGTTGACAAGGGTGTCATATTTTTATCATTGCTTAAGTCATTTATGTCATTTTGTCATGGACAAATTTTTAGCCAAGAAGATTTCTTAATTTGTCGACTTTATATATTTTAATCTGCTCAATTCCATTTTTATTATCTGATTTTATTTATTGATAACAAGAAAAGTAATTGGTTGGCGATCACTATTGCTCTTTATATTGGTGATATAAATACCAATACCATCGGCTCTTAATATGGTGAGGAATTCTTGCCAACAAGTCTGAAGACAGAGATATAATTGGGTACCTAGTTCCGCCTAGAAAAATCTGGAAAGGGTACTTTTAATATATTGATATATTTTTTTAATATTAATAATAATAAAATAATTTAATAATAAAATAGATGTGTTTAATAAATGAATGCTGGGGTTCCATTCGTGGGATCTTTTAAGACATTCGGTGGTATTGGTATTTACATCGCCAAGTTACTGGCAAAGTTAATCTTATCCGACAAGCCAATATAATCAGAAATGGTGAGGTCTCTCAAAAAAACAAAAAATTAAATGCGCTTGTATTAATCTTTTTGATTATTTTCGTATTTTTCCACAACTTTCTCGCTGTTAAGCCTTTTAAGAATTTCTAAAAAATATTATTTTTTTAATCTGAAAAAATTTTTTTAAGGCATATCTTCTACCGTAATCTTCGACGCGGCGAATTTATCAAATCCGTTTCTCTTAATCTCTTCTCAAAGAAAATCATTCAACGAGCATCATCCATCAGCAGCAACGCAGTACATATAACCAGTGATTTTCTCTCTCAGCAAATTCCATTCGTCTCCCCCTATCTCTTTCGATTTTCTAAAAAATCTTCATATAGGCGTGGTTAGCTAATTGGGAAAATGGGCGTATATTGTAGAGTTTAGTGTCTATTTACCGGCTGAAAATTTCATATTGCAATAGCATTTCTTTTGGATTTTCATGAATTTATTGCAGGGAGATACATCGAATAGCGAATTTTTTCATTATTTCCACTATTTTACCATTCTCTGAAGCGAAAATATGCAAAATTTTTGACTTGTCTCTAAAAAATTCTTTTTTTTCAATTTTATTTCAAAAAGTTTCTTTCATTCGTTATGGAGATTAAACGAATGAATAAAGCTAAGCGCTCCTCATTCGGATACTTTTTCAATGAAAAATTTACTTCCATCCGCAGAAAGTCCGAACTTAACGCTCGAGAAGATAATCCTTGAATAATAACCACTCGGTTATTCCATTTTTTGAAAATTTTCATATATCTCGCATGAATTTTTGAACCAAATTATCTAAAATTTTATATTTTTTGCTTCGAATCAATTAGATCGGCTAAACGATTTCATTACAATTGTTATTAACGCTCTACCTTTTTTGCGCATTTCTTAATCAGTTGGCCAAAAGGCGATAGTTTCTTTTATATTATTAACACAGATCAGGTGCAAATAAATTTGGTCGGTGAAAATCTGGCTCAAGAGAATTTCGCGATGAGTATGTTTCCTGTTCGTGTTGTGGTCGAGTCGGTTAGACCGCAGCACTGCCTCACATGCTCGCGCGAAGGACATATGCTTGCCGATTCATATGCTATAGTCTCAGGTGCAACCTTATTAAGTCAATTGGTTGACACAGTACTCGGTGCACTAGGAATGCCTCAACTTGCATTACATTCGAAGGGTAAGTCTTATGATTTTATCATAATACTTCGTCATTTCTATAATATTATCTTTATTCTCTGCAAAGAATGTCATAAGAATATAAGAATTTTAAATTTAAAAAAAAGTGTTCGTGAAAAATAAAAATTTTGACTTCAACTTTAGTCAGTTCAACAATATTTTCCACTATTTTCTTCAAACCTCTTAACAATTTTATCAAAAATTGAATGATTCAAGAAGAAATAGTATCAATTTTGGTGGAGAATTTAGTATTTTAGAAGACATAATAAATCTACTAAGGAATACTCAAAAAGTTGATTATTTTTATTTGAAAGATGGCGATTTTCGATAAAATTGATTTTTTATTCATAACTTTCAAATAAAATGATAATGATAAAAATGTTTTATTATAATGAATTTAAATACGATATTAATTATTAAAGTTGATACTAAAAGCTACTTAAAAACTATATATACATATATGTATAGTGAAGCGAGTGGACGTCGAGATGTGAATTTTTGAATGAGCATCTTTAAGAAGTTGGCTAGCTATCTTGGATTAAGTAGGATTCTATAAAATGGTGCTGGATTAACAAATGGATTCGAAGTCTTCACTTTTTTAAATGACTTCAATTCGCATTTATCGTTTACGCTTTTATTTTAGATTTATCCATAACTTAAATTTTTTAGATTTTCTTTTTCATTATTGCATTTATTTTATTCTTGAAGCATTTCATCTTATTTTATTATATACTGCGTTATCACTTATTACTTTCACCAATTTTTTTAAGATTTTCTTTTTTAAAATTGGCTTAATTCACATAAGATTGCGGCAATTCAGTTGAGCAAAATAAAATATTCCAAATTGTGAGGATTAGGCGAAGTCATTAAGGCTATAGATCAACTCTATTTCGTGATAATGGAGATGATTATCATTTCTAGTATTTTTATCCTTACCCGGTTGTGACTTCTATGATAAAGTTTTTATAAAGTTTTTTATATTTTTGTGATTCTTAGCCGGAATTTACTTTTTCCTTATTTCTCTTTTCAAGTATTTTCTAAATCTTTTCCTATGTTATCGACTAAAATTTTTTTGAACTAATTTTGATCCATCATTCATTAGTCGGCGGATTAATATCAGACGTTAGGCGTCATAGTTTTTTTAATCGCAAAATTTCAACAATTTTCCTATATTTATGTCAGTTTTGATCAATGATGTTCAACAGGGTAATTCAATATGCGAATCTCAAATTAAAAAAATTTCCTAACTGCATTAAGTTGATGGCTGAGATGTTTGGTTAAGCTGACCATTGTCTATCATAAATTTCAGACCTTTACTCACTGCCATAGTGCTCTTAATTTTTTTTTTAGTCTTTGTATTCTTAAGAATGTCCAAATGTTAAAAAATTTTAGGCCCAAGTTGTAATTTTGATTATTAAAGAAGAATTAAAGAAGTCGATTCTTTCGAATGAGAGATCTTACAGAAGAGATTTTTTAATTTATATCGAAATAGTAATCCAAGTAATCCATGAGCGGCACCATCACTAGCACTAGCAGATAGTATATGTGCGATAAATATGGCCTTTGAATATAAGATTGAATGAGAATCTTTTCTCAGTTATTGTCGACTTTCGACGACCTTGAATCTCAAATTGGAATCGAGCGGAATTTAGAGATTTCTTCTTTATTTGGTACATGATAAAATCAAAAACCCTGTGAACACTTCAAAATTTATCCTTCTATGGTTGTCAAGCGTATTTAACAAATTTACACAATGAAACTCCCTCCTGATTAAATTTTCTTCAAAATCCTTGAATTTCACATCTTCTTTTTGTGAAATCTTGTAGATGTTTGTTCTTCTAATACACCGAAATAGTACCGAAATAAAAATTTTCTAAGCCTTTATAATCTATCATAAATTTTATTTCATAATTTTTATCACGAACAATAGGCCAATAGGCTATAAGACTTTGGGACGAGAATGGATCCTTGACCAATTTTTTTCCTGGAATGTGAGGAATCCTTTTGAAAGTGAATTGATAAGGAATAGGCCTTTCTTGACATGGAAGATCCGATTAGAATCCACTTATTCTTTCTGCACTTACAGTTTTATAAAAATTTTTTAGCTTAATAACAAAAATTTATTCATTTCAACGATATTTTTTATTCTAGCTTGCATTTTTGGAAATTAGTCTTCTTTTAGCAATCTTCTATTTTTTGATTAAATTTTAGATTTTCGTCCTTTAGATTTTATTCTTTGGTTTTGGGATCCCGATAATCGCGATATTTGTGCTTTATTCGATTTTATTTACCTAAAAGCTTATCTTTTAAATCGCCTTTTGTTGTTTTTGCCTTGAGAAATGTAGATGTTATCATCTTTTTCTTATTAATTTATCTTATTTAAGATTTGATATATCCAAATCATCTGGTTATTGGGATTATGCTTTTGCTAGCCATTTGTTATTACTAGCTAAATCTTCATTATTCACCTTCATCTTGTGATTATCAGCAAATAAAATCCAATCTAAATCATTTCAGCTGATTCTTAAAAATGAGAATTTTTTTATCTGACGGTTTTTTAGCTGAACCATAACAGCGATAATTCTTTCCTTCAATTGGATCGCTGGTGAATTAAATATACCAGTTGTTCGATATTTGATATTTAATGCGATATTGAAATATTTGAGCTATGTCTTTAGTTCTATTAAACAGTCAATCTAAATATGAACTTCTGTTAAAATAAAATACATTGATCCATATATCCATAAAATAACACTAAACCATTAAGTGTTATCAGTCAAATGACAAATATGATAACCAGTTAAAAATCGATTACATGATTAACATATTCAATTATTTCGCCAAATTTTACAAAGTAATCCTGGATAAACGACTAAAACGAATGAATAAAAAATTAATTTCATTTTCTGAACTGATTGAATTTTCTGAAAGAGAACGATATTTTTGGATGCGAAAAAGGTTTTTTTCAATCAGCTTTACAGTTCATTAGTTAGTTGTCGATTTCTCGTCTATCGAATGAACATTTTATCATAGAATATCACCAAATTTAATTAGTGATTATCGATGGACGTTGCAAATCGGCAATAATTTTCCTTAAACCTTGTGAACAGCATTGTAATTTCCAGTAAAGCTAAAACATTAAAGGAAATCAATGTTTAAAACATTTTGTTTAGCCTTTACTTCTTCGTTCATTGTTTCTGGTTATTATAAGACCGCTTTATTAGGGAATTAGCTTTTTGTGGGTAAAAATGTAGACGAATCTCCAGTAAAACTTGGATTGATTTATGAAATCGAATAGGTTTATTCTTATGAGCATAATCAGAACATCGTTCGACTACTCGCCTGTTGTGTCCACTCAGTTAAATGACAAAAATATTTTATATGGTTGAAGTAAGAATTGAAATTCTTGTACCATCATATGTTGGATATAAATAAATAAATAATTGTATTTGAGGACCTGTTTAATTTAAAATTTTTCTCATGTTTCAAGTGGAACCGTTCTCTCTTAGTGAGACATGACGAAAGAAGGAAGATAAGCAATTTTCGAATTCAACCAGAAATTAATCACAAAAAAAAAAAGATTTCACTGATTTACTTTGAGAATTAAGTAAATAATTAGTAATTATAAAAGAAGAAAGAACAGATGAGTGTCATAAATTGTTGTATTCCTGTAACTGTTAATTTTCAATAAATTCTATTTCTTTTGTATGAGATTTCCTTTTTCGCACTTCCATCAGTTTTAAATCATCCAACAGTTCAGGATGAGATTCTGAGATTTCGATCAAATATATCAAATATGATCGATCTTTTAATGATGGCTTGTTTTTTATTTTTTGCCTCCAGGTCCTTAGATTTTTATTCTTTAATAGAATATTTAGATGAATGGTTTGATTTTCAATTGTAAATAATTTTGTTTTTTTTGATTTTTTCATTTATTAAAATTTTATAATTGATAAAGTAATTTCAATGATAGTTGCATATAATTGGCGATTTGTTTTTTTCATCAGTTGAAAAATATTGGATTTTGGAAAAAATTTGATTACTTAACCGATCAAACAAGAAAAAAATATCAATGTTATTAATATCAGTCAATATAAGGCTGTAACGAAATGGGACGAATGAACAAGGGCAATTTTACCTTACAATCGTTATTAAGGATGAAGCTGATAACTATTGAAGGCATTGCTTTGCATTTTGATAAGCACAGCAATCACTTATAAATTTTTTCACTCTAAATACATCCTGGTATCTAATTAACAGCCAATAACATATTATAGAATGTTGAAAAGAGAAAGGCGACGAATAGAATGGAAAATTTAAAAAGAAGAAAAGCGAAGAATCGTTAAGAACGATGGATAGATGAGGATGGGGACGGTAAATGATAGCATATTAATAATAGTGAAAAATCACTTATAATACACATATATGGCAGCGCTTGACGTTAACAGTAAAAAAAAGTCCATTATCGCTTATCAATATTTTATATACCTTGATATATTTTATGGAAACAAGAAACAAGAAGACTGAGCCCAATAGAAGAGATAATAAAACAATGCAAGTTGAGAAAATTGAATTAGAAAAATTAAAAACCTGATGGCGAATTTTATATTTGGAATAAATTTCTTCTGCTAACAATTTTTCCTTATTTGGCTACTGGATCCACTGGCTATTCGGATAGGAATTATTTATAAGAGAATCATTTAGAAAAGCAGATGAATCGCCAACAACGTTCGAAAGGGAAAGTTAGAAAATTTTTTGTGAGATTCTCTCGTAATAATAATATATGCAAAATATTTCATGGCGAACAAGTAGTTGAATTGAATGAATTTAAAGCAGACCTTCCATATTACAAGAAATATCGTTGGCAGTAGCAATGCCTAAACTTTGATTGTTGATATTCAACTTAGAACAAAAGTTTTAAGTTTTAAAAGTTTTAATTTTCCTCAAGATTTTCCGCTTATTTGGTTTCTGTTCGGACTGCTCCATCCCGAAATGTTATTGAAGACTGCCAATAAGACTGCTAATCAATATTTTATCATGAAATCATACCACATACGAGATTTTGTTCATAAATCTTCAATTTTTACTGAAAATCTTTATGCCAAATTTAAGTTATCTATTTGCGCCCGTTAGAGGGTTAGAAAAAGAATTTTTTCAAACCTAAATTTTCATATTTTAGGGATTCAGTTTTTAATTTTCATATAATTTTTTGTTTTAATTAATCGATTTATAACTAAATTTTGTTTTAAATAATCGATATGCAACAAATATTTTAAAACAAATCTATGCTATCTAAGCCATTTCCTAATTCGTAATTCCTCTCGTTATGGATTTAATTATTAACAAAAATTCTGAGCGATCAAATATCATCATCATAGTCAAATATATTTGTTTATATTGAGCTATATTATTCTTCGAAAGAATGAGATCGATATGATCGATTTATTTAGGTGATAATACTGATAACAGGCGATGTGAGTTGATCCTTTGAACAAATCAATTGGTGTATATATTTTGATGTTAGTCGGCAGTTGAGAAGCAGCTGTATCTATGTAAACATCGACCATATAAGGGATGGGGATACATGAGAAAAGAAAAATAACATCGATAAATATTATTTTATCATTATGATACTATATTATTCATGATATCCATATTCAAATACGAGTAAATAAGATGCAAAAATTCGTTATTCGTTAAAAACATTTCTTGCTTTTCGATTCTTGCTTTTTACCTCAGAATCATTTCGTAAAATTCTTTCATCTGATTTGAGCTTCTATAACATATTAATGCTGCTGAGCATGGGCAATTAACACAATAATTTTTACCTAGCACCTTCTTAGTGAATCTTCCGGAAGATTTGGTAACCATGGAAGAAAGATTGCGAAGCATTGCAATTCATTTCATGATTACTTATTGAAATATTAAATAATATTAAAATGATCATTGATATTGTATGTGATAATATTAATTCAAGCAGCTAGTTTTATTTATCTATATTTACTTTAGAAAATAATGATTGAGAAATGAAGAAATTGGCTGATGAATGATGGACTTTGTCATCAATTTAATATTAGTCGAAAAAATAATTAAAAATACAATTGTCAATCAGTGAAATTTTTCTTTTGGAACCAAATTTTTCTTATAGATTTTTTTCAGAACCACAATTTCCGACGTCAAGAAATCATTTTTAGGTCTTGTACAAGTTTCAAATTGGAAACCTTTACCATTCGATCAAATTACGGACAATCTTGACGATACAGTTGAATCGTTACTCAAAGATATCAGTCATAATATAACTTTAAAAATTTTAACAAAGCAGTACGTTCAAAATTTTTAAAAATTTTTTAATTCTTTTATTTTCTTTTATTTTCAATACTTTTATTTAAAATAAATTCTTTTATTTTAAAAAAATTATATCATGTTAATTAAAGTGATTACTTGAAATAGATAGATAAGTGTAAGTAAATGATGGTGCTCATCATTTTTGGTTCTATTGGCTATTCGTACGAATCATTTAGTGAAAGTCGGTAGAAGTTCAGGTGGACCACCGGCACCACCAGTGCATGAGCAGATAATAAAAGTGGATTATATCAAAAACGGGCATAAATTTAAAAATTTTTTACTGTGGAAAGTGTGGGCCGAGGATAAACATTGGAATAATGTAGATGAAACAAAACCATATGGTTGTTGTTTATATTTTGATAGCACTGTGCTTTCAAATATCATTCTTTGTTGGCTCAAACAGAGAAAATGATTAAATGTATAAGAACGAAAGGAAAATGCGTACGATGAAAGCGGGATATGTTCTACGAGAGGGGTTAAAATTTTATTTACTTGGATTAATGAGCGATGAAGAAATTTAATTGTAATGTTTGATAAGGGAGTAGAAGGGATCATAAGGGATCGCCGATTTGGAAGCAATCTTTTAGAAAATATTCCTTAAAGCGATAATGAGAATTCAAATTATTCATCATCATATATTTGAATCATTGTGTACAATCATTTTTTTCAACATCTTTTTTAAATCAAATTCATCAAATTACTTTTGCATTAAAAGTTTCTTGCATGCACCATGAGAAGTCGCAAATAAAATGGGTGATAGCCCTAATTTTATTTCGTATAACGGTACTCAATGGTATTCCAGATCATCGACTGATTCGTCCAGTTCGCAATGTATATCCGAGCTTCGTCAACGTCTTCTAAAAATTGCCATATCAAAACAACCACAAATACTTTCAACAGTTGATAACGAAGAAATTAAGGTAGATAAATTCGTTCATCCACTATATGCATTCTCAATTTTCACGAAAAAAATCCTAAAAAGATCGAAGTTTGAAATTGTTTGAAATTTATCATTAAATGCTGTTTATTAGTTTAAATCTGGTGTTGAAATCTGGAAATTCTAAATAATTTAGTAAGAAAAATATATGAACCTTTTCTTATTTATACTTAACCATCATTTTAAGAAACAATTTACCACCATTGGCTTACCAAAAAAATAATTTTTGGTATATTTTCTAAGGTTAACCTTATTGATCTATTTTCAGCAGTTGATACAACAAGTGATTGCTGGAGATGATCCTTCAGCACTGAGTTTTGAGCAAATCCGAGCTATCAATGAATGGGTCGAACAGATTGATGATGGTAGTTGGGATAGGAAAAGGTAAGATTTGTTAGTTACAAACGGTTATATCCATTAAATATAAAATTTTAATTTTCTTACTCTTAATTTTTACATTTTTTCATGTTTTCGAATTTTTTTAAAATGTAATGAAAAGAATTCCATGAAAATGAACATAAAAAGAATTTTTGCACTGACTTTGATTTATGTTAATCGAAGAGGGGTGTAAGGCAATTCCACGTCTTCAAAATGTTTTTATTAGCATATATCATCAAAATTTTGGATAATACAAACATCATAAATTAGCAGATATCAAGCGAAGATTGTTTTTGATCAATAAAATTTCCATGTGAATATAATTTTATCTTTCACCGTTGAGAATTTTCATGGAAAAAAATCAAGTTTTCCCTAATTTGTTAAATCACGCAATAACAATTCCTTGAATCCACCATAAAGCAAGATAACGAAGTGGAAAGTAGTTCAGATCATGGTATTCAAAGGCAAAAGTTCCGCTCTAGTCTCCATTAAAGTAAATCAGTCATTAAAAATCCTGATGACGCTTACACACATCTAGACTTCTGTCAAATGACTTAGTGACTCCCTAGCAAAAATTTCTAATCATACTTATAGCTAGCGAACTGTGACTAACCAGGAATGCTGAGCATTTATAACAAAACAAATATGAATATAATCGATGATATGGATCTTCATTTTCGATAGTTAATTTCTTTAATTTTCGAATGAATTTTTTTGCTATAAAATTTTTCTATTTTTTGGCGCGACTGGATGCCCGTTAAGCAAATCAAACAGCTGCATCCGGTAGGGCTTAAACAAAGCTTCTTCAGGACGAAAGAGTTGCATTCATGAAAACGATAAAATATCGGCTTATGAATTTTTGATGGAAGAATGTAGCAAATTTTTTACCAATATCAATATTCATAAATGCGGAAATCCTTCTTTAATCTTACACCTTCTGTTCTTTTCACACAATTTATAGTTAGTTAAATTTAGCGAATAGCTAACATGACCTTATGTCTTCATTCTATTTGTCCCATGGCTTTAATTTCTATAATTAATTAATATGGACCTATTGGGTTTCATTCGCCATTTGCCAGTGATCCAGTTTTATCATAATAAATCGCAACCAAAATTTAGTTTTGACAAGAAATAGGATTAAAAAGATAGGAAAAGACATTGTTGATGATACACTATCGCTGAGCATATAAATAGCACAGTATATATATGCGATCGAACTTTGAAGATAGAGATTGTGAGTATAGCTAATAAATATTTAGTTGAGCTGTTAAGCTAACATACATCGATAAAATTGCCTGACTGAAATACTTTTATGGGGGAGCGAATTCAAAATATTATGAAATGAAATTTTAAGCTGAAAAAGAAAATTAGTAATTCGTAATTATAGCTTAAAATTTTTATATATAATTTATTAATTATATGGAACAAATTTCATTTCTTAATCGTTAGAATAGTTTTGTTAATGTTAGAAAATTTAAAGTAGCATTAAGACAGCTTGAAAGAATAGGCTTAGCGTGAGATCATTAAGGATAGGAAGATTAGGCCTACTAAATAGCATTTTTTGCCATAAACCTGAGTAACAAATGAAATTGCTGAGAATCCACACTCGCAGAGAAAAACTAATGCGAATCTCTATTCACAAATAATTCTCGGGCGAAAGCGTCTCACTCTAGTAATTAACCAAACCAGAAATGCCGTTAGAAGAGGCGAAGAAAGAGATATCTTAGAATCATTTCAGGAAATTATAAAAAATTATGAAAGAAAATATACTAAAATTCTGACAAAAATTTTTGATTCTCCGATTGTTAGTATTGTTGAATTTCGATCTGAAATAACATTGCCATATTTCATATAACAAATCTACAATTGCCCGCTATATTTCATCAAAAGCCTTTTTTTATTTCTATAGTTTAGAATGGCAGAAAGAGAGAAAGGAGCGAGGAGGAGAGGGAGTGAACTGAGATTTGGTATTTTGCAAATTTTTTATATCTTTTATGCCATTATTCCCTTTAGAAGCTTCGGTAATGACGTCCTTTCGCTCCTTTCAAATTTCAATATTATTTAACAAATTTATTGACACTTCGATCGGCTAGTTTTTGTAACTTGTTTCTGGATTACACAAAAACGATTTTGATACGGTATCTCATCGTAATAATTGGATCGAACTCACCATTGTTCATTTCTGCATCCACTGCAAAAATCATTGCAATTCAGTGCCTTAGCAGTACGGTACAATGTAGGTTGGTGATCATTAAATGTGTGAATTTAGCGGCCAAATTTCTAAAATTCATACCTTAGCATTATCTCCTATAGCTGGAGGAACTTTTCCTTCTATTTCTAGTTTGCCTAAATATACTGATTGCTTGAGATGAATGAAACTCTTATCAAGGGAGTCATTTGAAGGAAGAGTAGAAATCGGATTGATTTCTAATATAAACTTTGGAAAATTAACTAATTTTACAAAAAATTTTCCATTTTTTTTTTTTTTTTGGTCCTCTAAATTTCGGTTTAAATATATAATGTAATATAATGAAGAGAATTTTTTAAGATCTACTTAAACGAAGTTTTAAATACATTTATATCAAATCTCCAATCAAAATCTCCGAAGCTGGTCTTAGGACTGAATTTTTTCTAGATTTTGGAAAAATAACAAAAAACATTGTAATAGATAACCTTCTCGAAGTAGTTAGAGATGCAAGCCAAATTATAATGGTGAACATTAATAAATAAGTACAAAAGTAAGTGGTCTGCCATTTCTTGATTAGACTTACTCAGCTGGCTCCTGAAATAGTTAAAAATTTCTACCAGAGAAATTATTTGGAAGAATATAGATAGAGCACCAACAGGATTTTTCAATGGCAGGCTTATTCTTGTCGGAGCCGAATCTTTGTCCCATAATACGATCTGAACCATTGCTGCTTCTACTCCTCATGCATCGTCATCTGTTTGACGTTGAAAAAGTTTAAAAAGTTTTATTTTTTACCAAAATGCTTGCCCATAATTTAATTTTTTTTATTCAAGATTCATCTTCGCAAGCAAAAAAAATTTATATATTATATAAGATGTAAATAGCAGCGAATGATACTGTTTGTTGCCCATAGATTTGTGCATACATAACATTAACGACGCAAAAATGCTCTTTTGATTCGATAGCCTAAATATTCGGTTGAATTTGCTTATGGACATCGTTTTAGATGTTAGCATAAATAGAGATAGAAACAACACAAACACTGCTGATGCAGAAATATTTCATTATTCAATCCATCTTACGCTGCCTTTAGTTATAAAAATTTATTGTTATATATCATCAAAACCAATACGGCATATATACATGTATATACACAAAATACTTTTGTATGTTTTTGTACACCTTCTCCCCTTCTTTCCGCTCCTCCCTACCCCCGTCCTCCCCACTTTTGTTTCTCTTTTTTAATCATACTGCATCGTTATGATTAGAAAACTTTTTAGTTTATCGAATAAAACCCAATGAACTAAAAAAATGAATTTTTATAAAAAATGAATTATAAATCACAAATTGTGCAAAATTTTTTTCAACTTTAGCTGAGAATTTTGGAATTTTGAAATTATTATTTTAATTCTACAAGTTACAACAAGTTACAACTTTAAAATAAGTTAATTACAACTCTAAAACTTATTTATTTAGTTATTGGAGTAGGTTATTACAGCTCATTATTTTTACAGGAACAAACCTTTGTAAAAAATATTGGTGATTTTGGGAATCCAATTTTATTTCTTCTACCCACAAGTGATTCACTGACTGAAATTACTCATCTTCATAATAACTAGGGAGCAAATCTAAGCAGAATTGGTAAATACTAATCACTTATTTATTTAGAAGAAGATCAAGCAGGACAACAGACAATACGGCAATTTTAAACCATAAGCAGTATATTTTTCATGCATAAAATATTTTTAATTTTATTAAAATATTTATTACACATAAAAAATCCTTTAATCTCTTGTTGAACAGAAAGTAAAAAAAATTTTTTTTGGGTAGCATTTTTAAAAATTCTATGGATTAACAATCTTTCGAAAATTTCCCTCTTATTTCTGATCGTCGATGATGGAGCTGTGCTAAAAGCAAGATCAAACTTGCCACTAAAAAAATCTGGATAATGGTAATCAACCTAAATTTCTATCGCCAAATGATTTCGTGGCAAAAATTTCTGACCTGTTATTAAATGGAATTAGCCTAACCAGAAATGGAGAGCGCCGAATTACTTCGTTTCACTTATTTTTATACAGAACAATTTAAATCGATAAATATAATTCAAATTTGTGGAAAAGTTATTGAAAAAATTTTGTTACAGTATCTTAGGAAATTTTCATTGACTATGTGGATTTAATGTCCTTTAGTTTCTATTATATACTTATGCTTTTATACGAAATATATTTGTGAGATGTCGATCCATTTCAAAATTGTTTATTACAACTATAATCTTCATAAACAAATCGCTTTTGGGATAATTTTAGATTATGGATTAAATAGTAAATGCATTTATTGCACCGGAAAATCTCAAGAATACCTTTCCTTAGCTTGAACATCAGCTTTTCAACTTTTAAACTTAGCTCATATCTTTATTCTTTCAAAAAGAATTCTAACACTAAGATAGAAAAAAAAAGAAAAATTCTGCTTCTAGTATTACAAAGTATTTCGGAAAAAGCCCCATTTTTAGCCTTTTTTCTTTTTTAAATCTCTCCCTCCTTACAGAATTTTTCGTCTTATTTAAATAACTCACTTTTCTCACTTTTCGGCATATTCGGTGAAATTCGCAGTGCCATATATAGAATTCGATGTCTTAAGCGAAATTTCTTATCACATACTTCTGATATATATCTTGTTTGTTTTACTTATTTAGCTAATGAAAACAACAGTAACACAAATGTTTTCAATCGAAAAACTTTATATATATATATATATATATATATATAAAGGTGGAAACTGGATTCTCCTTGAAAAAAATTTTCTTTTTACTTTTATAAACGTAGAAATATAATATAGAAATCTTAAGAAGTTATTGATCATTCAATCATCCATTTATCCTTATTTCCATACAAATTTCTATTTGTACTGAAAATTTTTTTTATGCTTATTTTTTAAATTGTGCTTTTATTAAATTTAGAAATATTTTAAAAATAGAAGATTATCTTAATGAATTAGTTTAACTGTATTATGCTTATTAAATAAGAGAAATTTAATTTCGAATTAGTAAGCGTTTGTGGTTGAAATATCTTTCTGCTAACTATTAGTACTCTAGAAATAGCTTTAGAAAGCTATAGAAATATAGTGGCTCACTAGTATCATCCAAGCTTTCTATAAGTGAATTTCTCCTGAATTACAGGATTTATCTGCCGGGGGCAGGAATCGAATTCTCAACACGATTAAGCTGAGCCACTATTTATTCCGCAGTGCCCCTCAATGAAGTCTGCATGTAAGGATATTGGAATATAGGTTGTAGGAAAAAATCACACTAATCGATTTAATCACACTAATCCTAGTTTGCAGAAAATATTCTTCCACAAAGAAGATATTCAAAAAACAATGTGGCAAAAGTCATCATTACCAATAAAAATACATTCTATTGGGATACAATAGCAAATATAATTGAATAAATCTGGTTTGGCACTACTTACAAAAATGTTGCCACAGTAGATGATTTTGATGTCACAGCATGTTATTTGTATTTGTATCTATTTGTATGTGCGTATGTGCGTATGTGATGTTAAAGTGGTGGTAGATAATTTAGGGTTGACAAAGTGCTAAACGAAATTAAATTGAAAACTGGTTCTGAAAAATTGTTAATCAATCTGATCTATCCTGACACAAAAAAAAATTTCTTCATTTTTCAATTCGATGATTAGCATCAATTAAGCAACCAGTTTGAACCAAGCCATCAAAATCTTACTTTATATCCACGTGATCATTTTTTTACTTCTTTCGTCTTCTTTAATTCTTTGACTAATCTGAAACTGGCTTGGCTCAAATTAAAATAATGGTTGCGCAATAAACTATTTGTATTTCTTCCGAGTTTCTTTGCCAACTGGTTTCAATATGGTTTTATGAATTGCTATATGATCAGCTAATTATTTAGTAGTATTCCAATATCAACATGCAAATGGGAATCTAAAAAACAAATAGAATTTAAGAATGCTCAAATTATGCTCCTCAAAGTTATTATATCTCCAAAATTATGCCTTCACTTAAAAAGTAAAATGGTAGTAGAGGGAGATACAATGTGAAATGAATGGATGAATGATTATCAGATTACTTTTTTTTATTACTTTACTATTCTATTGTTTTACTCTATTACTTTTTACTTTCGCAACAAATTTTTTCAGTCCTCTTTAGATTGTGATGGTCCTAGGTGATTAATGTCTGCAATATTTTAAGAAAATATACGAGCAAATTTATGAGGTAATATCAAGAATATTGAAGAATTTGTTGAATTTAATGAAGACAATTAGTTTATAGTAAATTTTGCAAAATTGTAAAATATATAGGGTGGCGCCATAGTCGAATTACTTGAGAATAAACTCATTCTATTCACATTGATTCTGATGATAGATTCTGATTTCATTTGATCTCATTTGAGAATGAGAAATGGAAATATGAATAAGCCTTCCAGCACCATTCGTTTTCAATGAGTTTGCTTCATTCATGGACAAAAACCAAACTCATGGAACTCATGGAATCATGGGACAGTACTTAATCAATTCCTATAATTTGGAGATAAGCCTATTATTTTTTTCTAAAAATAAGCCAGGGAAAATTTTGTAAAAAATATGATTTTGTAAAATGATTAAATAATATTTAATACTTATTTAGGCAAAAAGGATTAGCCAAATACTAATCGCTTCAATGATCTCTCTGAATTATTGGCAATGAATTTTAGGCGTAGCTTAAAATATTTTCAATCCCAACAAAGTTTCTTTTGGGATTTTATTGCTCGATGGGATTATCTTTTGGATTTAATATTTACTGGCTTACGCCTTCAACAAAATTTTCTTCTAAATCAAAATTCGCTAGAAAATTTTCGGGATAGACCTTTTTCATTTTCCACATAAAATTCTATATTTCGACTATTTCATTTGTTTAACGGTATTCCCAAAATGAAGGTTATTAATTCGGAAATCAAGTTAGTTTTTTCTTTTTAGTTCTTTTTTAATGATCACATCCAATCAGTGGGCCACTTCAATTATTTTTTATTTTGAAATTAGTTTTTTACATTCGAACAAACAAAAATTTAAAATTTTGAAACAGTCACATCCCCTTGATGAATGAATTTTCGGTATTAATTTGCCAAATTATTACTGAGTTTCCTATTTATTTATAAGAAAATCAAATAGGCGAGTATTAACAGCGTAAAGCATTGAATAATGGTAGAATATAATATTAATTTAATTTAAAAAGGAAAACCAAAGTTACCAAAATTTTAAGAATATACTGAGGATAAAAGGAAATAATTGGTGCTCATCATTGGATGCCTACTCCTCTAGTTGTTAGAATGAGGAATTTTTGCCAAGAGACACTTGGCAATAGAAATTAGGTTAGAAGTGACCTGCACGATTTTCTTGCCACCAACTTCCTTCGGAAGCGGATCCTAAAGATGATCTGAGATGAACTCTTATACTCTTACTCTTCTTCGTAATTTCTTCTTTCTGAATTTTGGACAATTCTGTTTAATTTATTTTTAAAATTAGGCATTGGTGAAGTATAATTTATCTCATTAGGAAAATGTTTCCTTAGTTTTCTATTTTGAAAGCTCATGAAAGCTATCATATTGTGGATGTCAAAAATACTGGATTGCTGATCTAGTTTGTACCAGTAATCTAATCCTGCAATCCGATACTGAAAAATAGATCGACTAATAGGCATTTAATTCATCTCATGCTGATTTAATAAATATTTCAGTTCCTTTTATCAAACTCGATTCAATCAGTTAATTGAAGTGCCAAAACTTGAAAGATGGTTTCGTAATGATCAAAATCCATCGCGACAAAAGCTAGTTAATTATATGAATTTACTGAATGGGTCAAATTATCGTAAACATAACACAAAAATTACTTATCAGCAAATATGTAACTGGTTCGCTAATCAACGAGCTAACCACAGGTATAACTTGATATTTTATCAATTTCAGACATTAACCAATTGTCTAAGATTTTCTATTTATGTTTTCTTGAATAAATCTTTTTAGACTTTAATTCAGATCTTCATCACATCTGAATCAAACTATTGTTCATAGTACAACTATACAACCATCGATGGTCACTTCAACTCAGCCAATTCTGTCAATCGACTTTCGTCCGAAATTTGATTTCAATACATTAAGTGAAAACAAGCAATCCAATGGTGTTAGCGAAGCAGAAGTAAATTTCATGAATTGTGTACCTAGAAAGCTTTCCTATAAATTCCTTCAAAGTAATTTATGGAGATTCAAGGATGTATCCTTGGAATTTCAGGAAATTCAACGAATCGATGGTGGTTCTGACTCGCCAACGCCTAATGATGATGCAAGTGTGCATAGCACTAGTGATGGCGGATTTGATAATGAAATACCGCAAAAACAGGTAGATTATTAATATATCAGGTTGTAAGCTTATTGCCTATAAAAGAATCGTAAAAATATAATATATATAAAATATAATATATAAATATAAAAATATAATATAAAATATAAAATATATAATATAAATATAAAAATAATATCGAAAGCCGGGCTCAAAGTTTCTAATTATGCTAGAAACAAATGATTTCAATAGGTATAACATTTCAAGTTGGAATGAATGAAGCAAATAAAATATAGTAATGTGCATATAGTTTGGATTAAATCAACATTAAAAAGCCATAAAACTATTTTAGAATCCTCAAGAGCTCGTTACCTCATCACCAGAGCTATCGCTGGATTTAAATGGAAGTCTTGCGTCAACATCACCAAAACCGCCTTCGACCTCGAATTTATTAAATGGCAACGGATCCTCAGCACAATCACAACCGAGTCGATCTCGCTTAATGTTTGATCCTCTAACTGAATTGCCGGTACTAGAAAAATGGTTCGAAGAAAACCCTCATCCAACATGGATCCAGGTGTGATTCATTCAAAATAATTATTAAATTAAGAACTATTATACTCACATAGAATCAGCCAAACCAGAAATGGTAATTGCTCTTAGAAGAATAAAAAGAAATCTTAGTTTATTTGTGAACTAAACATTTCAAATATTTAAATATTTAACCAACCATAAATCCAATAAATGAAGACAACTGAAATTAGATAATAATTGAATTTGGCTCAGTTGGCCTCTTGTTGCAGCCAAATGCTATTTCCTAACGGTGTGAACTGTTAGAAAAAGAAAAAAATTGAAATTTGGGAAAAAAATAAAATAGTGGCACTAAATAAGAATTAATTGTAAATATTTGTGTTCTGTATGATCTGATTTTCTTAATGAACACAAAATCTGAAATAATTCAATTTTTTCAAATCGATCAAGAGCTTTAAGTAGTTTAGTGGACACATAAATGTAGAAAAAACTCAATATTTCATTTTTTTTAGATTGATCAATATACAGAAGCTTTAAATAGCTGTCAGTACCGGCAAAGTTATCCACCAATCTCCACACATAATGTGAAAATTTGGTTCAAAAATCGCCGAGCGAAATGCAAAAGAATGTTAACAGGAGATTTGAAAATGGAAAAATGTTTTTAGAATTTACTCATATCAGTTAGCCAATCATGGGTTTCTATCGTTTAAATTTATTCCTTCACTAATGACCACTTAAAGAATAAGCTGATAATCCTCGGTAATGTCTCGGGACAAGACATCCCAGCGAAATCTAATTCATCTTTATCTTTTCATTCAAAAGGAAGGAACCTTCGTGGATACGAACTTATGATGATAGCAAAATATTTCGGGTTGATCTAACGATAATTTTGCGGGTAATTTAGCAAAAAAAGACTTCCTATGATTTTCATATATTTCGCAGAATTCTTTTTCTATTAATAACATCGTTCACGGGTTTCACATATTGTCTAGATTTTTTTTCTATTTTTCGATGATTTTTATAAGAGCGGTGGCATACCCAAGTGTTCAAGAGTAAATGCAGTAAAATGAGGGAGTTATACTATCGGATTATTCATTTTCGAGAAATTTGGTAAAGTACAACTGAAAAAATATTTTTAATTTTTTCTCCATAAATTTTCCAGTTTTGCTTTGATTTTTTATTCAGGATTTTTATTATTTTTGTAAGTCTTTTCTAAGAAACAATAGATTCACTTGATTAGAATAAACCCATTTTGAAGGATATTTTCCTTCTTAATGTTTTAAATTATTTTGTATATTCTTTTGTGAATTTTCGTCGATGTTTCTCTACTTGTGAGCTTCAAGCAGCGAACTTGAGATACTGCGGTCTTAAAAATATTAATTTACAGATTTTTTTAGTGATGGCTTCGAATTTATGAGTTCTTTCCTAATCACAAAACTCTCTAATTGCTGATTTAATGGAAGGAAGATGACTGTAAGCAAACATCTATTGATAATCTTATGTTTGCACAGCTAGTTAATTAACAAACATTTGTAATCCGCTAAAGTAACTTGGAATCATCCATCTGAATTTAATGAATGGATCTCAGTGGAAGAGGGAATTTCTCTTTTTCTTTAAAATTTATGGTGAATAAATACCTTAAGAGCCATGAGAAGGAATAAAGAAGGGTGATCGAATAATTCAAATTTATGAAAAAGGAATGTTCCCAAAATTTCGTCGAAAATCCAATTAATCGTAGAAAATCAAAGGTGCCAAGATTCATATTAAGTTAATTCATGTAATTTCCTGCACATAGTGAAAAGAAGTTCGATTTCGCTATGACATCGGTGAAAATAGGAAAACCATAAAGGATGCAAGTGATATCTTGCACCGGTGATCTTAAAAATACTTTCTTTTTTAATGAATATTTTAAAGCCTATTTTTCCGGTTTCTTTATTTTTTCCATTAATTTCGAAACGCGTATTTTTTTGCATTCCATACTATCTTAATTCAGTTACTTCAACTTATTTCAATTTTATTGCCAATATCAGAAAATCCATCCATAAATATTATATCCTTAAATGCTAAATGCATCCATAAATGCGTAGCACCTCTCTTAACCAAGTTCAATTAATCCTTATTATTTCTCGCTGAAAGTAGGCCAGATTTTTTCCTTAGTTGAAATAGGCGACTGAAAAAATCATCAGTCATCCCAAAGGAGAGAGCCATAATGATATGCGCATTAGTCTTTACCTTCCTTTACCATCCTATCACCATAACTTTTCTTTTGCTTGTTACGGCCTTTTGTGAATATAAAAATCACTGAATCACTATTGGCCTACTTAAAACCCTTCTTAACTCGCTTTCTATGATACAAAATTATTTATGAATTATTTCATTACTTCGTAAGTGCTCTCAGTTGAATGTGATATTATATTGTGCCTAATAATAATTACACGATATTGAAGATGCTAATGTAATTTATTTGCCAATATTCAATTGCCTTTCGGGTAAATACATAACAGAAATCACATATCCATGCATACAAGCATTTGCATCATGCGCAAGCGAAAACATCAAGAAATGTGCAAATAAACAAATTAAATGAGAAATATATCACACATTAAAAAGATTTAGGGTACTATACTATGAATAAAGTAGAAGGGCGTCCACATCCTCAAATACCTCGGAACTGATAATCAACTCACAGATACCCTTGAAAATCATGAATATTGGCAAATTCGAAACAATTTTTTTTAAAAGCATTTCTTGCCATTATTATTACTTATTAGTTCTTTCTGTATCTTAACTGAACTTAAAAAAAATGTTTTCACTGTAACTTTTTCCTGATTATTGTTCAAATTTTAAGTCATTTTTTGTTTTTGTTTGCTATGTATGGATGCAAAAATTTTTTAAACGTTTATCAGTTAACAAACGAAAGGTTTCCGGAAACGTGAAGAATGCCGATTTCAATAAGACGGATGGATCTTTTTTGGAACAAAGCACCACTGAAAATTTTTAGTCGTTTTTAAGTGGAATTTTAATATCACATATAACGACAATGACAAAAACATCTCTGGAAAGCAATCCATAAAAAAAAACAATTCCCTTTTGAAATCCCTTGTAAATTATTTTTCAATATTATATTCAATTTTCGAATAAGATTTGAAACAGGAGAACTGGTTAGCGTTCGTCATTTCTGATTAGGCTAAATTCTGCAAGTTAGATTTTCGCCGAGGAGTTACTTAGTCGCTTCATCATAGAAACATAGGCTCGAATTTTTAATGACATCTTCCTAGGGGCGCCATCCTTGCCTCTCAATACGATGGTCTAAACCACTATTCACTCAACTATGCAGACCGCCAGACTCAAAATTTACTTCCTTCAGGTGAATTTTTCTCAGAAATTTTCTACAAAACTCAAAAACCATTTAAAATCCCATCCATTAAACTTAACTACAGCCAAAATCGATAGAACATCAGAACCAAATCATACTTTGAACACCATTTCAAATATGATTTAAAACGATTTAGAAAGAAAAACTGAATGCAGAAAACAACAGAATTTAAACAGAATTCAGCGAATCGTCAGCAAATATTCCTTTAACATATATCGACAATGACAAAAACATCTCTGGCAAGCAATCCATAAAGATTCGATTCAAGAAATTATCTTTAGCAATTCTCGACAATACCACTCGAGATAAAAATAAACATATTCTAAAATTCGCCAATTTAGAATTCCGCAGTTAAATAGAGACTTAGCTTCGAACCTGTAAAAGAACACAAATATGGTCTCAAGCAGTCTGCTGCTGGAATATTAAAATATGGTATGGAAAATATATAGCAATGACGTTTTCAACTTGAGTAAAAATACTTGAGTAAAAATGCATGAAATACGAAACGTTGCAATCGTAAATGAAATTTGATACGTTCCATTTCAAATTACGCGCTACGAAAATTTATTATTTGCATGCTTTTTAAATAATTCTTTTTAATGAAAATGAAATCTGTATTATTATTCACACCAAAATAAAAATTGGATAAGATTGAATATGCAAAATCACAATGACGAAAAATCACCAAGTGACAATGGTGATATTAGAACACTAATAAAGAGATTCATCTTATGGATAAGGAAATTCTTAATTCTTTCCTTTAAATCAAAATATTTTAAGCTTCAAGGATTTTCCTAACATCCTTTGAAAAGCTAATAAGCTCTTAAAAGTCTTAAAAATCTCAACTTCTGATTCCACTTACACCTCTTTAATATTTATTAATATATTTATTAATATTAGACAGGTTTTAAATATCAAATTAAAATTAAGCACATTTTAAGAAAATAAGTTTTAAGAGACAAGTTTTTACAATGGTCTATCAACGGTCTATGATGCCTATATAATATAATATCGCTGAGGAAATGTGATTAAAAAAAAATTAAAAATAAATTAGGATACGAAAGAATCGCAATGGAGAGGGAAGGAAAAAACTTTTTAAGGGGCTATGGATGAATGATCTTGCGACGTAATAATAAATATATATTGAAAACCAGCCAAGCAGGGTGACAAACGCCATGTGCTTATATTAATAACAACAGTTAAAATAATTAATAAAAAAGAAAAAGAAAATAAGACAAAAATCAATTTAAAGAGAAAATAAAAAGGAAATTACAAAAATGGAAGCAGAATTTAAAGAATGATCGAATGAATGAATCGATAATTACTAAAGATAATTAGATAATTAGTTCAAAAGCTCAGAGGCCCGATGGCATGAAGATATTGAAGTCGCAAACATCCAGTGTATCCGATGAAATGTTCAATGATGATTTCTTGAAAGATGATTTTTTCACCGATTATCCACCACTCCAATCTAAATTCGGCAAATTATACATTTGCGATTTTGATTTATGACGGCGACGGCGGCTGCTTAATTCATTCTGCTTAAATAAAATTAAAATCGATATAAAATGTAGAAAAGATCATTAGGTTGTGGTTTTCATTCCGATGCGCTGAAAATAGGATCTTAATTCAGGCAAAAAGAAATTTATCTTTCAAAAACCCGGGTAATTCTAGTGTTTCACTGGCAAAATATTATCGAAGATAGCGAAGATAGTCTAACCAGAAGTGAGCTCTCTTAGAAAAAAAGGAGAAAGCTGAAGATTGAATAGGGAGAGATTACTAATGGGTTGCTGTCGACTTCTCCACGAATTTATCTATGAAATATTAAATATCCTTTGCAATCTTATCTCCTTCCTTATCCGCTATCTCTTCCCCAAACAATTTTCAATGAAAATATAATGATACAAATGAGACAAGGCAAACAGTAAAGTTTGGTAAAACGATAAAATGCAACGGAAGAGAATGGTGAGAGATCATGATCATGACTAAATTTTAGGGAAGGAAACGCCTAAAAAGATAGTTGGATTCCAAAAGGATGCCGTTAATGGATTAGGAAGAGAACATTTTGTTTGGATAAGTTATTAAATGGGAATGGGAAAAAGGTTAATACGGTATAAAACGGTAAGTTAGAAGAGTATTCCCAAAATATGGTAGACTTATTTTTTTCAGAAATATAAAAACTAATTAACTAAATTATTACATTATATAGATTACACCAGTATTTGCAGCTAAGTCCGAACTTGAAATCTTCCAGCCCTTGTAATATATTTAACACCTTTGAATGGCTTGTATTTTTCGCCATACATATCCAGCCGATTAACTTTTAAACCCGAAACAGCCAACTGGTTTATTCGAAATTTCACTGTAATTGGTGGCGTTTCCACAGCTATATTGCTGTTAACAGACACCTTAATTATCCTTAATTATCATCAATTGAACGTTAAATGTATATTTTTTATTTTTTTTTTGAGATTTGTCGATATTAAAGAAATTTCGATAATTTATATAATTAGACAGAAATTAGTAATACCGATCCCTTTAGAGTTGGTGGTTTTCCAAGTTCAATCTTGCCAACATTCCACTGTAGTAATTTTGTAGATGGGTCAAAAGTACATTTTCCATTACTAGGAATAAGATTACAATTTTGAACGGATTTCGGCAATAACATTTCTACAACAACTTCCTCCAACTGAAAAAATTTTTTATGGTTTTCAAAATTTTCAACAAAGATTACATAAAACAAAAAAATTGTTCAAAAAAGTGTTAAAACCAGCTTTTTACAGCTAAATTGATAAACAGGCTGAAAGAAATTAAAATATATTTTACGAAAAAATAAAAGAAAATGCAAAGAAAAGCAAAATTTACAACTTTTCCCATGCTTTGTTTAGGACCGACGGTGAGTTCAATGCGACCATTCGTTCCTCCTTTTAATAATATACTATGCCGTACATAAATGGGTATTGCCACCATACTAAAAAAATACACCGAAGTAATCAGTCATAGATCACTTTTATCAGATAAAAAGATAACAGAACTTTTTATATGAAAAAATTCGATTTTTACGCGATTTGAGATGCGACATAAATATTATCTTCACCGATTATTTCCACGCTACGATAGAAAGAAACAGAGAAAATCAAGAAAAACGACTGAGCTATTTAACTGGAACATCAGTGGCTTAATAGCAAGATGACTGTCACCACGAACCAAGAATGGTTCGAATTCGCAGCCAGCCGACTTCATATCACGTTTCATCCACCGCAAGGCGAAAACAAAAGGAGACAAAATGGCCCAGTGGCTTGTTACCCAGTTTGCAGATTGAGGTTCTATATCCTACAGAAACTTATCCTTCAAAAATTCTCTGGAGAATCATTCATAATCCTATTGTCAAATGATTCCCTAGTAAAATTTGTCAGGTCCGACAAGCCACCGGCACCAACCTAATCAGAAACAGTAAGTGCATTTAAGAAAAAAACTTAATAAACTAAAATAGTGGTGTCCAAATTTTTTAAAGTAATTTAAAGTAATTTAGTCTAAACAGACTTTAATTTTTGATAAAGAAAGTTGGAGGGAAACAATAAATAATGTTTAAATGATACCTCTGTGAACCAATGTGATAAGAAAGAAGGCGAAAATTACCATCTGGAGGAATAAAAGAAAGAACACGCTCATTCTACAATGTAAAGAAAATGTAAAAGTAGGAAAATCAATCAAATCATAAATTTTCTATAAAAAAGTTCAAGAATAAAAACCTCCCATCGTTTGAAACGGACACATGGGTGAAAAGAAACATCATCGAGCAATCTCGGGTTCACTAAAGACATGGTTAAATCCGGCATACCTGACAACTTACAACAACAGTCGATCTAAAATCGAGGATTTGCTATAAAATTATATTTCTACATTCTATTTCAAAATATTCTTATGAAAAAAGCAACTGAAGAGAGCAGATTATCAAAAAGGAAATTAAAATACTATGATATACTACTTACATAACCCTGAATTTCTGAGAATACAGTCGCGCCTTGTTTATCAATGATTGCATCTATTTCTTCAATTACGTCAAAATATGCTTCATTATTTGTATATTTAACATCTGCTCTGCGCCATGGTACATTTGATAATTGCCCAGTTGGAAGAACTTCTGAAAAATTCGTTCGACCAATAACCTGCGAAAAAAATTATTGATAAATTTCAGTGAAAAAGAAAATGAAATACTGTTATATAAATACTGTTATATATATTATACTTCTGTTCATACTACTGACTAATGACTTTTTCTATGAGAATATGAAAGCTAACTTTTGTTGTAAAATTATTAAATCTGCTATTGTTAAAGCAATACTTGATTGGCGATGGTACGAAGAAAATTTGGAGGCTTAATCAGCTCTTGCAAAATATTCAGTTCAGTTGCAAGAGGAAATCCATTATCGAGCATTTCATCTAGCAACTATAATTAAGAAAATGAAAATGATCAATCATTTTTTTTAAAATTTTTTCGTGAGTTACTAATCGATTAAAAATCATGAACTATGGAAAATCAGAATGAAACAGAATGCAATTTATTATAACCATAACCGTTAATTTTTTTTAAGGAAATACTGAGCAAAAACCTCAAAAAAGATGACACAATTCTCTTTAATTGAATTGTTTGAACATTCATCGAAATATTCCGTGAAAGTGCCAATTATTCGGTGCAAAAATTCAATTACCATTAACGGTGAAGCTGAATCAACAAATGATAGGTTTGAAAATAAATTTTATAGTACTTGTGGATTATATGGGACTGCTCACAGAAGGCACTACATCTACAAATATTTCATTCTTTCCTTCTCTTTTTCCTCCTATCCTATCGCTATGTTTCTTCAACAATAAACGATCTAACAGTCTCATTATAATGTTCTCTACTATCGCCGCAATATAATTTATTTTCCGTTAATAATTTATAAATTACTGCGAATCCACACCTATGAGTTCATCCCTCGTTTCATTTTTCTATGGATCTGTTATTCTATCAACAATAAATCGCTAGAAAAAAAATCGCTTTCGGACAGTAAAATTTTTATCATAAATCCCTCCACAGCATGAGTCAAAATGATAGTAGGATTGCGTTAATATGCTGATTTTATATAATTCAATTCACAAATAAAAGAATCGCAAATAAAACATGAAAAACTTGGCAATATATGATCGGGAATTTAGGAAAATAAAAAAAAAAGCAGAAAAATTTGCAACAAATTACTTTCGGCTGTCGTTACTGCCAGAAAAAAGAGTTGATTGTGATAAACACTGATAAGATAATGGTGTGGTGTTGATATTACTGGAGGGACGTCGTCCGCACATGCAGCCTATTTACAAAATAAATTGACCCATTAAACTCGTAATGAAAGAGGAAAGAAGAAAAATGAGTTTATGAATATAAAATTTATGAAAATATTTATGAATATAAAATTTATTAGACATAAATTCAAATATTTTTTAGAGTTGGAACCATAGAAACGGAATTCCATTAGCACCTATCAGTTGCATACCGAATTTACTGCTCACGATGAAGAATATAAAGGAGATTATCTACAGAATAAAATGCTTGATTGGTATCTACCCTAGAAGAGATGTAATAGTTCATCCACAGCCTTGCCGCTAGTGGTAATGCTATTCGTCAAACAATAATCTTAAACAATATTCTAATTGCCCTGAATCTCCTATAACCCCAATGGGAAAAAAAATTTCCTAAGAAAAAAATTAACCTTTTTTTGAGTATCGAAAAAATAATCACATATTGAGCGATGTATGACAGATTTCCAGTGTTTTTCAAGAATTACATCCCTGCAACAAGTCAAATTAAAATTCGTTGGGTTTTAATAAGTCAAACTCGATGAGTTTTAATAAATAAAAAACTAAAAATCAAGTAGAATAAAAACTTCATATGCTTCCATGAATTTCAATAATTTTATAGCAACAAGTCTCTCAACTTGTAAACAGATCTGTCGAACATGCGAACAATACAGTCGTCAGGCATGATTTATTCCTTGAGATCTCCTCAAAATTTTATGTATGCCTGCGGCAGCACGGATTTGTAAAATGTCAAGATCTAGGAATAAAGGTGCTATAATTGAATGAAGAGATAAAATTACATTCAAGACAGAAAAAGAATAGATGTGATCAGAGATATGCTGAGGATATTTAACCAGCTTTTTCTTAAAAGATTATGAGGGATAACAAATTTCGCAATTTGAGACCATGGTTAGACGTATTTTCCAGACATGTACAATATGGGCACATACAATATGTATACCTAATAACTGGCTTGGAATGATTAAAAAGCGGTGAATAAGCGGTCATTCTTCGGATTACACCAGGCGACCTGGCAAAATACTGCTGGAACCAGAATTCTTCCTTTTTTCTCGCATGAAACAGCATATGAATATAACCAAACGGTTGAATTAATTTAAATACATTTCGATGGATATTAAATTATGTAAAATTGAAAACGAACCCAGAAGTTGTGACAATAAATAAGCTATTTAACATGGCATAAACTGACGATCAAGGAAAATGAATTTTAAAAAATTCGATAGGACAGCGTAAAACACCTCGTTTCAGGAGAAAACGGAAAATTGCAGCTAAATATTTTAGTTCCATCGATAGTTCCAGTAATAGACAGTAATAGTAATAGGGAACTACTGTCAGAGAGCCATTTCGGCTTTTTTTTCGAGGAAAAACCAGAAACAGCGAAAGTTGGCCTGCAAATATAAATTAATGCAAATTAATGCAATATGAAGAAATATACTCCAGTAAGATCGCAATTTCTATAAATTTCAATTTCTAGAATCACAAGCTCAAGTAGTGCAGTGTCAGTACCCAAGCAAAAGATGAAATGCCTCAATAACTAGGAAGCCTCACTGAAAATGCTCAGCAACTAGGCTCAAAACGAAGTCCTATTCGGCTGTAATTTGCAAATCCCACCACATGGATGCAAATCGTGTCCAGAGAGAGTGGAAAATATTAGGAAGTTAACTTCATCGAACATTTTTACCAAAGGACCGATGTGTCTGCCAAGTGGGCATAGCCTCACATCAATGTGTCCACCTCTCGAATGACACGTTTTAGTAATATCGTCATTTTATCGTTTAAACCCTGCTTTGGACCGTGGCCAGCGAAAGACGGGATAAAAGACTCGCGTGGTGACCGCTTTTTATGCAACCAAAGTCTGATTGGAATATTAGAAGATCCATCATTCGTAAGTCGAAAAGTAAAAAAAATTTCCGTATTTTTTCATTTTTTTCAATAAATATTCATTCCTTTTAGTTTTATAGAGCATTAATTCCTTGTTCACAACAGGTACTGAAACACATTTCGCTAGTTGGTAAGTTCTTTAAAGGATGGTACCAAAAGCGTAGAGGACCAATCAAAACGTGGACTGATACGGCGAAGTGGAACAGACAGCTCAACATATAATTAGAAGATAGAAAAAGAAGTTGCTTCATTCACTTTCAGAAATAGCGCCAAGAAATTTGGTAACGCCCTACCCTAGCGAGCTAGTGGAGCACATATCGCATAAAGCGTAGCCTGCGCAGGTTATGTTCTTCATTATTCACCAGAGGAACTGACACGCAAAAGAAAGTAAGACCAATCAAAATCTGATATGGTTGGAGTTGCTTTGAGTGCATAGGTGTCCCGGTTGTATACGGGCTTAGACGGTGGAAACAACATAGCTTAGTGCCAGTTACTTTTATGGATGGCATCAAATCAGGAGAAAGTTTAGTCGCTAGTGAAGCCAAACTGACAACGCTACGAGCTATTTTTTTATCAGTAATGAGTGGATAAGTTAGAAATTGAAAAAAACAGGTCATGGAATTGGAAATTTTTTTTTCAATTCAGTTGAAAAGGTCTCATCAATAAAGCAATTTATAGAGAATGTCCTGGATCCTGGAACACATAAGATAGGAAAAAAAGAAATAACTAAAGGCATAAATCCGTTCTATATCATCTCAAATATTTTAGAGGGTCAAAAGGTCATTCACACCTGCAGTAATAAAACATACGATGGAATAAGTTCGCGTTTGTACCGAACGCTCGAAAGGTCAAAGGGTCAACCATTTTAATGTTTGGCAGTTCGCATCAGATTCTATTGATTCCAATTTTTAATGCAAATCGTGTTCCAGTCGATGATATGTGATTTCTCGCACAGACCGTATGAAGCCTCCGAACTATTTACGAATACTTTTTTTAGTTAAAATTTTCGGTAATCGTAGAAATTTTTCAGTTTTCTTTAAAATTTTTTATTATTCACTTTCGCAGTTACATGAATTATATTTTTGCATCACTGTACTTTACTTTACTTGTTGTCTCCGTACTGCCTCCATCTTACATCCCCCAGTAAGCAACATCGCGCCCGTCCTACTCCGATGGTACTTCCACCCCTGCTTATGTACGAGTATCTCACAGCGATACTGTGCGGTTGCGAACGAGAGAGAAGTTACACCTTTCTCTGTTTTAGAAGGAATGCGACCCTCGATAATGACGTGAGTTCGATTAGCCACCAATACTATTAGCAAATCAGAAACGTGACTGTCCTTAGGGACTGTCCGCAGAATCGCAACTTGCGATGCAAATCCCCTCGCACCCTCATTTCTACTTATTAACGGCACCACACCTGCTATATCGTCATTCAACCAACATGTTCACCTCCATCATTACAACGAAAATCGTATATCAGATATGCCAACGAGTCGACCGAACTGCAAATTAGCAATTTGCAAAATCGATACATCAGATGAGTTTACTTCGTTGATAAAAAGACGCGCAGCGTTTGTTGTTCGTTCGTTCAACGCAAATCGATAGTACTGCTTGCACATCGCGTGCGTTTGCGTGAACGTTGCACGTGAGTCACGTCCTGCAAATATAATTTGATTTCTTTTAGAAGGGAAGTTTGTGGAGAAGTGGTCTTTTAAATTAAAAAGAAAAACATTAATTATCATTCATTAAGAAAAATTGAACTTTTTCAAAATTTTTGCAAAAAAATCGCTGTGGAACAATGAAATTCACTGAAAAAAAAATTTAGTAGAATTTCGGTCGAAATTAGTTTTTTTATTCACCAAAGTTTTTCCGCAGTTTTAATTAATTAAAAGTGTTTATGTTAAATGATCAAAGACCACTTTTTTACGGTGTAATTTAGTAAAACAGGAAGGGGGGTAGCGGAGGGGGAAGGAAGAGGAAAAACGATTCTGTGCGCATGGTAAATCTTTGGGTGAACTTTAATTATAAGGATATGTTCTGGTTTTGCCAGTGATTTTTTTCCTCGTTATTATATCATTGTTGCTCTCTAATCTGAATGATCCGACCTGGTTGGCCTCTCCGCGCTCCATCTGGGGAACTAATCTCTTTTATTTGCGAATCATTATCAGTATTCATCGTGTTTTACATTACGATTCGCATTTTTTTTCATTTTTCGTCATCATTTTCAAAGCCATGAGTAAAGTCATTTCAAGTAAATTCGTTGGTCTCTTTCACACTATGGAAAGGAGGCTTTGTGTGGGAACTTTTTAGTTACACTCAGAGAAAGGGATTCCGTTCCTCAGGGAATTTTTTCTTCACACCACTGGACAAGTCTTCTACGGGAAATTCTTCATCATATCTATAAAGAATGTGTTGTTCTTGTAAAATTTTACCTCATATTGATGAAAAGGCATAATTTCTTAATTCGTCGCTGATCGAATTGTTTATTTAATGGAAGCGGACATTTCTTTTCGTCTTTTCTCTATTTTTCCGGATGATTTTGTCACATTAACAGTGCATTCTGGCTTCATATTCTTTGTTTTTGTAGGATTTTCCAATTTTCATTTTGTGTATATTAGAATGTTGAAATATAGTGCGTTAAAAATAGTGCGTTAGAAAATTTTGTTGAGAGTGAAACCAAAATCGCTTGATGCCTTTTCTATTAAAATAGCCACAAATTGGGGGAGCTAATAATATTGTCTCATGAATATCCACGGAAATGCCATATATCTTAAAATATTGGGTCCCATATTTCCGGATTTCAGTAATTGGTTTTTTCACATCACATATTGTATATTGAAATTGTTTTTCTTCGCTTATTTTTTTTCTAATAGAAATTAATTTTATTGATGAAATTTTACAATTTTTTTATAGATAATGCAAAAGTTAGATTTTGGAATCGTTTTGTTTTTGTTTTGTCTTTTGCGTCGTTCCATGAGAAAAATGTGTTTCTGGGAAATGACCAGCATGAAAATTTGTGCCTTTCTCGCCTTATCCAGTAGGCATCTTTTCTTTTCTAGTCTATTTTCTTTTTTCAGTCTTTTTTAATAATATTTTTTATTTGTTTATTTTGGTGGAGAAAATAAATTCATATACCTTCATAAAATTCATAAAATCCTTATTTTAGAAAGATTGTAAGAAAAAGAAAGGTGATATTATTTTTATTATTTTATTCCTTTCAGTTTAAAAATATAAATTACAAAAGCAAAATTCTATTGGACTAAATTCTAAAAATTGGACTCTTCGGTCAACTTATCCACATTGTTTGTTTCCTTGCTTATTGTTGAGGAAAAATACGTGAATTATGCGAGAGAAAAAGTCAGTCGGAAGAAATGGCAGTAAGTAAAAGGCAAAAAGAAAAAGAAGAGATCTGTTAATTACAATTGTTAATTTTGTTAATATGGACCAGATAACCGAAAAGAACCCAAAAGAAGAAAATTTCAGTATAGTTTTAAGTGAGCTAATTTTAATTTTTTAATGGTTGAGGCTGAAAATTGCGTGACATTCCAATATAATAAAACCAATAAAATAAATTAAATGCGATGAACATCAAAGGAAATATTTTTGAAGAAATCTGAAATTACTGAAATTAATTTTTAATTATTTAACTAATAATTATCATAATTATCTTCAATCAATTGATAAGCATGCATTCGTCTCACAGATTGTTAGTTATATCAACAATTTTTGCTCATTTGGCAATAGGATGACAGATGGTTCGACAACACGATCCGAAGCCCTTATCAGAAGATGTTGCTCGAGGCGATAACTACCACTGAGCAACTACCACTTCGGATATCGGCACCTTATGGCTTGATTAAACTGATTTGTCAAATCATCATCTGTTTTTGTCCTTTTATCTTTTATCCTTTTGTGTTATTGTTCAACTGCCAATTATATCAAGTAAAAAGGTTTATGCATTTTTTTTACATTAAAGGTTCATTAAAGGTTTATGCATAAATTTCGAGCTTTTTTACTTAAATCATTTGGTCAAATATTGTCAAAATCCAAACCTCATCGATCCGTTCGCCATTGAGTTCTATCCTTTCTTTCTGATTAGTTAACGAATTAACAGATGGTACGCGTTGAATGAATGCCGGCATTCTTTGAAATTCGCGAATCGTTGAATGTTTTTTTTCGTTATTTAATAAATTTTTGTCAATCTTTGAAATACTGCTTGTTTGTAAATGTTTTTCATGATTTGTTGCAATTCGAATTGCTGTCGATATATGTTGTTGTATGGATTCTTTTGTGCGCTTTACCCGTTTACGTTTTCCTTGTAATTTATCTACGAAACCAACCATTGCCAACTGAATTTAGATAAGTACGAGCAATTTGGTTAAAAGGTTAAGTTATTATTTTATGCACTTATATCATCGACACTTATATCAAGCAGAGTTAATAAGTGATAAGCATGGTGAATGGTGAATTGGTGGATATTAGTTGGATGTGAACATTTCTCTAATAAGGTTGGTTAAAAGGATTGTTGAATTTGCTGAGATTTATTAGAATATTCAGCAATTATGATTTTTTTTACTTCCAATAATTTTTTTTTTATTTATCTCATTTCAAGACATATATTTACCTCAACAAGTGATAAAAATATGAATCCAACACAGCCGAACATCCAAATATCAAGTGCCTATAACAAATAGACTTTATGCTGTGAAGAAAGAGAGAAAAAACCTGGCAGGTGATGCCGATGAAATAAGAGGATTGTTGAATAAAATTACCTTAACATATGAAACTCGAGGTAGATTTTTGACGATATTACCGAACTGAAAGGTAAGTGCCATCAATGAACTAACGCCAAGAGTAATTCTTGCCGGTAATGCTTTTGTATCTATCCAGAATGCTATCCATGAGATAAATACGGATAAGTAAGTTGGTAAATAAGCCTACAATGTTTTATTTTTTAAAATAATTATAGTTGTTAATAATTTTATAGGCCGAAAGATGACAACGATTCGGCCAGGCGAAGGAATGCAGCTTTTCATGGTCGATTATTATTATTGATAAAATTTATTGGTTTCTTGAATAAAGCAAAAGAAGAAGGATGGTATATTGTTTTGATTGATGGTTCGGTTCATTTCCCTTGATAAACCATTAAAAGTTAAATCCTATACTCCAGTTATAATTTTGTTTCCAAATGGCTCTCTGGCTAAGTTTCATTCCATTAAACCAGCCAAACCAATTATTAAAAAGGGTAAATTATAATTTAGTAGTACTTGAAGTATATAGTAGCCATAGAGTCGACGAAATAAGAATACAGCCTCTAATTGGTCCCATAGTCCTGCTGTATATAGCAATGTTAAATTTTTGTTAATGAATTCGATTAGCTCAAAGTCGGGTAGTTTTCGACTATTCGAATCAGGTATGGATATTGGTTCCCAATCACGCCATACAATTCGTACTTCTGCGGTATTATATGAATAGCTCTGAAAGTATCTGCTTATTTCTCATGATCATTGGAAATTAATGGATTGAGTAAATTTGGATAAATTATTCTAATAAAGCGTTACTTCGAAAATAAGACTGCATTGTTGTATGTCCATTGGGAAGTAGGTTAAATCAAGATGGCAAGGTCCTTGTAGGCTCACTCTGAAATAATTGGAAATAACATGGATTTTAGGAAAATCGAAAAATTTTAGAAAGATGATTTTCTATGAAAATTATGAAATATGGAGGAAATATTGTTAACCTATAATTAAGCCATATAGTTCCATTTGGAAAAATCAATAAAAGAATATTTTGAGATGGTGAAGTATGAACTTCAACTTTTTTGCTATTCACGAAACAAACGTTTGGTGTCCAAAGTTTTGGCAGTTTATGTGAAGCTAATGAAAGATTTTTTAAACAATAATTTTGGTCCTGAAAAGAAATGAAAGATTGATTAATTTTCTCTTAATTCGATTATTCGCTAGAATTGTCGAGCGATAGTTATTTCTACCATACATCTCGGCCTTGATTTCTAGTCTTTGATAGGAGTAAATGCTAAAATGAAACTCAAATGATGCGGCCAGCACTTTAAGTCCTCAAGTGACTCTATGCCAAAAGGTTCTTGTCTTGATAATCAATAGAGCCAGTCAAAACGGAATCGATAATGTTAGAAGAACTAAAAGAATTATTTGAAGAATTTTTGTTTCGGAGGAACTAATTAATTGCTATTCAAACATTGGATCAAGAATAAAACCTGAAAAGCGAGCCTCCGATCGTGCCAGATTTGGCTAAACCATACATCAGCCTTAAAACTACTCGTTATCTCGCTGATATCGGTGATACTTTGTACAGTTAATTCAACGATTACAATTGTCGTTTCATTGGATGGCAGAATATTATTATCATAATTTGTTTCAGCGAATAGTTTCTTAAATCATTTAATCAAATATATTTACTATATTTGTAGTTTTGAGAAATTTGATAGTTATTAATGAGATAATAAAGAAGTAATCTATATAGCAGAATGTTTATTGCTTAAACTATTAATTCAAAGATGAGCCCCTAAACCAGCAAAATCAAATCTGTGTGACTTGAGGAAAGCTCTGTATTTCAATAAATGATTGTCTGACGACACTATATTTTTCTGGTCTTGATAAAGTGAGTCTTAGAAAAAAAGAACGTAACCTGTATCAAATTACTTCTGAGAGTTTCATTAATTGGTACACAATTCTTTGTTAAGACTTGTTCATTTAATTGCGCCATATTATGCTCATTTATTAAATTCTCGTCTAAAAATTTATTTAGTCAGTTGATGTAAGGACTGCGAAAATTTAAAAAGAAAGTGGAACCATGTTTTTGCGAATTTATTATTTCTGAAAGTTTGTCGGTTTGAGTTTCAGTAAGTTCAGGTAGAAGTAGAATGAGTCGAATAAAATGTGAGACGATCATTGTCGGGAACACTCGTTGACCATATTCGATATCAAGGAGAGAAAATGCTGGTAATTCACGTGAAATTTGACGTGCATGAGAGATCACAGAAGCAGTGTCACTTCTGAAAGGAAATACAATGGACATTATTTGTGAAAATTGCGAGCCGTTTACTTCGACTGAATTCTTATTTTTGACATCGGAAAAAGAGACATATTTTATTTTAACATGCATATTGAATAAAAGTTGGTTATGAAGAATTCACGGAATTATCATGGATTTGCTTTTGCTAAAAATGATTTTAGGAGCAAGGTGGTAGCATTCTTTTCTCACGTCTACATCTACTGATTCACATCTACCGGTTTAACTGCTTCTATTAATTTTCGCTGTCTGCGTTTACTTGGATCACGGCGGGGGAGTAGTGTCACTTCGTTTAGAATTAGGCATCATAGGTTATCTGTCATTAAAAGCAAAGTTTGGGTGGTTTTGGGAACCCATTTGTACCTATTCTCAACTGATTCTATGATGAAAGTTCCTCAGTGCTTTGTTGAAAAGTGTTAAAAGGAATAATTTATCACCTTGTTCAGAAATTTCGGTATATTCTGCAATAATTTTCATGAATAGTGAATTAGGTTCAAAATATTGAGGACCTGGTGGCGATGAAAAAAATTAGGAAAAATTCAGCTGTCTGATCACATTTCACCATTTTTTTCATGACCATCTTTGATCATAATCAATGAAGTATAAAAGCATTGCTCCTGAAATTTTTGGTTTTACGAATATCTATTCAAGAATAGAGGGAAATTTTTTTAAAATATATTCTCGCTCATATCATCGCTTTCTTTTTTCGCAACTCCTAGTCCAAATTCATTTCCCCTTTTCTCATCCCCTTCTATACATGTACATATATTTTATACGATAATAATTGGCTCAGAAAGCGAAATTGCTTTTTTATATAAACCATTTTTTTGATTAAGGATCCTCATAAAATGCGATTAATCTAATTTGTTTCGCGAAACGTATTATAATTCGCAATGAAAATCGTTATCACCATTTCAATGGCAATATGGGTACATTTAATGAATAAAATTTATTAAATTATCAGAATAAATCGGTAAATATTCCAGGATTTTGGTGAATATTTTGATTTAACTTTTTTAAAAGGATTTCAGATAAAAGTGGCAATAATGATTTTTTTAATTTACATGAAATGGTAATAAATTGGCAAACGCCGATGCTAGGTGCCACTTCTGGCAGATATTTTTTAGAAGTCCAGGTGACTGCTACTCACCTGTATTTGTCTGATCTAACAAATTACGTACAGGCGAACATAATGAAGAATGAGCGCTTAAAAAAAAGAGAAAAAAAGTCGTTTATAATGGTTTTCAGCTCAATTCAATGTTCGCATGAAAAAAAATGCTTCATGATGGATAAAATGGAAATGGAAGACGATATGCTTTATATTATGGTTCATTATAGAAAACTGATTCAGTGCAAATGAAAAATTATAGCCCATAATTTAAGGAAATAATTGCCAAAAAATATTTACAGACCAGCGGTGGTTATTTTTTCATGAAACTTGTTGCAATTTTTTTGATGATTGTCACTGTGTTGAGATGTCTTGGATAGACGTGACATGAGGTTGATTCTCTGGACGAGAGTAAACATCATAAAAATTCTAGTACTTTCTACTTTCGGGCCATTTGTACTTTAGCTGCAAGTGGCTCTGTGGTGATAGGTTAGCAAGTGAAGCTAAAAAGTCGAACCAGAAATGGTATGTGTTGTTAGGCAGTTATCTAGGCCACTAAGCCATCAGGTAGAGATTGTATTAGCGTTGGTTCGAGCTGCTCGTCTTATTCATGTAGCCAGCTCAGCCAGCTTAACTAGTGTTGGCAAGAGGTGTTAAAAGCTGAAAAAATGTGTCATAAATTTAGAATAAAGAATTATTTGAAATTTTTTTGAAATTATAAATTGAATTAACGTTAAATGTTGATTAAGAAATCTTTTTAAGAGAAGTAAAATATCAAAATTGTAATTTGGAATTTTGAAAAAAAGGAAATTTTAAATTTCTTGAAAATAATATGCCTTATTCGAATTCAGTTTGCCTCAAAAGGGAAAACATTTTTAGAAAAAAATTTTATAAAAATCATTACGGTTGTCTCTAGGAAGACTAAACTTTTAATCCATCAAAAAAGTGGAGGAGCGCCGAAGGCCAACGTATATTTGTATCTCCAAGTGAATCTGGCAAGTTCCGCGTCATGCTAACTGCCAGTTGAACCAACAAAAAATGGTGAGCGCAAACTTATTAATTTTTTACCCTCAGTGTTCATAAAGAGAATAAGAAATAAAGTAATCTTTTCCGATAGCTTTTAGAAGTTTTTTTATAAAAATGTGGAAAAAACATTTTGCATAAATCGTTTTTTGATAAAACTATTCAAGTGAAATAATTAACTAGAATAATTTTTTCCGTCTGTTAATGAAATGGAAAATCGCAAAAAGTTTTCTTTCTATTTTTGTTAATTGCGACTCAAAGGCACAATGGCCGAGCGACATTCGTGTTAAAAGGCAACGGTTGGATCTTAACGCTAGGTGGAGTAAGTCGGTTATCAAAAAGTCATGAGGTACTGCTGGCGACTTACCTGAATTATCCTCAAGTGATTCCTTTGCAAAAATTTCTAACCGTACTAACAGCAAGTGCAGCGGGCTTAATCCACGGATGATAAGCGCTTATCTTTTATCATAACCGTAATTTTCGTTGATTTTAGTGTTAAGCGTATTGAAAAAGTTTTTCGTTGAAAAATTTTATAGGGAATTTTAGCATAAAAGAATAAACATATCAAAACGAGTAAATTAACTCTTAAAAGTCTTTTTTTCCTTTGAAAACGAATCTATAGTAATTAAAAATAAAATTGGAACGCAAAATCCATTTCAAATTTTTGGGTTTATGGGATTTTTAAGGATTCAATTTTCAGTTTGAAATTTTATATACACATTTTCAAATTTCTTCTTTCAAAAGTCATATGCAAATTGCTTTAATAATAGAATTATACAGAACATATTCATAGTTTAATTATCAAGGTGTTCCCATAGCTTAAATTTTCATTTAAAATTTCTTTTGCTTAAAAAGTTTTAAAAACTATTTTTTTCTAGGTCTTTGGAGGAACAGATATACTCAACAGAAGAGAGATATTCTTCTTCCTAGTTACACTACGAACATTGAATTTTTCGGAATTTTTAGAAATTTCGGAATTCGGAATTTCCATTTTTCAACAAAACGACTTGAAATTTTGGAGATTTTCAAGAAAAAGCATTTTATATAAATTTATTGCAAATTTTGAAAAAGTTTATTTTGGGCAATTCAATTTTAACACTGGCGTTATCACTAATTAATGACATCCGTTTGCCCGAGAGTCGCTTGAGAGTGCTCAACGGTGCTCAGTATTGCCCCGAATTTCATATTTACAGATAATCGTAAACTTAAAAAATTAGAGCTTCGATAGTGATTCGATAGTGACATTTATTTTTCTTATTATAGTGGGGTTAAATTGTCCAAAATCTATTTAATCCAGTAAATTCTCTTTAAAATCAACAATTCTTAAATTATTGAACATGAAATTTGAAGAGAAAATAAAAATAGAAGAAATGCAAAAATGGGAATTTGAGGTTTTATGGCGATTTAGTTTATTAGTATGAAATGAAGTAAGGAAAATCGGTTGAAATACGTTGCTTGATGTGTTGAAGGATTGGAAAGGAGTGGCTTAGCGATAATATGCAATTATGCCTTTTGCCTGTTGTTAATGAAAATTTGAAGCAGTATTCTTCTCTTTTTTGCATCACTCAGTGCTTTTTATTGATAAGAAATAGTTATAACAATAGTATAATTTGAAATTATAATAAACAATAGAAATTATGTAGCAGTAATAACCTCATAATTGCTAAATTAGAACTAATAATAGTAATAATAAGGATAATAATATTAATAATAATTATGATGATAATAACAGTAATCTATTGATTAATGATAGCAGTAGTGATAATAATAGCAAAAAATAGTTATAGCAATAATAATAATAATGATAATGCAATAAGAATCGAATGCTAAATTTTCATTCATTTAATATTCTTTTTTCGCTCATATATTTTCTGTTATTTTTTCTCTATTTTATTTCATTTATTTAATTATTATTTTATTTTTTAATTTAGTGGTACAAAAAAATCATTGAAATCATTTTTTTTGCTGAACTGTGGGATTCTAAAATACAAATTTTTTGAATTTTTGAGCAAAATTGATGATGAAATTATCTTATTTTGAGCAAATAAAATAAATCGCTTATAAATTATCCCTAAATTTATTTATATTTATATTTCGTTCCGAAATGTTAATGGTTATTTCAACATTTCAGGGAAATTTCCAGATATTTCTCAATTTCTTTCATCGGTGACATTATTTTGAGGGAATAGCGGTATAACACGAGAGGAAACGAAGGTAAAAGAGGGTTGTTGAGGTAAATTATTGCAAGTTTTTAGTAAGGAAATAGTACTAAATGGGAGAAAATGCATGAAAAATAAGAGGGGAAAAGGAAAAGGAAAAACTGAGAATTAAGATCTAGGAACTAAGATTTAAAATTGATTTAGAAGCTGCATTAAAATAAGCAATAAAAAATTAAGAATATCTCGTTGGTGCTAACCATATAATCGGAATGTTTTTAAAAGTGCCACATTATTAAAAGGTCATGGGTAAATGGATTCTTGAAGTCCGAAGTCCTATTTGTTAATGCTTAAATTTTTTTATTGTTTATTTTAATGTTGTTTCTAAGTCAACTTTGAATCTTGGGCGGTTTTTGTTTTGCTTCCTTTTTTATGATGTTTCTGAAACATTTGTAGAATTTTTACAAAATAATACTTTTTTTAAAATTTAAAAAAAGCGTATATATACTTTATATATATATATATATAATTTATGCAAAAAAAAGCTATGAAACTAATATAAAAATTAATTTAATTTAAAGTTTTGCCTTTTTAAGATTGTTTTCCTTTTTTGTTTTCTGGTTTTGTTTTGTTTTTGTTTTCTTGTTTTACTCTCCGTTAATTTTTATCTTTGTCTTGAAGAGGAGCAAACCTGTCATGATAACAAAAATTTGAGTGGCTGGTGGGAACCAATCTAAATGATAATGAATGACTCTATGGTGAAAGGATCCGCTCTAAATATCCCCAAGACGGTGGTATACGATAAGTATGCAGCGCGCAGCAAAATGATCCTAAGGCTTGAAAATAAAGGTATGTACTCGAGCCTGGGTGATTGTTCAAATCATACCAAGGAAAACGAGCAGCTGTCCTTCGGATCTCTGTAGTGAGCGGTGAGGTATCGGACGTATCAGCGTAAAAAGCTTATGGGTCAAGCCAAACGATCAATGTGCACACTCTTTCTAAATACCATATGTACGTTGCCTGCTTGTTCATCTTCCATAGCTGGTTTAGAGCAATAAACTTTATTCCATACAGAATTACTGGCTATATCATTGTGGCATTTCAGATAACCAGAGGTGAAATGGTATAACGATTGACATATCTTAAAAGATCAGTCCGTTCTGATTGAATAGAAGAAAAAAAGCGGAAGAACCGTATGGCCTTTGCTCGCCAAGGAAAGTTTTGCAATATTCAAAAAGATCATCAGTATATATATCCCCTATCTTTATGTGCAAATTACCGCGGTAAGAATAAGTTTATAACTTTAGCTACTAATAATTTCTATCTCTATCGAAAAGTTGCATGTTCATAATCGAAGAAGACTGGAATGCGCGCGAAGGTCACGATGCCGCTACGGTGAATTCAATTGGTATTGGAGTTCGGTGCGCCAATGGAGAACGCCTTCACTTCGCTGAACATGAATTTTTTATTACTATTTCATGTTTCTGACATGAAGGCAACTTTGTGGAACTCTTCGGATAACCAAAACTCCAACCACATTCATTATATCTTAACTAGTCGCCGTTGGAAGAAATATTTGATAGTTGTTCCTACCGCTAATACTGGTAACCTTCGTGGTCTGAGCGTGTTATAATTCGAGTCAAGATTCGTATAAAGCTTGCAAGGATATCTTTCAATATCTTTCAACTATCAGACAAAAAGATTCGGAGATAACAAGCACCTAGCATTATTTAAGCACCTCAGTGAAATAGGTATGTGGTATCTCTGGAACTGCATATGAGCAATGGTCTCAACTAAAAGCATGAAAATCAGCGCTAGGATATTCTAGTAGGAATTGCATTAATTGGGTATTGAATGCATTTGTCCAACTTTTCGAAAAGGCTATCAAAGTGTGAATGTCAGCGGATCCTGATTTTCGGATGCTTCGAAAAATTAGAACAATAGCGGAGTAGAAATCGCTATTGGAGCGATAAGGCCTTAAGAATGGAATCAGTGGTTCGATTAGGCGAAGCGAACAGTCAATGAAATGATACGGAATAGTAATGGTGTGTTTGTTAGAACTATAAACTGCGTTGCCTTTAAGATGGAAAGAATTCTAAGCTTAACCGCGATATGCCTCTGTTGTTTTAGACTTAGCTGAATCGCTCGCTTACAACTGCGAACTGCTAAGAGAACAGGAAACAATCTCCGAAAGTTTCCATCTTAACTTAAAGCCAACAAAGCTTCAGGAGAAGATGGTCTCTGGACTGAACTCTTCAAATGTTGTCCATCATCCTTTACAACACACCTTCAATAAAAGTGCTGTCTGATATGGAAGAAAGAAATAATTCCAGATGACTGGAGCAACGCAATCTCTGTTCCCAATTCTCGAGAATGGTGACAGGAAATACTGTGATAATCCCAAATGGCCAATTGAAAAAGATTGCATTCTGGAATAATGATAGCTAGAAATGCATTTTTTTGATTGGCCAAACCTTTATGGAGCCTTCTCGAAATCACCATCAAAGGGAAAATCTAATCTGCGTCTAAATCTTTATCTTCAATTCGCCGCTCTATCTTGTTGAAAATGACATGGCTAATGAGAATGAAGGATATTAAGAAGTTATTTACCACTACTTACTGTCTAAAATAAAATCGAAAATATATTACTGGTTCCTATAGTGGATAAAATCTCACATGCTTGCATCACATCTTCGCTCAAATACCATCTACATTAACAGTACCATCATAGAGCGTCTCCTTCGCGATTAAAGCACGTCCTTCGTCATCTATCACAGCAGTTGACTTGTTATTTTCTAAGTCCTGTGACAGATAGCGTCGAAAACGAGGAGCACCAACCGAGACCTGGATTAATGACTGATGCAATCGAGAAAGATTTTGAATGTATATCAGCGATATATGGACTTAGGCGATAGAAAAAGGGATGGCTTTTATTACTGTCAGCGATGGCATCGGATCGAAGCTCGGAAACCTCTTACGCTTTTGGCCAGGAGAGCCAGCCTCACAAATAATGGTGAGAGCTATTAGAAAAAGAAGAAGCTACTAGTTTTGTCTTTATCTCTAATACATGAGTAAATTTTTGGTTGGATGCATTGATTACTCGAGGACGAGATTTTTTCTAGACAGCTGTTTTGGGATAGAAGTATAAGAAGTATATTTGGACCTCCGTATCATCCATGTAGCTACCGTGTTAAATTTATAATAAGTTGATTTGAAATATTTTATAAAAAAGATTTTATTATACATATGCTAACGAATTAATCTAGATTTCTATTGGGTTATCATGGAAGGCATGGATTCAACCGCATGCTCCAATAAGAGGTATAAATTTCATTAAAAAATCTCTGTCTCTGAGGACCCCAACTTCTCTCGCCAATTTGACCGCACTCACTTACTAAATCCAAAAAAAGGAGTTTTAAACTGATAGAAGAAAGTGAATAGGGCTGTTTCTGCAAACAAAATTTAATGCTTAGTTTATTCGCTGAAAAATTCGGCGAATGTGGATTCGTAATTTTTTGGAAAATTTTTCACTAAGAATCCTTTTTTTAAAAGGTTTTTTAACTTTATTTTATTTTATTTACTGAATTCCTAAAAAATAAAAATTTAAATCGATGAAAACTTCAAACTTACATTTTTATTGAATAATTATATTTTAGAATTCAAGTTTAAATAAAAAAAGATATTATAAATTTTAATTTTAATCAATATTTTAATTGTATTTAAACATTTACTGCTTTGATTTTTTTCGATTTCCTTTAAATAATACAAATTTGAATTTTGCATAATTGTAACATTTTTAAAAATAATGATTGTTGCAAATTTGCCACATCAAGAAACAGTTGCAAGAATTCATCGAAGGATTAGAATTTCTTTTTGGATTCTCGAGACAGTGTCTCTGCATTTACGAAATGCATTTTTCTCTGCATTTTTCTCTTTTACCCAGGAAAGATTTTTCAGGAGATTGTTTAAGATCATTTTCGTTAAATCTGGATGAAATCTGGAACTGCCTATCCGTGAATCCACAAGGTGTAGCATCATATGTACGATCACTATGGCTAAAGCCTTATCGATAACAGCATTATTGTCAGCAATTCCTAAGGAAATAATGTCGCAGCGTAAAAGATATGCGATAGAACCTTACTTCATGAATCGATGAACTAGTGCAAAAATTAAATTTTTTATTATTTGTTAATTTTATAAAAATTACTGTCAAGCTTAGGATTACTTTTCAAAAATTTCACATTTTCTTAACAACCATTAATCGCTGAGAAATTGCTTTTTTATGAATTTTGTTCTTTGCTACTTCACCATCAAATATTATTTTTATCATTATTATCATTCTTTTTTAATTAAATTCGATAAACTGTACGAGATATCTGCTGATTCGAAAGATTTAAGGAAGATTGGTAGGGCTACGAAAAGTAAGAAGCATGGCCGCGATTTGAGCATAGAGAAATTTTTATTGAACGTTTAGGATAGATGTAAGGAGCGGTTGGACTGGATGTGAAAGCAGTTGGGGTGGAATTCGTTTTTTCTTGTTTCTGGTGTTTGCGGAAGGTTAGAGGTCAATTGGAGTGATGAATTGTTAGGCAAAAAAGTGGTTAATTAAATTTTAGTGACTTCAGTCGATTGCAATTCTATTGGCATTAAAAGGAAAATATTTAATTTTACGAAATTTAATTTCACAAAGATTTCTGTTCGTTTGGTAATTTTCCGAAATATGAAAGTAAAAAATCTGAAAAAAGGGAACTACGAATGATTTGTGGAGGAATTCTATTGATTAAAGGGTGATTTTTTTGTTGCAATTTACGGGAGATTGCGCTTTCGAGTCGCGTCGCGTGTATTTTTCTAACCTTTTTGCATTAAAATAGATTTTCTGGAGTTCTCACGTCGCTTTGTTTGTTTTTCTCGTGCATTAAGCGATGGCTTCTGATGTCTTCTGCAGTCTTAAAAAAGTCGCGGATTCACTCTGTGCTGCATGCGGAAGATCTTTGAAAAAGGCATAAAAATTTATTCACAAGTAGCGAAACATTTCGGGTGGAAAGTTATATATGCAAAATATAAACATAGGAAATTTTTTGCGGGTCATTTCAAGAAATTCGTTTTTCGCTTTGCAACGTCTATGGACTACCGCCATGAACATTGCGAATTCAATATTCTACTCACATAAGTGAGAAATTTTAGAGTTTAAACGAAGAAAAGTGCGGGTAAAATTTATTGCAGTTACGTCGCTCTGTCGAAAATTTTTCGTCATTTCGTTGATTTTTTGGTTTATAAAAAAATTAAAAATAAATATTTTATAAATTTAAGGACAATTATGGCAAATGGACAAAAGCAACAATATATGCCGATGCCGTCATATTTTCTTCAACAAGAGGAAACAAGTGATGATGAAATTACACGCAATTCAAATTATTTAATTGATGAAAGTATTGAAGGTGATGATACTGAATTTGATGAACCGTTAATACAATTCAAAAATCGTCAACCTCAACAGCAACAACAACGCGGAATACCACCAAACACATTTTATGCATTTTCATCTTCGCAGCCATCATCTTCTGTAAGTATTTTTATTCAAAAACTTTTGTAAGTATTTTTATTTTAAAAACTTAAGTTATAATTTACAAATAATGCTGAGTGCTGATTATCTGTACTTATCCACCAGATAATTCTCTGACGAAAACATTGTATCCTAATAGCTAATAATGCTATAGAACTTGAAACTTTTACAGACTTATACCTTTGATTGTAAAAAGCAGTAGTAATTAATCCCACATTTTTTGATTTAAATGAAATCTGCTGAGATTTACAATTACTGGAATAAATTTACTATTATTGAAACTTTTGGAAGCCATTTTTTTCAATATTTTATGTTTTCTATATTTTTTTCATGAAATCAATGATGTAATTTCTTTGAAATCTCCTTTTTTGGTTTTTATTTTTGCAAAAAGATTGGTGTCATATGACCTTAGTCTAAAGTAAAGTTATTTGCTTATTAATTTCATCTTTTATCTTCTTTTTTTTCAAATAAAGCTAATTTATTAAATGATTTGTATAGGGAATAAGTCAGGATAACATACGTTTTGCTCCTGTAAAACCAAGTTTGCCACAACAACGATTGTTAAATCAGCGTTCCATTTGTTTCAATCAAGTAAAAGCCGCACCATTGCATGATTTGCGTGGAGATTATCAAACGAGGCACCTTCGTGAAGTACGCTTTTTTTCGTTACAAAAAGTTTGGTTCATAAGTTTAATACTTAAGTTATTATTTTTAATTTCTTTTATTATGTGAATTTATTTTCGTCATTTTTAAAAGTAGTGTTTTTTAGAATGCAATTAAAAGTTTTCAGGCATATCAGCGTCAGTATATCGATAATTCAGCAAATTACAATTTAATGCCATCATCATCGTCTTTTGCTCCTCATCGATTTGTCTCTTCAGTTCCAGTTTCAAGAAGTCATCAGGCACAACGTGTCATTTATGATGATGAAGAGGAACCGTATGATTATGAATTCGAAGATGAAGAAGAAACTTTTGACGAAGAGCAGCCAGAAATATATCAGCATCGTTCACAACAACTTGTTCATCATGTTGCAGCTGAGCAACCAAAAGTGGTCTCAAATGAAAATAATAGGGTAATAAATAGGGAAAATTATATGTTACTGAATTTTCTTCTTTTTCATATGTTCGGCTGTATAAAATTGAAACATGAAGGGATAGTATTAAAGAAAAAAGGGATAGAATAAATCCGTAAAATCTGATCTGATTTTTCGGCTGCATTCATTAATTTAAAAAATAGAAAAGAACAGTCTTTTTCATATTGTATTTACAAATACAACTATTCAGCTAAGAAATATATAATTCTATTTTGAGTAAGATTTAATTAGAATTAGGATAATTAGCATCAATATGCATATTTATCTTCTTCAGCCATATATGCTGTATCGCCATTGTTTTCATGGTTTAGTATTTGAATTTTGAATTTTACTTTTATGTTTAGTGTTAACTGAAGGGAAACATAGTCCAAGTTACTCTTAAATTTATTTTTAAATCTCCTCAGGCTTCATTTGAAATTCCTCACTCTCTTACATTGCAAGGTAATTTGCCTTACAAATAATTTCCGAGTATAAGAGTTAACAATTTCTTGGTCATCATATTATACATGAATAATGGAAAGAATCAACACCATCATCATCATCATTAACATGGTTTAAACAGTAAACATAGAATATCAAAATTTGTCAAAATTTTCAAAATTTTTTTTTCTAACCTTGGAATTAACAAGCAGAAAATTTTACACTAAAAGAAATAAAATGAAAGAAGTGAAATGGAAAGGAAAAGCTTGGCTTCACTGCGCTTTTATGAGATGAGAATTGAATATTTAACGGACTTATTATTTTATCAATAATGAAGATTTTTGAATAATAAACGGGAAATGGTTTAAATGTGATTTCATTGCCGCTTATTTCGATTGACCCGTTTGGTTTTGAGATGTCGAATTTTGCTAGTAAATTTGTATTGTCGAATACTGAGGTTGTGGAAGGATATGCAGAGATCGTAGAATAGGGTTTTTCAGTTTTTTTTGCAAAGTTTTCTCGGTGGGGTGAGCGTATGCGATTTGAATTTAAATAGTTGTTCATTTTCTATTTTGCTATGGGGCACTTTATAACGGAATTTCTTGATTTCCAATTTTTTTAGTACACTATTGTGGGTCATACAACCGAAGGGCAGCCTATATATGCATTGCAGTCGGTGTCACATAGCGAACATCCTCGGCTACAGCCAGTTCAGGTATGGTTTCCTTCGTTTTTCGATTTTAAAATTGCTGGTTTAATACGACTAGTCATTTATTGATGTGTTGTTTATGATAAGTTTACGGATAATTTTCATTGCAATAAATCACTTTTTAAGAAACGAAAATAAACGAAAAATGAATAAGAAATATTTCTTTTCAGTTAATATTCCAAAAGATGTAGCTAAGAACGATTTTCATATGTTATTAAACATTGCTTTTATATTTTTAGGCAGTTCGTCAAAATATACCTGTTGAAGAGAAATATTATAGAATACGAGCACAGCCGGAATTAATATCTGCTAGAAGAATAGCTTCAGAATATTATGTTTGTTCGTCGAACAGAAGTGAAACAGCAGTCTCTGCTTCGAGACTTAATGAAAATGTAAGCATAAAAACTTTCAAAAATTTCTCTCTGATTGCCATTTTGCCAATTTTTCTCAAAATAAATGTGCTTCCGTTTATTTTTTAACTCCATTGATTTTATAGCAGATTAATCTCCGATAACTTAAATCACCATTAGTTTTCTTTTCTTCATTTTCTCAAACAAATTTTCAACTTTTCCATGTGATTAAAATCTTATCTTGTTGTGATACATTTCAATTAATGCTTTAAAATTAGTGTTAATCAATAATTCAACCAATCAGTATTTTTTTTTATTATTCTGATCATTAAAGTTTTTAGATTTTAAACGAAAAACAGTTTGTTTTGCAGGAATTCCCTATCGTACCATCATCTTCAAGAAGCACGCAACAAAACTTGAATTCGTCTACGGTTATACGTAATAAGCGAAAAAGTTCTGATTCAAGTGAAAAAATCAGGTATATAATGATGCCTTCGCTTTCAGAACTTTTATTTACTGCAAATTTAAGGTTTTTTGAAGAATTCAAGCTCGTATTTTTTGAAAGCTGTAAATCAAGTAAAACTTAGAATATTCGATTAAGCTTTTTTTTAAATTAATAAATGGGTCAAGGTGATAAATGTCTAATTTTAGAGGAAAAATGAAATTAATATTATAAACAGAAAAACTATAAAAAATAATTCCTTGATTTTTGGTTTGAAATTTGAAATTTTAGTATTTTAGTATTTTTATCATTTTATCAGCTATTCATTTTTTTTTTATTTGCTGAAAAGTGATTTTGATTTTGAATCTTTCATAATTTTTTTCGCAATTAAACCAGTTTTCATGGTTTCTTGAAGGTTACAAAATTTTCAGTCCATGTTAGGATTGCAATAAATTAATAGAGCCATTGTACAATTATTTTTCTAATCCAGAATTAGAATTCTGAAATTTCCAGTGATTCTGCAGTGGCCGCACAAGCGGGTGCAATCCAGCGATTTAGTACTATCGCAGGTTGGAAGCAAATGTCGACTTGGCTAAAAACAGCTGAAAATAGTAAAGACTGGAATAAGCTAAAATTATTACTCATTCAGTGTGGACAGGTAATAGGATTGCAATAAATTAATAACAATAAATACGATAAAATTTTATAATTTGCCTATGCTTGATAGTATTATGTAAAATGGCTATGTAAATAACCGTTGCTTATTTCCTATTTAGAAAAGCGCTTCTTATTTTTATATAAAAACTTATTTAAATTTTTATATGTCTATATAAATTTTATATAAATTTTTATATTTAAATTTTTCAGGCGGCGTTAACTCTTGAACTTTTACAATCCAATGATACTCCTAGATTTGTGAGGCGGTTGTCAAAAATTTGCCCAGATATTGGTTTGTAATTTTGTTTTCTTTCGTTCTTTTTACTTTTTAATTGTTTAATTGTATAATATTTATAGTGCATGTTAAAGGAACAAATTGCAGCTCTGCTTTTTGTTTTTTGAAATATTTTTACTTTTTCTGCAGTCTTATATAAAAAAATAATTGCAAAAAATTGCCAAAAAAATTTTTCGTTTACTTTAGATGTGCGTCGGATTGCTTTTGATCTTGTCGCGAAATGGAAAAAAATTGTAGCCAGTCAGCCTGTTCCTTCAGAAGAACCAAAGAGGGTAGGTTCGCTGAAACGAAAAACACCTCATCCTTCAACTAATAGCTCAAAGAAAATTATTAGAAAAAATATTCTTGAAAAAAATGAACAGACGATTTCAATGGCGATATCGTCTGGGAATTCAGTTACAGTGAATCGTGCATCAGAAAAAAATCGAAAAGAAGAGACTGAACGGAAAACTTCGAACGATGATATCGAGGAAAGCCTCCAGAAAAATATGAAAGAAAAAGATGAAAAATCTGAGAAAGAGCAAATGATTGCTACTGGAAAAAGTGAAAAGCTAGAAAAAAATAATAAAGTTACTAGCAATAAAATGAATGAATTCAATATGTTTGAAAAACTTGGTGAAGAAAGGAAGGAAAAGAAAAAACGACCAAAAACGGCAAAAACGTATACTTCGAAATTTCGCTCAACAGGTATACTTGTTTTATTAGATGAAAGCATCTTTATTCATGCATCTTTTCCTTATTTGGAAATGATAATAAATTTACCTCTCATTCTTATAAATGTACGATGGCGAATGAACTTAGTTACCGTAGTCTTCAATTCGTCTAGATTATTTTTATTTTTATATTTGTCTTATTTCTTATAATAATACTGAGTAGAATTCAATTACGATGATTTCAGGTGGTGTTGAATATGCTGAACATTGTCTGATGTTTATGCTCATGTTAAATATTTTGTTTGTCCATAAATATTATGTTGCTGAAAGTTTTATATCAAGAGATTTACAGAATAATTATCAAGCATTTTTCTCTATGGATGCTCTTTAAATTATTATGTACAAAAAGTAAAAAATTTTCGAGAAAAAAAGTTAAACAAATAAAAAATGACCGGAAATCGGCCTTTTAAAAAAAAAGTTTACCTGAGATTGATTGAACAAGAGAAAAATTATGCGCATGATTTTTGGAATTCGGTTATTTAAGTTTTTATGATGATAAAATGATGTAATTTCAAATATTCGCTCTCAATATTTAGTTCAATGGTTCCACGTGCTGAACAAAGAATAAATTGGTTACTAATTAATTTATTGACGGTATTGGGGATATATCATAGGGAACAATAACATTTCATATGGTTTTGCTATATGGTGGTATTCTAATAAAGATATGATTTGTTACTGCTGGGGAGTGTATTTGTTGGTCGAGTGTGGTTAAAATTGTTTGAAGGATATGTTTGATGAATTTAATTTGGCTTAAGTAAAATTAAAATTAAAATTAAAAGAAGTCAGGTGTTGAAATTCTAAAAGGCTTAAGAAGTACAGTAGGTAAGCGTGTATATATATATATATATATATATATGAATATATAATATTAATGGACAGGCAAAGAACATGAGCATGCTCAGCAATTTTTATACGTTGGACTATTTAAGAAATGTTATTACATGTTATTTTCATTGAATGATTTTTTTATAAAGGATATTTTGAGGGCTGGAAGGAGATGATGATAGTACGTTAGCGAAGAAAGAAAATGAGACAGGAACAGAGAAAAAACCTAACATTCCAAATAAAGGAGCTTTGGATACATTAAAGCGGACGAGTTAGTTTTTTATCTATCTTTTTGTATATAATTGTAAAATATATGTGAATTTTATATTAAATACATTAATTTTTTAAAAACCACAACTTTTAATTGAATCAATTTATTTTAAATAAAATTAAAATAAGGTTGGTTGATTGATATGCATAATTAAGTTTTTATATTAAAATGGTTGTTTAATTTATTTAATTTATTCCATCAATAGCTCCGCAAAAAACGAATTTGTTATCTACAACTTCACCAAAAATATCTTCGGTCGCTCCAGCCACGGTTTCGAGTTCTAGTCAAGATAAGAAACCAGCTACAACCCCTGCACCAAGTTTGTCCTTTTCTATTATTTCATTTTTTCTGCAATTAAAGTAATCATGATTAGGGATAAATTTTTTGCAGGAGTTAGAATGAGTAATACATTTATGGATGCATTAATGGACCCAGTAAATAAGAAACCAGCAGTTAAGTTGATGAAGAAAAAACCTGCCGTTGTGAAACCAGCATCATCAGTTATGCCGAGTGTTATGGTGCTTTTTTTTATTTAAGCAAGATTATTTGCTAATTTTAAGTAAAATTAATTCAAAATGACACGAATTTTAGGAGGGGCTTTACAGCGACACTTCGAAATCATTGAATAAAGAGAAAGAAAAAGCGGACCAAACTTATAGCTTGTCTAAAAAAATCGAGGCAGAGGAAACGGATATCGCATCAAACCGAAAGATTCGATTTGCTGATGAATTCGGCCAGGAACTTGTACAGATTCGCTTATTTGAAGTTGAAGAGGGTGAAAGATGTATGTTTTTTTCCAGTTCAAAATTCATTATCAAGCGTGAGAATATTATTTAAAGCTTCATTTTTTCAGGTTTTCTTTTTCTTCGTGAAAGTAGAATCTTTTTCACTATTTTCATATCTTGTTACCTTTTGAGATTGATATTCCTTTATAAAATTTATATTCATAAAAATAGAAATTTGGGATGTGAAAAATATAATTCCTTTTTTATTTTATTCGCAAAATAAATAAATAATGCAGCTTTTTTTAAATTGGTTTTTGAAGATAATATTTAGGTTTAGGTTCGTTCATTTTTTAGTAAATGTCAGCAAACTGTCTTCCGAAGATATGAAACATTTGGAGATGCAGCGTGAGCGGTCGTTTATGCGAGAATTTGGCATAATGTCTGATTCCGGACGAGCAAAGAATGAAGGCATCACTTATATTCCGGTACGAATCTTATTTTGTTTCATTCTTTTTTCAAGATTTATTTTTCATTCCGTAGAATATAATATTTGCTGGTGAAAATCGAATAAGTTACTTGTTCGTTTTTTTGGTTAGGAACTAGACAGTTGAGTGGGTCTTTCTTTCCTGTAGTTATGATTTGGACTGTGTCTTCGCTAAAAATGAACCTGTCATTAGTAAACAACTATGAATAAATACCTGATAAAGTGAATAAATACCATAAATACCTGTTCCCTCTCGCGAAAATTTCTAATCGTACTAGCCAGTGTATCGAGCCTAGCTAAAAATTATTAGCGCTAATCGTTCATTTTATTTAATTCCCTTTTATTTGATCCTCATCTTTATTTAAATCCGAGATGGATATCAACACATCATAAATCTTTATCGAGCTTCGGAAGCACTCGGCAATGTTGAGCAAACTCACTTTGTTTGAGGTGATGACGTAGACTGTCGAAAAAACCGATTTCGCAGGAATCTCATCATCAGTCGAATTCAATAGTTCACAGTTAAAGATGTTTGTTGTTGCTGAAGTAAAGATTGGTTATCTCAGACAGACTTCAAAGAAAGTTTCTCAACCATATAAACGATTTATGTTTATGTGAGAGTCGTAGTCTTGTGCACCGAGAATCGAAGCTTGAGCTCGAATTCGCCGACGTATTCGACGTATCCGACTACAGTCTGGGCAAGATACATTCCGATAATTAATTAATTGAGCTTACTCAATAATGCCGAGTCGGAAACTGTTGATAAAGTGAAAAAAATATGCCATATTTGGGAATAAAATCGTTTGTATTTTCCCTTAATTTTCTGAGTTCACTTGAGTATTGAGCATTGAATATTATTCGAATATTTATGTTTAATTTATTTTTTGTATGGTTAATTTGTTAATTTCCTTGTCATTCATAGGATATCAAATGGTTTTGTGCTTTTAAAACAGATTTTCTTGGATGTAGAGTTCATTAATCTTTATGATTCGTGAATGTGGAACTCCAAGAAAGATTATTAATTTGATTGAGGTTATCAATATGGTAAAGTGCATTTACTTACTATGATTCAAACTCATTCACATTTCTAGATTTTTTCCTATAGGACTGAAAATTTTTTTTCATTATTTTTCTACAAAATCAGAATATTTCTATTCAGTTGTATGCAGTAATACGGTAATTAGACATTTTTGAAATTCCTTGAAAAGTTTGTTACAAAATTTAAGAATTTTCTTAAATTTTTTTCAATTTTCCTTAATTTATAGAAAAATTTTTTAGTGGAAGTTGAAAGAATTGGATAATGCATGTTGTCTCATTGAAAGAGGCTCGCAAAGTGAAGCGAAATTGATTGAAGATGAGCGTCAAAAAACAGTGATGAGGCCATTCTATGGTCCTTCGATGTAAGTTTGTCGTTATTATTTATCAAAAAATAGGAACCTTAGTAGAAATCACCAGAAATTTTCGGAAAAGGATATTTTGGAAAACTTATGCAAATCTTTGATATTAACAAACACAAATCCATCATCCATCCCCATGCATCTAATCCTTCGACATCGTATTCTTATATTTTTCTACATTGGATAAATCTATCTTATCAAATAAATTCGGCTATTAACTGTTATTTATTTTGTGCTTTTGAAATTTCAATGAATTTTGAAAGATGGATTTTTTATTGATTTGAAATTGTTTAAATTGCTTATTTTTTTAGGGTAGCTGAAATGGTCGATGCTGACGAAGAAATCGAAGTGATCCCACATTCCATTGTTATAATTCCTCTTGAAATGCTTGAAGATGAAATCCAAGTAAGGCATTTTTCCTGCATTCGCACCTTTTTCATATTTGAGTTTCTTTTAATAACCATTCCTCCTTAAATTTTTCCGCATGAATTTCCTGGTTTTTTTTTTTTAAATTTCTGCTTATATCTTCATCTTCAGACTTCCGATTCATCTATCCACAGTATGCAACAGGAACCTGTTAAAGAAACAGTTATTCCAGGACCCATTGCTGACCAACTTAAATCCATCGATGTTCAGGTAAAATATTTTTGATAAATATTAATGATCAATCCAGCTTGAAAATTTTGAATTATTATTATTTATTGGTTAAACTACGTATTTTTGTTTTTTATTTTCTTGGCCCACGTATTATTTTCTTTTTTTTCCATGAATATTATGAGATTTTTGAAAAAAATTTATTAAAAATCAATTTTTTAAAATTATCATGTAACAAACTTTCTGATAATAGTATTTTAGCATCTTGAATCTTCAGAAACTGATGATGCAACTTAAAAAGACTGGGATTGTTTCATCTGGATCGGATTTGGCTAATATTCTGAATAAAGTTTCCTCAAGTGGTGTATCACTGACGGCATCAACCACTACTGCATCAATTCCGAACATATCTGCTGCTGTAAACACAACAATCGGAACACATAGTTATGCACAAGTGGATCCGATTATGGCTTCTGCCTGTGCACAAAGTCATACTGGATTAGCGCATGGGTGAATTTATTTCGACTTTTGTCATAATTTTTATCATCTCTTTTATTGGGTTTTATTTAAGTTATGCAATCTCTGTTGGTCAGTTTTTGTTACCAACGGCTCAACCACAGTCACAATCGTCACACCAGCCGTTATTGAATGGTCCAGTGCCGGCAGGTTTTATTCCTACTGTTGGCGTTGATCCCGCACCTCAAAACATTCCAAGTTCATCTGATTCTTATTATGGTGCAGGCTATATTCGATTTTGTAAGATTTAAGATTTGAAACTCACGCTTTCGTTATATTAATGATGAATTCTTTTATGAATTCAAATTTTAGGGAACTAACAATATCTAATTCAAGCTTTTTTAAAAATTTTAAATTTTAAATCTAATTTAATTAAAAATCTTTTTTCGGTAATTTAGCATAATTTTACGTTGCTAATTGATTTTTCTTAAATTTTCGCTTTCATTTTCTAGCAGATTGATGTGTTTTCTCAGTTTTCATATCTTTAATTTTTAGCTTCCAAGCCATGCACATTTTATCAAGCCGGTTCATGCAATTATGGATCACGTTGTCGATTCTCTCATGGTGATGAACCAACTGCTGCTACACATGGTGGGGCTTTTGGTCGATTTGGTTGTTATGATGATCGAGGCAGAGGTCAAGGTCGTGGTGGTCCTGCAATGCGAGGCATTCGAGGAAGTTACAGCAGAGACAGCTGTGACACTGAATATAGGTAAATTTTATTGCTTTTCACAACTGCTTTTCAGAATGAATTGATGTCTTGGGATCTCTACAACCATTGTCATAACATTTCAGACGCGGACGTGGATACCGCCGTGAATATTATGAGCGCGATCAGGGCAGAAATGATCGTGATCGTCGAGGTTATGATCGATATGGAAGAAGGCGTAATCGGAGCCGTTCGCAAAGCAGAAGTAAATCAAGGTATTTCCAATAAAATTTTCAAATTTTCGTGTCGCTCGTCAGTCAAAATTATATTTTTTTATTTAGATCCAGGAGCCCATCACGCAAACCCCGTTCTCCGGATAAGCGCATTACGCGTGATCGGGATGAGCGTACTGAAAAGCGCTTTTCGCGCGAAGAGCGAGAGAAAAATCAAAAATCTGCAATGCAAGATGATACAGTCTTAAAAAATTCAGATTCAAAGATGTCTTTAGAGCCTGAAGAGCCTAGTGGGACTGTGCCAAAATCAATATCGCCGGCAACAGAAAATATTCCATCGGAAATCCATTTTCCTGCAAATCCTGCAGCGGTCGATTAATTAGGTTTGGATTATTTGGCTCCGCTTTTTGAATTTGTTATACTATTTCGTTTTTGTACATAGATGTAAAAATTTTTTTTCCCTGATAGTCAACGAAATAATTATTTATGGAAGTCAGAAGTAAGAAAAATACTTAAATTTCTCTTTTTTATGAAAATTTTATTTTTAAAACATTTTTTTTCAAATTTTGATAATACAGTCAATATTACAAGTTCTTTCGGCCTATGGGCGGTTGATATTCCTAGTTTTTTGGCATATTTTGTTCCAGATTTTAACTCTTTTTTCTTTCTGTATTTTTTTGTTGTAATAATATTTTATAGAAAAGTGATATGAACATATCTTCATTTATATTTATTTTTCAAATGTAATTAAAAATTGTAACATTCAAAACCATTTATTTTTATATTATTTTTTGCTAATTATTGATCTGCCTTAACGTATTTTAAATTCTTTAAATAAACTGTGGAATTTCTTTCATTATTCGCCACATAATAAAAAAAATTTCCTTTATGAGTTTTCATATAATCAAAAATTTCCTAATTTTTTTTGATTATGCGAAAAATTTGATTGACTGTCAGCTGAATTGACAATTAACCGTTGACATTTCGAAACATCTGGCTTTTTGTAGGTTTGATGATACTTTTACAAACAAACTACAAATTAAGGACAAACGAAAATGTCACCAAACGGTTCATAAAATTTGGGAAGGAAACCGAAAAAAGTGATAAAAAAATTCTCATATTTTTTATACCGTATGGTTTAAGGTTTTGAAAAATTTTCAGGAGCAAAAGTTTTCTTTTTATATTCTTAATAATTTTAAATGATTAGATGGAAGAATTTTCGATGATTACAGATTTAACGATTAAAACATTCATTATGAAATGAATATAAAAAATTCTTATAACAGACAAGAACATAAAAGTCAGAAACTGATAAAAAAACTGAAAAGGCATTTAATGCAAATAAAAATAAAATAATAAAAGGTAAAGAAAAATAAAAACCCAAGAAATCTAAAGAGCAGAGATTCTTCATTCCCACATCCATTTAATAAAATCGCTGTAATCAATCATTTAAGATGATAAGATCCTATAAATATATTTAAAACTCTTCTTTTTATGAATAAATTCATGAATTTTATCATAAATTTATCATAAATTTTATCATAAATGTTGCAAAAATTTTTTTCTCGCCTTAATAAATCCATTAATTAACAAAATTATGCAGAAAAATACAAAAAACATTTTTAATAAAGAAAAAGATAATGAAATGGGAAAAGAAAAAATAAATTATATATTTCAAAATTTTCAAAGTAATAAATTTTACCTGGCCATTTGGCAAAGTAATTAGCTGTAAGGAGCTGCAAAAGTTCAATATAATATTTTTCCACGACATGCGATAATTCTGATCGCTCAAAGGATCAACTGGGCAACCATAAATAGTGCCTATCAGTTGAGGAAGAGATGACAGCTGAAGAAATTTTCATCAATTATTTCTATTCTTTCATATTCTTTTGTATCTTATCACACTATCAAATGAAAAAGTCTCAAAAACATCAATAAAAAATCAATAAATCAATCAAAGAATAAAACAAGAGTCAAATTTACTGCATAAACGGGAAATGAAAATAGATTAAAATGAAAAAAATAAAAAAAAATTTACTAATAATGGTTGTGGAGATCGCCTTTTTGCGACCATTTCAATAGTCAAAGCTAGGTTTACTATTTCCTTATTTTCCGATGAAGTGTTGCTGATCTAAAATATTTTAAAATGAATCAACGTGGAAAAAAAATTTGATTTTAAAGATTTTAAAAAATCAGATCATTAGAAACATAGATTATGAAAAAAAACAAAAATTAATTTATGAATATTTGTGCTAAAAAATAAAAAATTTCAAAAATGGTGCAGCATTAAATATTTCGAAAAAAAATATCGGAAATTTAAGAGATAGAAAATAGAAATAGAAAATTTTTTTTGAAATAAGAGAAACAAAAAACTGCTTCATAAATTATAAATAAAAATATATATAAAAAATCAGATTGAAAAATCTGTATTTATAAGTATTAAATTTTAGACAAAGCAACTAAACTTTAGATTGTACAACAAAAAAAATAAAAATAAAATGAAAAAAAAACGACCTCATGATTAATAGATTTTGACAAAATTCCATATTCGTCTAAAATTTGTTCTAACCAATCAGAATCAGTTTGTGTGTAAGCATCAACCTGAATATTAACATAGAGAATAATTGAATCGAAAATATAATTAATTTAAATCAACAAAAAAAAAAGAACCATAAGAAAAGAACCGACTTTACGCAGAAATTTTTGACTATCTTCTGATCGTATATTTAATGTTTTATAACGAACAGCGTCCACTGCTCTAATGGAACCAGTACTAAAAGAAATTCAGTTTAATTTATTGAAAGATAAAATTAAATAAAATTGCAATGAGAAAAATCATAAAGAACTATAGTAGTGAACTTATGGATGACTCGACTATCATTTAGAAAATTGGAATAATGGAAGAAAAAAGATATGCTATATCAGTAAATATTATCCATTTATTCCCTGTATAGCGCCTTAAATCTATATTGATAAATTTCTTATAAATGTAGATAAGAAAATTAATTTCAAACTGTTTATGTGAAATCGATTGTGGAGCTTGAGAAGCATAACGATCACGGCAGTTATTTGGAAACTGATCAAACATTACGATGCCATCTAATTTTTCCTCAAAACAAAAATAAATGGATCAGAAATAAAATTATGGAAACAAATTAATTCAAATAAAATCGAATATTCTTTAGTATTATGAGATTATATAACTTGGAAACATGAGGACTATTATAATATATTTATATGCAGAAATAGTAAGATTCATAAACATTAAAATTATGGAATATGCAAAAAAATTCTGCAATTAAAAACGGAATGGCAAGTTGGTAAGTTGCTTTGGCTAATCAATATAAGTTCGATCTCCACCTACTGAAGATTGAAGTTAAGGTGCTGAGGACTGCATTTCTTCTTGATCTAAAGGATATTCAGGTGAGATTCCTCCATATTATTTTAACACCCAGAAAATCAGTGGTTATCGCTCATCTGGTTAAATCAGCTCTTTTCGTCGTTGGCAATACGATTAGAAATTTTCGCAAGAAGTTAGATGGGTCACCAGCTCCACTTGGATTTTTTTAATTCTTTATCGAGAGCAGAAACACGAGATTTTTCTTTTTTTTCTTAATTCTTACCTCTTAACACGAAAATCTAAACCAGTATCTCACGATTTCTAAGATTAATCAGTCAACCAAACCAAAAGTGAAACGAATTTTTTTAGAAGAGGAGAAAATACTATGCGTTTAATTCAATGCAAAAAATAAAACGATTAAAAAATATCATTACCTGAGCAAATGGTTGTTCATCATCTTCTTCATCCAGGTCAATAAAATCTCGATCATATCGCGTATCATTAAAAATTTAATTGTTAAAATTTAATTATTTTTTTCAAGATCTGAATATAATTTAATGAAGGAATCAATAGGTATTATATTTATAAAAGTGCAGCCACTTGAAATATTATGCAGAAATCAACCAAGAAAAAAAATACATGGCACATGGCATTTTAATAAATTTTAATTTTTGCATAAATTGTATGAAAGCAAATCTAATTTTATAAATTATTTGGGTATTATATTATTTGGGTATTGGATATTTGGGTATAAAATACTACCGCAATTTTTTAGCCTTCACCTCTATTAAAAATTTTACCATGGTCACGTTTGACTCTATATCAACTGAAGTAACTCCACTTTGTTTCAACATATGTTCGTTATCATAAAGATTTCTTCGTTCTATTTGTTTCTCAAAGCCAACTGATTTTCTCAGTGATCGTGCAGTAATGGATTTCAGTTTTGAGATCTAAAATTTCACCATTATATAAATAAAATTTTGTTTCAAAATTTATTGTGCTATCATTTCGATTCCAAAATTAAAAAAAAAAAACAAGCTTATAATTTATTTACAATTTGTCTATAATTATGACTACAAATATAATTAAAAATGAAATAAAGAAATTATGAAAAAAAAAATGAAAAATTGGATTAAAAACAGGAAGATTAATGTAGAAAGTATGGAAGAATAATAATTTGCACGGTTCAAATGTTGCAAAAGAGTAACGCGATAGGCTTAATGTGGATATAAACTGTATAAATTGTCGGTTTCAGTCTTTTCATCGCACCTTTTTTTAATGCCGTTGAACAAAATTAATCACGAGGATTAACTCATATTTTCTATATGATAATTTATTCACATTAATCATTCATTCTTTTCATCCATTTTATTTACTTTCTTATTCGTGTTGATTTTAAAAAAAATGTTTCAATTACATTTCGGTTACATAATTGAGTAACTATTATTATAAGAATTAGAACATTAACTTTTTCAAGATTTCCAACAAGTACATTATTTCTTTCCATAGTTGTCTCAAATTCTAATTTTCTAATAAAATTTTCGCATTTTCTAATAAAATAGCAATCATTTTCTCAAAAAATAGAGATGAAAATATTATTAAATGGTTTATTGTATTGTAATATTTTGTTTAAAACAGAAAAGGTACAAAAATAAAAAATGTGATAATTAATAACGAACGAAAGACTCTGGTGTATAACTCAAAATATCAACTACATGGATAACAATTAAACTGAATAATAAACAAAAACTGTGGGTATTCTCATTAGAGAGAAGAAAAAAAAGTGCCCACAAAGCAAGTGTTTCTTCTTAGAAAGACCTATATGACGACAATAAAACCCATATGAAATTGCTACGCATATTGCGGACAAAAGCACTTCGACAGCTGGATAATGATGCCATTTACCATTTATGATCCAAGTTATTAATGCTATCGATCAAAAATCTAATCTCATTAGAGTAGCCACTACTACCAGACAAAGAGCAAAAACTTAAAAAATTCTATAGAATTTTAATAGAATTCTATAGAATTTGCAAGGAATGTCGACAACTGCATCAAGCTTTAGATCTGATGCGATAAATAATGAAACTGAAATTTTTGTAGCGCAAAAGTAGCGCTGCTGAACTGTAGTTTCTGGCTTTTGTTTTTTGCACTAAATGCTCCTAAATTTTCATTATATTCAGGATAAGAATATTCAAGACAATGATATTTGAGAAGTTGCCAGAGAAGCGATAAAAAACTGCTTAGGTAATTTTACTTGCGCATTTAGAAAAACTGTATGAACAATCTGTAAGAGGACAATATGGAAGTTGAAGAAAGATGTTGAATACTCTGTAAAGTGCAATTACTGAAATATGGCGATATATTTTGCGCACTATTTTTTTTATAATTTTAAATTTCCCTTTTTTGGATAAATTTTTCATTTCTCATAGAATATTTTTACATTCTTTTCGATTTTTTATCTTCTCTGTCGTTTATATTATATTCATTTTCATTTTCATTCCCCTTCATTCATATTCACTTTTATTCCCTTTTTTCTCTATGAGCTTTTTTAAGCTTTTCAATGCTCTTATGTACTTCTTCATTATAAAATTTTGGAGCACTGCCAAAATCATTCATTCAGAATGAAACGAAAAAGAAAAGCGACAGAATTGTATAGAATATATAATATTAAAAGAGAACCTTTTCACTATCTAAGTTTGGCGATATTATATATTTTTTCCTACGATTGCGTATTGTAGTATTTCTTTCATCACTATCTTCAGACTCATTATCATCCGTATATTTACCTTTATCATCCGCTTTCGTCAGTTTCTAAAATTGAAATTTAAATGACGCTATAAAAATTCATTATAAAGATTTCCCAAAAACAACAATGATAATATAAAATTACTCGATACTTTAGAAGAAAATACCTACTATTTATCGCAGAAAATGAAAAAATTCAAAAGATTACGAACTCTTCAAGAATTTATACTTTCAAAAATAATTGTTTTGAACCGCAGTTTTCTCAAATAAACAATTTTCGATCGAAAAGATTCCAGTTCAGAAGCATTTTTGCACATATCGCGTCTGAGCCAAAATTTTGATTAAGTTTTTTCCCTTTACTAATTAAAACTGTGAGAAAATTAAGTTTAAAAAGAATTACACCATCGATTTCACGTTCCACTATAATATTTTTTGCGAAAGATTGAGATTCGACAGATCTATCTGTCACGCATTCCTCACCGATATATGCAGGCGATTCTTCGATTGTTCTAAATCTCGCATCTTTCAACAATATTTCTTGTTCCACTTCGTTCTCCTCAATAAGTAAAAAAGAAGCGCAAAAAATTTTTAAAAACGATAATAAATCAGAATCACTTTTCTATTTTAAATAACATTATGATAATAACAAAAATAATGATAGCAACCATCAGAAATTGCCAACTGATTAACTTAACTCCCAAAAGTTCTATATCCCTATTTTTTCAAGAATAATAACATAGCCAGTGAAATTTTTCATACTTCAACATGTTTAGTAGAAATCGCCTCTTTTGTGCTGCAGAAATTAGGCCGAACTGTAAATTTTTATAAATTATTAAGTATTAAATGTTCGAACAAAAAAAAAAGGAGAAAAGTTTTAAATGGATCTTACCAGTCGTTTTATTAAATTTTGTTTCATCAATAAGTGGATATGAAGAGACTTCAGTGACATTGGAAATCAATGCTCTATCTTCATCCGTAATTTCTTCAGGCACTAAAAAAATTATCAGAAAAATTTTCTACTGTGCCTTATTCCATATTTTTATCAATTTCAAGTAATTTTATGCTTAAAAATTTTTTTTTAAAAAATTCTTAAAAACAAACTTTTTACATCCTTGCTTTTTAGCATAATAAATATTGGATTTCTACACTTTATGATAACTTCATGGAAAAATGCTCGTTCAAAATTTTTCACTGCTGACTTGTTTTGGAAAAGCTTTGTTTGTTCCTGGAAAAATGAAAATTAAGACTTTTTTGCGACGAAAATATTCAAGATAATTAGAAAAATGATTACCTCATTATTGAGGGAAACATTATATTTCTGTAGATATAAATCTTGCACTTGTTGGAAGGACACTGGCGTCTCATATGCTTGTAGTTCTAAAAGTATACCAAGTATTCGTTTTTTTCCCTGAAGAAAAAGATGCTTCCTTTTGAATTATCCTTTTGAATTAAAAAAAAAAAACAAAATATTGCCTTTCACTTTTTTTAAAATTTTTGAAAAAGGAACAATTTTCCATTTTTTTCCACATGATATATGTTTAAGAATGAAACATTCTTAACAAAATGAATGAGAATACTTGTACTTATTACTCAGTCTAACCTCAATAAAAGCTTCCGTGTTTTCCGGTTTTTTTAAAGCAATTAATCGTTGCTGTTTTCGTCGTTTTTCTCTGAAAATCAAAGATAATAAATCAGGATAATATGAAAATATGAAAATGACTTTTTATCGCATATTTTCAATGAACTTAATATTGACTCATTATTAGTAAATAAATAAATAACTGCTTAATTTAATCTTAAAATTTTTCAGTAATTCATTAAGACCCCTTCACAAGATTTTAATGTTGAACATTAAAATATTGCTGTAAGAAAATAATTCTCAGTTAGCTTCTTAAATCTGGAAAAAAATTATTTCCAGAGAAAGTTCCAAAGAAATTCAAAAAATATCAAAAAAATGCAAAAAAAATAATTAAGTGACCGTTGTTCAGCTGTTAACTTTTCGTCGTTGATTCTTCTTAATATATGCTCATTCTGAGGAAAACTTTTAGCAGAATAAACGATACCACCTTTATCAGTAAACCCAGATATTTCAATATATTCTTTTACTTCGTTACATTCCAGAAATTTCTCGAAAGTTGGGAAATCATATTTGCGAACCAAAAGATCTGGATGAATAGACCAATTTATTCTAAATAAAATAATAAATCGAATTGATCGGAAATAAAAATATAAAAATGAGCCAAACCTAACGAAATATAGATTTAAACTTCTTTCACTGGTTAAAACGAAATGAAATAAAAAAATTACAGAACTATAATCTAATGGCACAAGATATTGGTAATATTTATTTTATTTATTTTCTCTTCGATTCAGCGGTACAAAAAAATTGATGAAATTTATTAACAGATCAAAAAATTTCACATATAAATTTGCTCTAGACTTACGCGAAGTGGGCTCTGAGTCTTTCAATCGAAGAGCCATCAGGTTCGCTAGATAACGATGAGTTTACCATTAAAGCCAGTTCTTTCAAAACTTCATGTCTTTTTCGTTCATCGTTCTCATCTGGTGAAATTATATAATCATTTAAAAAACCCATATTCGATAGAAATTCACTGAAAGATTTTTCTTCTTCATCATCAGTTGATAGCATTATTTGTTCCTTGCAGTCACTATCGATTGACATCATATTTATATAATCAACATCCATCATGGCTGGTTCGAAACACTGATCTTCCTCATCATCTGATCCTGCAGATTTATAAATAAATCCATTTAATATACCCAGCATTTTCCAGAAATCAATAGTTCTAACAGCTTTAATTCTTATGAAAAAAATGAAATTCGAAGATAAAAATTAAATAAATCAAATAGGTTCTTATCACCATAAATTTCAAAATAACGAGAAATAAATTCTTATCACCATAAATTTCAAAATCAAAATAACGAGATATCTCAAATGAAAATGAGATACTTTCATATGAGATACTTTGGGTTTCTCGAATATATGCCAATATTTAAAAGCAAGAAATTCGACGATTCACTGACTACCACTCGTGCTTGGGGCGTGGGCTTCCATTTAACATAGATGGTCACTTTTCGTGGATATGGTAAAAAAGAACCTTTATTCGTGATCTTCCTCGACATTTCATTGCATAAACCCGTTTAAATGCCAAGGATTTTTTTAAACAGTCCTCATCATTACCGCATCTATGTTGCCGTGATCCGTTCGATCTTACTATATGGTTCTGAGATATGGCCAATGAGAGTGGAGGATATTAAGAAATTATGCCTTTGACCAGTCTTGTCTAAGGTATATTTTACGAGTTCGCCGAGTGAATAAAATCTCACAAGATCGCATCCACTTTTGTTCAGATACCACTTGCATAAATAATGTTATCACAGAGCGCCGCCTTCGCTGGTTAGGGCACATTCTCTGTCGTCCACCTCAGGAGTTGACGCATATTTCGTTATTTGCTAAACCGTGTGACGGTTGGCGTCAAAAGCGAGGTGGGCCAATCAAGACCTGGACTGATACGGTGAGAAAAGATTTTTAACGTATAGGTGGACCAGCAATATATGGACTTAGACGATGGAAAAAGGAATGGCTTCCATTACTGTCGACGATGGCATCAGACCGCGCCGCTTGGAAGCGTTTTACCCTTGTAGCCGTTGGAGCTAGCCTAATCAGTAATGGTGAGAGCTGTTAGAAGGAGAAGAAGAAACAACCAATTTGGCGAAAAAAATTGAAAGAATTCAAATAAATTCGGAAAATTAAATAAAAAAAAGAAAGCACCTCATTTAAAATTAATTAAATTATCAATAAATCGATTTAATAAATCTATCATAAAAATATTACTCTTTCAAACTACGCAGTAACTAAAAGTAGTAAATTCCACAGAGACAAAAATTTCGCCGATATGCGTCGACTAATCATGACTCGTGTCTTTTGACAGAAGTAAGCTATCATAAAGGAGAAAAGCAAGGAGATGCCGGCCAGCCGAGTCTTTCCCAAGTGATCTCTTAGTACCACAGCCTGGCAAGAAGTGTGGCCAGCCAAACAGAAATGGTGAGCGTTAGAAGAAGAAAAAATTTCATGTTGCGAAATGTTCCGCAAAAATTTTTATAAACCATCATATGTAAATAACTTACTGTTCAGAACGTCCACACTGTTAACCATTGTTATTTCTCTTGATTTTTATTTCTTTCTGAAATAATGCAAAATAAAAAGTTACTGCTGAGAAAGAGAGGGATGGAGGGCCAGCGGTGCAATTCTGTCGCTAGGAAAGCAGTAAATTCCAAAGTGACCGCTCGACAAAAGGATTCACTTTGACTCGCGAATGGATTTTCAGGGATGCGTGAACAAATTATTGAATAAATGGGGCTTATATCTTTCCGTTCTGTTTTCTTTATCCCATTAGCGTGTTCACGTTTCTACTACAATGGTTACACAGCCATTTTCCTATTTTATATAGATTAGACTTATCGCAAAGGAATCTAAGGAATCCACAGCCTTCATCAGATTGCCGGAGAAGTCCACGCCTTCGAGGATGGTGAGCTGAGCATTACAAGCTGTTCAGAATTGAAATAGATGTTAACTGTATCCTACACATCCGGCAACTCAAATAGTATAAACGGAAAAAAAATACAAAACCTAATAATTAGAGAAATAACGAATGCTGGAGAATGCTGAAATTTGGTCTTAAAACGATTGTTTGGATACGGTTTTTCAATGTATGGTGTTGGTAATGCTCATGGGCGGTGGGTGATTGAGTTGAAATGTGGGTTAGTTCGTTTGGGTATTTTTTTAATTCTACATTCCTTCGCCTACATTCCTTTTTCATTTCTTAATTACAGAGCTGCTTATTTGTACGAAAGATCAGAAGAGTGGAAGGTCAGGTACAAACGAAAAAATAGTAGAACGATTAGAGAAGGATAGGGGAAGAAGGAAATAAATGATTATTTACCGCAAAGTTTCAAGTTTTCATCGAAATTCTTTTCTATTCGCTTCTTTTATCTCATATTGGGTTTCGATTATTGTAGAGCAAAATTGCTTCTAATGTTTTTTGGAGAATGAGTGATATAAGCGTGATAATGCGCTCATTTTTCTTTTTAAATTGTCGAAATGGTTTCTTTACAAATTTTCTGAATCAATGAGTAAAGTTGTTAAATTCAGTTATATTCGATTATTGGTTATATACTTTTATCTTGTATTTATTTGCATTTTGGTGCGTATAATTTATACATTTTTGGTCCGCCTACATTTAATTGGTGCAGGTGCATTTGATTTAGATTCATTTTTGTTCATTCTTGTTCGTTCAGAAATTTGAATTTGAATGCATTTGGTATAAATGTATTTCACTGATTCAGATGCATTATTCATTCTATGTAGGTGGTGGAGTCATTTCAAGTGCATTTGCTTTGGACACATTTAGCTGATTTGGTTCATATGCTGTAGTGTTTTCCCACTAAAAAGAGTGATGTATAGATTACTTATTTATTGCAATTTAGATGCAATTAGAGTTCAAATAGGAAATTATTAATGATGTGACGCCCTAATTAAGAGTGAAAAGGGGTAGAAATATAAAGGATATCTCCATCTGGTGGTGAATTGACCTAACAAAAAATAAATCGCTGGAAATAAAATGATTTCTTGCAGCTTAGACATAAGCTTATCATTCTATTACTGGTAACAGCATCTATTATAATATCTTTCATTATTTTTCATATTTGTTTCTTTATTTATAATTTATTTATTAATAATAATTTATTTTAATATTTATTTTTACACTTCTTAAAATTTTTTCTAAAAAATATTTAATGTTCTGAATATTAAATTGTTTTGTTTTATTTCTTTTTAAATGATGAAAAATAATTTATTTAAAAATTCTTTTAATTTCTTTTCAGACATTCGTTAGAATGAAAAATGATTTTTGTTTGGCTCTAGTACTAAGTTTTGTGAACATAATTTATTGCAAGATTCATCATTTGGCTTTAAAGGTTTGTTCTCTTTATGATAAAGTTTCATTTTTTAATCTTATCTAATTTTTATTTTCCCCAGTGAATTTTAGAATACTTCGCGCTTTTTCATAATGTTTTTTTCGTATTCTCCTATTTTATTTTAGGATGAATTGCGTAGAAATATCTTACTGACTAGTTTCGGATATATTGATGGTGGTACTTTAGAGCTTCTTCTAAGCAATTTTTCTTTCCCAGATAAACTGCTGATTCAGGATCGTGACAAGAAGCATACTGTAATTTCTTATCTCATTTAAATTTGCATGGGTTTTTTAAAATTCTTTTCTTAAATTTTTTAGTTTTTTTGTAGGGGATGGTGGGGTTTACACTTTCGCGTGGTGAAGATATTGTGAACAGTATGCGCACAAAGCCATATGTATGTCAGTTGACGCAGAAAGACCAAGGTAGATTTTCCTTTATTCGATGTTAATGTTAATGTTTTGCAATTTATTTTTTTTTGAAATTATAGTTAAGAATTTGCAGGATACGATGCTCTCTTTTTTGTTTTTAGCACCTTGCAAAGAAATTTACAGATTATTCGATCTGGTTTTATCCAAGATATAAAAATATGTCGGAATCTTTCAAGGTTTGCATTTGTATTTATAATTTCATAATTTCTCTGCAAGTCATTCCATTAAGAAATATATGAAATCACTTCAGAATATTTTTTGTTTATATATTTTAAATCAGATTTCGATATTTGATGTTGTTTGACTTTAGTTAATACTATCAGAGATCTTTATTTAATCTATATTGCAGTTGCCCAACGTCTGCCATTCATCGTCAAACATTCAGTGAAAATAATGTAAATTTTTTTTTGTATCTTTGTTTATTATTTCTGTCAAAGGGTATTGTTATTCATTATATATTGAATATTTTTCTTTTGTATGAAGGATATTATCTGTGCCCCACCAGGCAATTTTTTTTCCCCTACCTACTGCTCGAGGAAGATGTGTTGTTCATAATCTTTTGTAATTTTAAATTTTCTTACAGAGTGGAGGTTTATTCGATAAATTACATGATGCAATGTTTCCTACTGTGAATTATGGAGATCCATATAAGGATTATTTACCACTTGAAAGCATCAGTGGTCAATTTTCGACATCAGTAGGCTTTTGTCGATCATATAACACTCTATCAAATCATTTTCTCTAAAATTTTGCATTATGAAAGAAAATTAATAATGCAATTAAAATTAATTTAAAAAAATAAAAGAAAATTAAATTTTTTCTTTCAAAAATTTTGATTTAATTCTGCTATTTTGTTAGTTATTGAAGTTTTATAAAAACTTAAATAATTTCTATATAAATTTTGTGGTCTTTTTAAGCTAGCAATCCGCTTTTCAAAAAATCAGCAGGGTCGATATCATTTTATTTATCACAATTGTTTCAATTATCGTGTATCTGGATTCAGTAATCGTGTGGCAGTTGATTTTACTGTAAGCTAAATATTATCATTTTTTCAAACATAATAATGCAATCAATTCATTTTATCATCATTTTAGGTTGATATCGTGGAGAAGAATTTAGATTCTTATTTGACAGCTGGAGATATCATAAAGCCGAAGCTATTTTTATTCATGTCTTCCATTTTTGGTATTGCGGCTTTATTGTGGGTTTATACTATTTGCCACTCTTCGTAAGTTTTCTCGCGATTTTTTAAAAGTAAAATAACTTCTTTAATCAATTAATGTTAACAAAATATAATTTATTTTTAAATTTCTGGCTTCTCAGCGTGTTAAATTTTACAGCTACTCTTTCAATTTTTTTTTCAGTCCTTCACTTGTATTTCGAGTCCATTATTTAATGGTTGCATTGGTTATTATTAAATCACTGTCACTTTTCTTCCATGGAGTTAACTTTCACTTTGTTTCATTATATGGCCATCAAAAGGAAGCTTGGGCTATTGTTTTTTACATAACGCATTTGTAATTATTCAATCATCATATATCACGATAATTTTTAGATTTCATTTTTGATAGATTTTTATTTTATTTTATTGATGAACTTATCTTTTGTCATTGTTTTTCCGCTCTTGATAAATTTCCCTTGGTTATTACTGCTTTAAGAATTTGCACATTTAGACTAAAAGGTGCCTTGCTTTTTGGGACGATTATACTCATTGGTACGGGATACACCTTTTTTAAAAATTTCCTAACAGATCGCGATCGTCGTTTGTTTATGTTCGTTATACCTTTGCAGGTTCGCATCTTCAGAATTATGCAATATCATTTCCTAAATAAATTCCATATTTTACCATGCAAAATAGGTACTAAAGACTCTAAACTGGTCTTTTTTCATCAGTTTGATTGCAAGATAATATTTATAATATTTTGAATATACAGAAGGTTTTTTGTCATTTTTGTTAATTTTTCTCAATTCTAGGTTCTTGATAATGTAACTATGATAATAATTGAAGAAAGTGAATTCGGTCAACAAGGTTACCAATTTTGGCTTCAAATATTCATCTTTTTTGATATTATCTGCTGCATGTCGATTCTTCTACCAATTATTTGGTAATTTTGTTACATTTCATTCTATGTCTAATTTATTATAATTAATTTATTTATTTTCATTAATTTCTAGAACCTTATTTTCTCATTATTTTTTAACTTATTTTCAAAATTTTTAGGTCAATGAGACATTTGCAAGAAGGTGCTACGACTGATGGAAAAGCGGCTTTCAATTTAGCAAAATTAAAGCTGTTTCGACATTTTTATCTAATAATTATAGGTTATATATATATAACTCGTGTAATTAAATTCCTTATTGAGGTAATTTTCTGATTTTGAATTATTTTTTTAATTTTTTGATATTTCATCATATTTATTCTTTGACTTTTTGTTTTATCATATTTTTTGATATAAAAAAATATCATTTAAAGATACATTTTGATTTTATATGTAAAATTTGTAAAAATAAATGCGCATATTCTAGTTTATTGTGCCATTCAATTATGATTGGATTACCGATGCTCTAGTCGAGCTTTCAACATTATTTTTTTTTATCGTTACGGGTCATCAGTTTCGGCCTCAGGAACAAAATCCTTATTTAAAATTGACTCAGGATGATATGGATACTGAAGCGTTCGTTATATCTTCATTATTTTTCATTATTTTTTCCATCATTTTTCATTTTCGCAAATTATCCAGAATTTTAAAAAATTCAGTTTTTTATTTATTTTTTTCAAGTTGTCAAGGACAATTTTCAGTGTGATTCAAAACGGTATTTTTGCTAATGTTTCTCGTGTTAAACGAACTGCACTGCGCGATGAGACCCTTGACGAAATTCCAGGCATAGTTGGCGGTCACTGTTTGGAATCAGAAGAAAGTGATGTTGAGGATATATTTAATATGAATAGTATGAAATCTTTACTTTCTGACAGTCCACCTGTGTAATGTTTTAATTTTTATCGATGCTTTTCTGCGAAAGATCAATGATTTTTTTAGTCATAGTTAATATTTGCATGCAAATATGCAATGCATAATAATATGCATTTTTGATTTTGCTGTCCATGGCATTTGTCGTCTTTTTTCATTTTTTTACTGGTTTTCAAGATCATATAGGTAATGCATTAGAAAGCACTGTTAATAGTCGAAAATCTTTCTGTGTTATTGAATGAAAAGAAGGATTATTCAGTGTGTTACTGTATTATATTATACTTAATATTTTCATTCTATGTTTGATTTTTCATTTTTCATCGTTGGTTTAAGCGAAGTGATAACCTCATATTGTTTTGTTTTCTATACGCTCTTTCTTTCTCATTGATGGACTGTATGAATTGAATGAAATTGTTATAGAAAATTAAATGAATATTTGATAAGAATGTTCAAATTAAATTAAATTATATTTATCGCTGTCATTGTCGCTGATAAGAAGTACTTTAGTATGTCTCAAAATATCTGTTGAGTTGTGGTATTTCTTAAATAATTTTGGTCGTAATAAGTGTAAATAATATGTGCAATGCTTATGGTTATTCATCTCAAAAATATTTAATTTCGTATTGCTATAATTTGTTTCTATTTAAATATTTCCAAAATTTTATGATGGAATTCTTCAACGGAAGTAAAAAATAACAGTGAAGAGTAAGAAAAACCTTCGCATTAAAATAAATGTTTTGAAGCTTTTTTTTCGTATTTTTTTAAAGAGGACAAAAGACAATCATCCAGCTTAGCTGTTAAATCGTTTCGTTTCTTTAAATCGTTCTTTTAAATCCTTTTAAATCGTTAAATCGTTCTTAAAGAGATAGGCTATCGGGAATAATGTGTCATGTCATGTTGGTCGTTGTAAAAATAAATGTTGTAAATGCTTGATAACTATCGGTGTTTGACGAGTGCCGTATAGTTCTGCTGCTTCGTTAAGACTTTTGCAGCTGATCGTTGGCGAAGCTGTTGGAAAAGGCGACGAGCCAGATAACCTCTCACTCTTCTCTAAAATAATGTTTCTATTTGCAATTTATAATTTGTGCAAAATGTGATGGTATTGCAAAAAAAGACCTGTATAACAATTGCTGCTTCGTTGCACTTTTTTCTTTCAGCTTGTAAATTTTTCGATATTCGACGAGCTATATAACCGCGATAATGACGCTAAAATGTTAGAAATCTGCCGGGATGCCATGAGAAAATTAAAAGTTTGACTAAAAAACTCGTTTATTTAGGCATAAAATCATAAAAAAGATTTTATTTCTGTTTGAAAATTAAATCAAAAAATTGTAAATCTGATGTAGTAAAGACAAAATTCTGATTTGTATCAAAAGTTTTAAAAATTTTATTAGTAAACTGATTGCAATAAAATATAATGGAAACCTGAATGGTGCATGCAGCCTGGTTTTTTTGACTATTTTCAATTTTCAGAGCATTCAATAGCTTTTGAGCCAAGTGAATACGATATGCTCGCTAAATTTAATTTTCTGATTTAGCTTTGCTTACATTTTTTTCTGTGGCCGCCAGGCCGTTGCTGGTTACGTTCGCTGGTCGAACCACACAAATTTTTTGCAGGGAATGACTGGGAAATAGAAGTGCACAGGTGAGCACCACAAGAGCATAGTTTATTAATTTTAATAGGTTTAATTGAGATTTGATTCAGAAAAACTATTTTTTTTGAAATCGAAATTATTTTAACTAATTTTGAAATAGTTTTTTTAAAAAAAATTTGAAGTTCCACGTGATTTTTTCTTTTAAACTCTTATTCAATTATTCGATTAAGTTTCAAGTTCTCTCGATGAAATTTCCTCATTTTTATCAATTTGGAAGATCAAAATTTTATTTTATTTTATTTTATATTTTTATTTTTTATAAAAATTTTCTTTATAATTCTAAAACCTATTCTGTTGTCCGAGTGGTTGCTGCTTAGATTATCGTCCCACTCGTCAAGGTTCAAATAGGAATAAAAAAGATGCAGAGGATCCATTTGTACATTTCTCCAAGTGATTATTCCCTAGCTAAAATTTCTAATCATATCAGTAGTCAGTGGTGCGAGCCTATGGTGTCCACTTACCACTATTATTATATAATGATTTTTTTAAAGGTCACTCATCATTACTGGTTAGACTCGCTCTTCCGCTTTTTTGCACTAGAAATATAATAGGAAATCCCTTAGGAATCCAATAGAAATACAGATAAGTCGCCGGCATCACTTGGATTTTTGGACAGTTTTATTCAGTTTTGCATCGGCGCTCTGAATTGATCAACAACCCATTGACTCACGCTGTTCTTCTTTGTTTTTCTCCGTTGACACTGACATTGCCGCACAGCGAACGGTGATGATTCGAAATCAAACCTCTCAGTGGTAATTATCTTATCATTGAACCATGCTTACTGCTTAGACTAGTCCGACACCATCACTAATAGTAATAGAAGCCACTCTCTTTTCTATCGTCAAAGTTGATATATCGCTGGTCATCCTGTTCAAAAACGTAAGTTTCTTGACTATATTAGTCCAGGTCTTGATTGGTCCACCTCGCCATCCACTGATATTTGAGCGATGACGATATTAGTTCTTATTTCGTAAGGATCTGTCGGTTCCCCAGACTTACGGCGATTTATGCTGATAAAAATATCTTTATAAGTCGAATGATCTCTGGAATACCGTCGCGTTCGTTCCATCTCCATCACTCTCCAAAGCACCGTTCTATCAACTGAATCGAAGGAAATTGCAAAATCGATGGAACAGTGACGGTTGGTTGCAAATATTTGAAGCGATGTTTCAACATTCTTTTTAATAGGATCTTGGTTGGGCGCATATTGCTGTCTCATACTGCCATAAGTTTATTTAGTAGAATGGCAGAGAAAATTTTCCCCAAGATGTATAGGAGTGCTCGATAATTGTCACAGTATCCTGTCACCTTTCTTGGAGATTGGGAGCAGAACTGTTTGCTCCAGTCATCTGATATTATTTCTTTTTTCCATATCAGAGAATACTTTTGTTGAAGGTCTATCTATTATGAAAGGCGGCGGACAATATTTAAAGGACAGCAAGAATCCATTTTGGTCAGAAAAATGAGTTTTATTGGCTTTAAGTTTCTGAATAGCAGTAATCATTTCCTTTTCTGCTGGCGGTTTGCAGTTGCAAGCATATGGCTCGACGAGCGATTCAGTTATGTCCAGGAAAACAGATGGCGAATCGTGCTTAAATTTCCCCTAAAAGGATTCCTTCCATCTCATTAAGCGATTTTCTTTAGTAGTATTACCATGCATATCATTACTATATCATTTCACTGACAGTTCACTGAGTTATATTTGTTTCATGAGGAAGACGAATAGTTCCTATTATTGCCTAATTGAGCCACTGCCTTTCAAAGGCCATATTACTCCAAATATGATATCTAACTCGCCAAGCTACTCTTGTTCTAATTTTTCGAAGCATCAAATAATCAGGATCCCTTGACATTCGTGCTTTGCCAGACAATTGCTTTCGATGCCCAACAAGTGCAATTCCTACTAGCAAATCCTAATATGGAAGTGGCTAACTTTCGAGATGTGTTGCAGACATGTCTTTAATTGGAACCACTATGTGCGGTTCCAGAGATGCCACTGATATTCATATCACTGAGGTGGTTCAGTAATTGGTTTAAAATGCGCCTACTGTCTCCGAATCTTTTAGTTAGAGGTTAAAGATCTTGGGAGATAATTGTCGAAATATGTTGTTTATTGCGAATTATCAGTTTTATACGAATCTTTCCCTGAATATAACAAGCCTGATCCATGAAGAAGATAAGTTTCAGCGCCCCCAACAGTGATGACTATATAGTACGGAACTCTTCTAACGGCGATTGACTAATATATATACAATTTGGTTGGAGTGTTATCTGGAGAGGTTCACGTGACTAGATGTCTGGTACCGGAAGCATGCGTTATAATAAAGTCCTCGTTGTTAGGCAAAACGAAGAAGGCGTTCACCATTGGCGCACTAGACCACGCACTAGAGCCAAATTTACCAATTACCGATTTCATCGTAGCAGCATCGTAACCCCATGCGCGCATTCCAGTCTCTTCCATGCCACTTTTCGGTAGAGATCCGATAGTTGTTAGCAGTTCGGCACTTCCATTCCGCACAAAATTTATCCTTGGTCATCGGTGCATAAAAATGGAGCATATAAATTGATACTGAAATATTGCAGAAGTTTCCCATGAAGCGAGTATAAACCATACGGTTTACCGCCTTCCTCTGTTATCACGGTAGACTTTTCCAGACTCTAGTTGCTCGGAATATCACAATTATAAAAACAGTACCACTATTTGAAGCCAGATTGTAAAGTAAAACATGAAGCCCGAATTACATGGAGAAGACGGATCTCCCGATAAGCAAGCAATATCCACATGGTATTTAGAAAGAAAGTGGACAGTGATCGCTTGGCTTGGCCTATAAGCATCTCAGCTATGGCAAACACCTTGCGGCGCATGGAGATGCCAACGGACAGCCTCTTGTTTCCCTTGATAAGTAATTATCCTGGTTTGGAAGCACATCTTGTGGACAGCCTCTTGTTCTGAAGCCTTGGGGTTATTTTACTCTACGGCTGGATTGCATACTTATCGCAAGTGCCACAGGACTGGATATATCATAGTGCGGAGGGAGGAGCCGCCATGCCAAGAAAATCAGATCCGTTTCATCATAGAATCACTTGAGAATAGAATTACAGGTGGGTCCTCAGCAATCACTCGGTTTTTTTAATAATCATGGCAGATTTACTCTTCAAAGATTAAGGAGAAAAAGTAACGACTGAAAGAGACAAAAAGTAAACAAGTAAACTTTAAAAGAAAATTGGCATGGTTGAGATTATCCAAAATCTTTAAAAGGTTCGGGAAAAACATATGAGAGCGATTTATCGATTGATATGGGCAGAGCACCTTGCCTGCACGCCCACAATCAATCAATCATAAAATCAATAATTAAAATAGAGAATTTTAACAAAATTAAAATATGTATAATATTTGTTGAATAAAAAATAAATTTTGGTTTACGATGAATGGATAAGAGAAAATGGTTTAATAAGGTTCACCTGAATGGTGACGGCTGCTTCATTCTTGCAGTCATTTACGGCCTATAAAATGCAGATCAAGAAAAAGGATAGTCGGCACTGATAATGATAACATCGACATATTGAATTTTATTTATTCGATGCTTATCGCGGACAGATTTTTGGTGAACGGATTTTTTTTATCATTTTCGCTAATAGAATTCAACAATAAAAACAATTTAGCGATGAGTAAATAAGAATAAGTGGTCAGCATACATTTCTATCCAGACTTTCTCTGCTGGCTGTTGGTATAGGCAAAATTTTCACCTCGGAATCAACTGATAGGGAACGATAGGGATGTGACCCCTCACTGTCATAATCCTATGCCTCTGAGCAGGGTATTTAAAAAAAAATTTTGCGGCCATATGACACCCATGGAGTTGTGGAACATTTCAAGTGGAGAGGAAAGGAGGTAGGGGAAAAGTTGAGAAAAGTGAGGACGCAGAGGGAAACTGCCAAGAGGAGTATTGTGCCGTTAAGTGGATCGCTATGTAGAATTTAAAAGTTTATTTTCTACTTTGAAAAAATTCCAAGTTTCGCATGAAAATGGGCACTGCCACTTAGGTAATTTAGAATTAAATATAATTTTCGTGATTTATATTTTGGTTAATATTCAAATCTTAAAAAATGTATATTATGAAAGGTTTAATTTAATTTCGTCTTATTACAGCCACATTGCCATTTATAAACGGCTTACATCTACATTCTTCAAGCAATTAATATTTTATTTTACTGGAAGTACCAGGACAACCTCGCGCCACGTAGCTGCTCTCTTAATCAAAACCGAAATCTTCATTCGCGATAAATTCGACAAGCTCAATTTCGACTTCGATTTGTTTCATTCCTCTCAAGCGTTTACCGGACAAGCTGGCTGGCTGGCTGGCTGTCTCGTTTTAATTTCGGATATTATAGAATTTCCCAATGAAAATTTTATTTTGGAACAGAACAGTGTGCAAAATCTGATTTCTTTTATAATATTTACTTGTCGAATTGTTTATTACATAATCACGAGGAAAAAAATGCAAATTTGATTTCATGGAAGATTTAGACTAAATGACTATTTAAAAAAATTTGTATGGCGAATTGCAGTTCAGTGACCTAGTCATAAATAAAATTCCCATGGTCGACAAATCCATTTGTGCTAAAAGCAGCTAATATCAATGGAATATTAAGAATGCCTTGTAGTTCTGCAGAGAGAGCTGTCGCTTCAGACAAGATTCGAGAATAGCTACGGCAATTTCTGGATTAATGTGGAACAAATTTCTTCAGCTTTATGTGAGATAAATCAGAGAAATAGATTTTTCAAGTTTTTATTTACTTGAATCTGGTTTCAGTAGAGTCCTTAATCTAATATAAAAGTCCGAAACAAATTGGTGAAGAGGATATTTCGGTTACATTCCCAGCCAAATATAAAAAAATCATGCATTTTCACACCTACAAGAATCAGTCCAAACGATTACTTTAAACAATATTGTACTTCGAAATATTAAAAATGAATTTAAAAATGAATTTAGTCTAGAAATATTCATTATAAAAAATTATTATTAATTAGTTTATTAATGAATGGGGTTGCTGAGGTGAGCAAGTAGTCAGGGGCTATGGGACAAATCGGCTCGAGAACCACTGATCTAAATCTGAATCTCTATCTACTCGATTATCCTGTCCCAGAGCGATAAATAGTTTATGATGCATTCACTAATAAATTTCAAAATATTTTTCATTAAATTATGGATTTTGAATTGAATTGAATTGCTAAAAATGCCAGTAACCTGCATTTTAAATCGCTTGTAATGGCGAAGTCTTCGGCAATCGTTCACACATAAAATCAAAGCTATCTAAAATTTATTCGTTATCTTACGAAAAAGACATTTTAACGAAAATTTGCAGCCGAAAAGATTAAATGAAAATATTTTAATGATCAGACTTGTACAAATGAAAAAAAAACAAATCCACTAACTTTGAGAGAGCGGCACTATTAGTGGTAGTTCAGTGCAACTAGACGCTCCAACTTGAAGTATTCGAGTATGAAATTCTTCCTGTAAAAGTTGAAGAAAGAAAGGAAACCTTTTAATACAATGCTTTTTTATAAGCATTCTTCATTAAAGAAGGCGAAACGTGTCGCTCGAGATTTTTCAGCGCATGTCATCATCAACAGAGGCAGAGACAATATAGAGGCCATAAGACGACATAGTTATTATTATTTCACTAGTTGTTCTGGCCGCAGAATGAAGAGGTAGATGAGATGGTCGAATGCTGCATTAGTTCGACTCAGCTCTGGCTCGTCTTTCTTGTCCTTTAAATTTGCCAAGAAGAGTGAAATTCGGATGGTGGTGGATGGCTATAACTCGCATCTCTATCCTCAAACGACTTCCTCGAGGAGAAACCTCATTCTAATAATCAGTGGAACTAATTAAGAGGATGCTAAATGCATAACGAATCAAAATCAAAATTTGGTTATTTTATCCATAGCTATTCAAGTGGTATTTAAGCTTCTTTGCAGTCGTTATCCAAGAATTTAAAATTGCTCGAAAGAATTACCAACGCGGTTAGAACTAATTGCAGTGATGCATTTCGGAAATTTTTCTTGGATGCTTTGCTATGTAAGCGGTTAATAAGCAAATAAAGTTCATTCCGAGTAATTTCGTGGAACACCCCACAACCATATATTACAAATCGATTTAATACGGATACTATAACAAAGACTTGGATAGTTCCAAAATAAGATACTGAGAATTTCTCGTTTAATTGACGTTTGTATCGGCGAATTTCGTTATGATTCATTTTTCGCGAAGATAAGAAAATGTTATATTTGTGTACTGTGATATTCGCCAAGCTTTAATGGCAAAATATTACAAGAATTTTCAGGGAAATCAAAATTTTTGCGAGAATTTGTTTATGATTCCAAATAATATTGGTGCTTGAGGAGGTGGAAGGGAGATGGAATTATGGGTAAAACTTGTCCGCCAGACAGTCAGGTAGGAGTAAAAATGTTGGTGGGAATGGCAAAATGATGGCACTGTGGTTCGAATTTTCCTTTAAAGAAATTTCCAGTTTGTCCACGCCTGTCAATGGACAAGAATCGAACCCAAGTGGCTTGGCTTAGTTGAGGTAATGTACCACGCGACATCCTTAATTTGATGATAACTCTCTAAGCCTTCGATTCGCGTATCTTCTTCCTTCCTTTACTTCCTTCCTTTAACTTCCTTTTCTTTTTATCCATCACATATTCTTTTTTTCTTATAATCTTTTGGTTCTCTTTTAATTCACTTAGTAACGTATTTCCCCACATATTAAGATAAATGATTTTACTTAGAGAAAAACCATTGGTGAAGGCCTAATTCCATCTTCCTTATTGGCGAAATGAACAAATAATTGCGATTCTTTTCCCTCATGCAGACAGGCTGATCTTCATCTCATCTCATCGAAATCACATGGCGCTTAATATCACTTAATAAAAAGTTTTATAAAATTAGGGTTAACATCAGCCAACTTGTTTTTTCTAGCAAAAAGCATTCCACTTAAGCTAATTTATAAAAAATTCATTTCTCGGAACAGTGAAAAAATAGATTTAAACAACAGTGCAAATCGAAATGCTAAAGAAAATAATAGGATAATTGAAATGAAAATGAATAACTAACTAACTAATCAACCGGATTTACTTATTTACCTTAGATTTTTGGCAATTGAGAGTGAATAAGTGCTCGCTAAGTGGTGCTTGGTTGATGAGAGTAAGCAATTGTTCAAAATTTTCGTCTCAAAAAATTGCTTCACATAAACGACTTTTTTTGATTTAGGTTCTCTCTAATGAGATAAGGTGCTTTCGCCAGAGAGTCACCTGTATAGAGGCACAAGTGGTTTCCCAAGCACCACTCATATAATTCTTCAAATATCAGATTTGTTTAATTTAGATTAAACTTAAAAAATGAAAATGAGCTTAACAAAACCACCCAATAAATGAAAAAAACGATAGCTAAAGAACTAAAGAACTTGGATTCACTTGAGAGAAACTGAACAAACAATTTGAAAAGGCCAAAGCCTCCATAGCCTTTTTTCATCGAGTAATACCAGTTTCAAATGATATTTATCCAAAAAGTTATTGCAATGGTCGATCTTTTTATGTCGTGAATTCTAGGAAACATCCACATTTAAGACTTTATCCGATAAAACTTTTTTCACCTTTTCTTAACCCATAAAATCTCGGCTTTTTTTGTAATTTTTCATGATTTTCTCCGCTTGACGCAATATTTATTGGTTTATTAAAATATTTTATAAGGGCGTTTTGAAAGTTTTAAATAGAACTATTCCAAACAAGGGAAATAGTGGGTTTAGTGGGTTAACATTTGTTCACAATTTGTCGATTATAGATTGTATTCATACTGAAATTCGGCAAAATTTTTTGGGTATTCTGCGAATGTATTGTCATTATTTTGAACTATTTATTTGTATTTCATAATTTATTTTTATTTTTATTCAGATTTTTTTTTCTAACAGCATTAATGGTTATCATTAATGGTTAGGCTGGCTCCAACGGCTACAAGGGTAAGACATTTCCAAGCGGCACGGTCTGATGCCGTGGTCGACATTAATAAAAGCCATTCCTTTTTCCATCGTCTAAGTCCATATATTGCTGGTCCACCTATACGTTAAAAATCTTTTCTCACCGTATCAGTCCAGGTCTTGATTGGCCCACCTTGCTTTTGACGCCAACCGTCACACGGTTTAGCAAATAACGAAATATGCGACAACTCTTGTGGTGAACGATGGAGAACGTGCCCTAACCATCGTAGGCGATGCTCTGTAATAACATTATTAATACAAGTGGTATCTGAACGAAGGTGGATGCGACCATGTGATATTTTAACTTTTCGACGGACTCGTGCATCTTAGACATGAGTGGTCAAAGGTAGGTAGATTCTTAATATCCTCCACTCTCACTGGCCATGACTTAGAGCAATATAGCAAGATCGAACGAATCACGGCTGTATAGTTGCGGATTTTCGTTTTAATGGTGATTTCACGACGTTTCCTGAACCTGGAGAACTCATTTCTAGCTATCGTGATCTGGGTTATAATATCGCCTTTTGCCTGGTCATTTGTTATTATAGTGGACCCAAGGTATTTAAAATCGGTCATTTCCTCAATCCGCAATGAATTTATAAAAAGAGGCATTTTATCAGCTTTTTGCACATAAGACGAAAAGACTTTCGTTTTGTTTACATTGACTCTGAGTACGATTCTTGCTGCGCACGTTATTGACATTATTTGTATTTCGTCATAATTGTCAGCAAAAAGGACTACATCATCAGCGTATTAAAGATCTGTGATACGATGCTCTGGACTGATCTGGACAGCTCTTGTCGACAAGTTTTTTCAGATATTATCGTTGCGTTGAATGGAGCGTTTTTGAACTTAAGAATATTTTTTGGCGACTGTTTGCCAATAATTTTTGATTTTTGCTTAATTTATATCAAATATGAATAGAAAATGAACATGCACAAAGACATTTCTAAAAATAATTTTTTAAAAAATAAATAGTAAATTTTTTCTTTTTCGTGTTTTTAACTCTTCGGTTGTGCTGGAGGTCCATCTGCTTTACCAATTTCAACTTATTTCCAATTCTCGCTGGGAAATATCTCATTTTACTCTAAACCTAAGAGTGACTATAATCAGTGTGATGAAGTGGTGAGAACTACCGAAAAAACTTGATCACCGCCGAATCTAAAAAACAAAATCCATTTCCATTTGTCCAAAATCCATTTGGTTCCCAATTATATACATAAAAATCAATGTGTGGCCTCCATTTTAATGATTTCCCGGTTATTTTTAATGACTTGCTGATATCATTCAACGATGGATTTGAAATTTAGCAAAGAAACTGAGTTTTTCGCAATAATTTCCGCTCATTTTATTCAATTATTTATTATTGAATTAATATTATAAATGATTTACAATTATATTATTGATAAATTTCTTTATCCAACCTATAAAACAAATTAAATCAGATTCAATTATTCTATGCTCAAAATTTCCCTATTCTCGTTTATGTCCTCGTCTGAGTAGCTGCAGGAAGTAAATCGCCAATCAAGACTGTCGACTGCCGACTATATGTTTCAAAGAATTTGTCGGCTTTGGTTTTATCTATAATGAAAATATAAATTGATTTTTGACGAAAATAAATCCGAGGTCCTAATTTATTCAAAGCATATTGTAATTAAAATTAAAGAATATTCGTAAATAAGGGATCAGCGCTCACCATTTCTGGTTATACCGCTGGCTGGTAATACGGTTTCTGCAGAGAAACGTTTGGCATGTCACAGCATTCGCCAGCAACAACGGCATTTTTAAATGAAAATTATACTTCTGTCAGGGACAGAAGAGAAGCCCTTGCAGCATGTCAACCCGACAAACAAAGAACTAATCCATCGGTTTATCATTCTCCTGCTATTCATTTTTAAATCGAAAAAATAAGCAAAGAATTCGATTTCTAAAAGTGGGAAACTATTGTTATTATTCGAGAATGATGAATCCAATGATTATATAAAAGCCATTTCTGAGGCTAAATAATTTGGCAAATGAAATCAAAGGCATTTTTTTTTGAATATTCTACGGCCTTTTGATCAGATGATAATATATGAAATTTTTTATATGTTATATGTTATATTAATTTGGAACAAATTCTTACCTTTTTGGCTTCTAACTTCACTATTTGAACATTTCTGTACGGACTGCACTGACTGATTTCTTTGTATCAGCCGTCGAAAACATATCGTTGAAATAAATATATTATAGGATTCAAGTATTATGAATAAACTAGATACTCCAATTATTAACATCACTGGCCAAAAAACAATAGTGTCTGCAGTTGTATATATATAAAGTTATTCAAAAACTTTGGGTCATTTTATGACCTTTTTTTGAAGGGCCATAACTTTTTTAAAATCAGTGTTCTTATTCAAAATAAGCGCCTTTACTTCTTTTAAAGTGACGCAAGTCCATTTATCTTTCACTTAAAAGACCGAGCTTTTAGAACCAATGGATTGCCGGAATATGGCTCCTTTTTCCGAAAGTGTTACTCTGAGAAAGTTGTCGAGAGAATGGAAAAAGTAAGGTCTAAGGATTGGAAACGATTTTGATATTCAACTCGACAAAATTTTCTTAAGTGAATCTTGTGTAGCATTTATGACGTTGTTGTGTAGCGTTATCGTATGGAATGATGGTTCTGTTTTTCTATTTGTAAGTGTTCCAGTGGATTGCTTCCAAATCTTTATTATACGATTCAATTATAATCGCTTCATCAGGTTTTAAGAAATTATAATAATCAGCCGTCCAGTAGACCACTGAACAATGAGCATTTTCTTCGAGGAGGTCATTTTGCCATAGATCGAGAAGGTTCATCCCTCCAATTATTGAGCAAAACTTTTCGTGTTGGAATTTTCATCGCAAGTAAAACTGGTCCAAGAAAAGGATTATTTTTAAATTAACAGCAAACAGACCTCCAAATTCTTTACCTCAGTCAATTCATTTGTCTAGCTTTTCCTTTCTTCCAGTTACGCGGTCCCATACAAATTTCAAGTTCTTATTCTGCTTCTAGGACTAGCCTTCACCAATTCATTTAGGACAATGCGGCATTCATTTACGAAACTTGAAGGTAGTTCACAATGTGGTAGTTCACAATGATTCCCATCAAGGGACCTCGAAAAGAGGTCAAGCCCATGATGGTCCGATCCTAATTCAGTTCGATGATCCACGCTAATGATCTCTACATTTCTCTCTCTACACTTTTTTTCCACATTTTTTACGAAAATTATAGACCATATACACATAAAACTCACCTTTTATCACGTACTGGACTGCGAAACCAATAAGTGATCCAGAAAAAACGATAGATAGAAAAGAAAGAAGCAGATGAGGTAACATAAGGTATGGTAATGAAAGCTGAACCGAAATGAACGATGCAACCACAGTTATGAGATAAACAATCTCAAAAAAATTGTAGATTACCTTAGGCAAATGAAGATTAAATGAATCTGTAAATTATTTTATTTGCTGCGACTGAAAAATATTGATCAGAGAACTCAGTTTTTCCATATTCAAATAAAAATTCAAAAATTCAATGAATTTGTAAAGATGGAAAAAATTTGTCATACATTATATTATTCCAATGTTCCCTTTTATTTCAATAAATTCAATAAAATTTGGTAAATTTCCGCGCATGTAAAAGAAATAGTGGGGAAGGAAAAGTTTGATATTTTGTAAAATTACATATTACAATATGATATAAAAGTGATTAATAATTAGCTCTGAGGTCGCACCATTTCCACCTGGGGCTTACTTCGTTGGCTGTGGTGGATGGTTGGTTACGAATTTTTTGTTTTGCTAACGAGTTATTTGGAGATAGCTCACAGGTAGATTGCTAGTATCACTCAGACTTTTTGGTAACAGGTTCACTCTTGTTAGCAATAGGGATAGAATCCTTGAATAAAACTTTCACCATAATCTGAACCATTATCCACTCGGCTATCTTGTCCCTTATATAATATTGTAAAAAATAAAGAATGAATCACCAAGAACATGAAAAGTGGCAAAATGAATTTATGTCGTATCTTTCCAATCTTTCCAAAATCCGATTGAATCTCCATGTATCGCTCTCCGCCTTAAAACTGTCCAGATGATGATTATTTAATATTTTATAGAAATATAAGTAAGTCTAAAAAGACAAATAAATGATAAGTACTCACATACAGTTGATAAATAAGAGGGAAAGAGTAAATAGCCATCAAAAATTACGACCACTAAGATATATTACTCGGAGATATATCAGATTTTCTCACCTTATGATAATATTACAGTTAAAAATTATAGGAAGAAAGAAATTCGAAAAGAAATCTCAAATAAATTGAGAACAAGTAATCATGCTAGTTATTGGAGGGAAGCCATAATTGCCTACAATTTAAATTATACATCTGAAAATTTAATTTTCTAAAAAGCGATCATAGCAATCTAAAAATTGAAATGGAAATAAAAAAGACATATTTTTATGAATCTCTAAAAAATATGCATTTTTCTATTGTGCAGCTATTTCATTAATTGTGGAATTTGGAAAGGTTTCAAACAAGGTAATCTTCATTACGAAACTGGCTGGCTCAAATGAGAGTCACCTTGACTGGAGTCATTGGTGAAGAAATACAGGTGAACCTTCACTACCAAATTCAGCTTAATTTTATATGGTAGTAATTATGCGATTAATATAATTTTTTGATAACCTTGAAAAAAATTTGCCAACGTAAAAGCGAGCATATGCGAATAAATTAAGGTCTCTGCAAAATAAACACTCAAACATGCAGTGTGCATTTTCATTAGACCACAAAGATATTTTTCATTTTTCGTATTCATCTGTTAATACCTCTGTTAATTCTGCAAAGAAATTCGGTAAAAATTCAATTATTTGGATTCGATCGCATATCCACGAATCAGTTTGTTGTAAAATAATTATTAAAATTATAATTAATTCGCATCTGTGTGACTAAATCAAGAGAAGACACTAAGAAGTAAGAGGGGCAATGAGAAAATTTAGAAAATCACAGAAAAATGCCAGTATAAATCACAAATTGAAAATTAGAATGCCCAAAATGAACTGATGAACAAAATATTTCCAGTCGTTTTATACGGATTGGTGATAAAAAAGGAGTTAAAAGGAGATTGGATACATATTTCCAAGTTATGGAAGAAAACCCTCAACACATCGTCGACAGAACATTCAACAAATAAAGGGACCTTAGAGAAAATACTATAGAAAAAGAAGCATAGGTTCAGGTTAAGCCATTTGATCGCATAATACGGAGAAAAATTTTTAATGCTGAGAACAACAAATAAAAAACGAGGAAACAAATACTTATAATAAAATATCAGATAAATTATTAAGGTAGTCATAGCATTACAAGAAAACTGGAGCGACTGGAAGAAAGGTGATCTCTTACGGTGATGGCAATGATGCGAATAATTAAGTTTTTTACAAAATATTCGTCAAAAAGGAAAAGAAATCTATCAATAGGAAAAAAATGGTTTTATATTACAAATGGACAAATAAAAAAATTTATGCTTATGTCGAGCCGTCGAAATGGTTCCATTCGTACCCTTTGACGGGGAAAGGGAGGTACTAATAAAAATAAAATTTAGGTTACCTAAAGGTGCACCGCTATCCCCAAATGACTCTCTGGCGAAGGGGTATCGTTTAATGGTAGTGCAAACAGCCAAAGAAATGGTAAATGCTTTTAGAAAAAAGAATTCTTCGGTACTTATCGGTCTCCTCGTTTCCTTCAGTATTTTTTCGAAATTATGATTGAAATTTTATAAAACAAATTAATTAAAAAACAAATTAAAGCATAACACGCACATTTTTTCAAATAAATTATATCACGAACACTGAACACTTTTTTATGACCAAAAAATATATAAAATATTTTTGCCAATTACTTCTATGAAATCTGTCTCAGCACAATATCTCGTCAACTGCCATGTGTTAGTTTTTTATGAGCATCCCTTTACATATTTGGATTCATTTTTTATATTTTAATGCACCTCAAGCAATATTAGATATGCGAACGGAAGACAGAGCCGATGGGCACTTGCTTGTCATGTTAAGAAAAGAGGATTCTGCTGCCTGCTTCTGACAAGAATTAATTTGCTTTAAAAATCCGGACGCTTGCGACATACCTCTATCACGAAATGATTCCCTGGCAAAAATTTCTGAACAACCAACTAATCTACCCTAATGGTTACTTTATTTTTTAAATAAGAAGTTTAGTTTAAAAATTTCCACAATATTTAAAATTTTGCAAATTTTTGATAAATTACTTAAAATTTTCATTGTAGTGCCAATTTCTAGAGTGCGGAAATTTTAATATTTGGCCAATTGGTTCGTAAATTTTTCAGAGTTAACCTACATAAAATGAGAACAATTTCCAATCATACGCTTATTTCAGTGGCTCAGATTTTATAAAAAATTCTAGCGAGCTGACTGTGAACGAAAGATTTTTTATCAAATTTGGCTGTAATTGATTAAAATTGTTGAAACCCAATTTCAGTGCGAATTTTAACAAGGCGATCAAATTATTAGATTTCAACTGAGCATCTTCAAAATATTTTTTGCATAAAGCAGTCAATTAAAATTGAACAGTTGGAGGAAAGGGCGAAGGGGAAAGATGACGGGGAAAAAATGAAAAAGTGAGAACTCTTACGGAATTTAAAAGGCTAAATACAAAAATCTCTCTTTAAAAAATCTTACTATTGCAAATTATTTTCGAACATCTTTTTCAGTCTTTCAGTTGTTTTTTTCGCTAATATTGTTTTTTACTATCAATAAAAAAATATGCCATATTAGTATGGTACGAACCAATGCCAAAGAAATCTCGTCCCACACGACATAAAAAGAGCAGAATTCGTCCTAAGTTTTTGAAAAAACTTTAAATTTTACCTATAAGAAATTATTATATACCTACACCCTTTCTCATTCCCTGTGGATGATAAGAGGATCATCCTCAACTTCGATTGCTTTGCCAGAGGTTTCCGAGCTTGAGGAGCAAATAAATCCCTTTCTCACTCCCTGGATGGTAAGAGGATATAACAAAAATAGCTAGAAAACACATGAATAATCAACATAATTCATTGTATGCAAAAAAATAATTAATGAAAATTGCGACGTATACTGAAAAAAAAGGACGATAAAGCTACTGATGCTCATTAGAACGCAAGGAGACAAATAAATAACTGCCGTCACAGTTCACCTAAAAGCATTTAAAAGAAGGCAGAAGCGACGATTACTTAGAAGAATGACGAATGTTATTAGAATCAAAAGAAGTGTTTTAAATATTTTACAGTGCTTCTTCTTTGCTCTGAAAGGCTTCAAAATTCTATTGGCTCGTTGAATTTTCATTGCAGATTTCATTTTGAATATTCTAAATTCATTTTTATTTATTTGGAACATTAATCGGACCGAACACTGTTTAGTACAATAATCCAGATTTTATTAAATGCACTTAATTAAGAAAAGATAAAATCAGTGTTTTTCGAAAGATGAATCGCCCGAGGTGGGGTGACAGCGGAACATTCAGTGGACATTTGGCTAAGATTATTATGTTGATGATTTGGCTTTTGAAATCCGAGTGGTGTTGCTCACCTGTCTGCATTAATCTGCATCACTATGTGATAAAAATTTCTAACAGCAAAGCCAAATGGTGAATGCTCATCGCCTACTACTTTCAACCAAATCTATCAACATATCTTCAATATTCAAAGAATATATTCGCAACAAAAACAGGAAAAGCTTCCCAGAATTGATGAAAAATCTTTTCAGTTTGCATATATTTCATAAATTTTATGTTCCAAGGCTATAAGCCTGAAGTTGAAGATGAAAAAATAAGGATTAACTGGTTTCGCCATGAACGGATTGTTACAGTTTATACAAATGAACGGTTTGCACAAATCGCCTCCGTTTTTGTGCTCCAAAGGGGGTTCAGGCAATAAATTAATTAGAGCTAAAAGATTAGATTTAATGACTTATAGATAAGAAAAAATTATCAAAAATCGAACACGGCTGCAATTTTCAAACGACGAAAGACTTGTGGATGGCATTTCCTTGCAAGGACAATTAGCCACTAATGCGAGAATGAGAGAAAATCGTGCCATTCAAAATCATTTTTATATCAAAACTCACGCAAATAATGGGCATTCTTTAAAAACTACAATATAATATTTAATAAAACTTAAATACGGAGCGAATAAAAAGGACACTTGAACGGCCAATTCGTATCTGAATTGATGGAATTTGCAGAAAATGAAAGAAGTGAATAAATTTGAAGTGCTCATTTGGCTCAAATCGACTTCTATGACGCCGTTTTCGTTGCTATGCTCGTTGCACAGAGCAAAGTATCTGCGCCTAATAAATTAATTTATCTGATATCTAGACGTATGAAATAGAGTAGAATCGGCGGCGTTGCGAGGACTGTAATAATCGTATGCGTATTTTCCATCGAAAAGAACTTTTGGATTCTCACGCAGATTTTGGATTCTTTTACGGGTATCGTGGTACTTAAAAAGTGCAAGAAGTGAATACTCGCACTCCATGACGGTCGAGCAGAAGAGCCTTCGCTCTTATGTCAGCTTGCATTCCTCCTGGCTTACCTGATACTATTTCCTACACTTGTCGAAAACACTTGAAAATGGAAAATGAATCTACAACATCACCAGGATGCTATCTATAATGACAGGTTTATCAATGTCAAGGACCACATGGACCAAACTTGTGGTGTCTAGCCTCAGACTAAGCAATTCTCGACCAGTCGGCTACCATACCTCCACAGCTGGAAAATAGAAAATCGCCCTATAGAATAGCGCAGCTAAGTATGAATTGTCTCTGCCAGAGCCTCGACAGCGTCTCTCAGTTAGTTTGTAATTAGACCAAATCACGTTTTATCATCATGATCAAAAGACATAAAATTCAATAATATAAGAATATAACTCGATATCGATTGCTTTTAAAAAATTGCTTATCCTTTAAATTTCGATTTTTATTGCATATGATTAATTATTCTTTGATTAATTTTTTCATATCAACCGCCTCAGGAATCGTAACACGAAGCCTTTTTATCTTTTTCATGGCTCTATGCACCGCCTCCTTGGCCAAACTGTTTCCGGCCCAACATCGTCGACTAATGCCGTTTGCCACGTCCCATGTAAGCATCGAGTCGGCATTTTTTTCTGCATCCTGCAGTTAAACAAATTTTGAATAGATCAGCTCAAATTTAAATTTGTTAAATATTCCAAAAATATTCCGAAAATTCTAAAGTTTGCATTTTGCATAGCTCACCACCTCCTTTATGGATTTGAATCCATTCGGGCAACTTCTATTTTTGAGAAGACAATGGTGCTCATAGAGCTGAATTCCTTAAAATCGAGCATAAAAAGTTCGAAAATTTTATATGAGAAATTATGAACTAATTTACGTGGCTCCCATCGAGTACCATGCCAAATCCACCATTTATCACATCACCCCATCCAACTCCACCACCATTGTGGATTGATACCCAAGTGGCACCACGGAATGAATCACCGATCACATTTTGAATCGCCATATCAGCAGTGAAAGCAGACCCATCAGTTATATCGGATGTTTCTCGGAAAGGGCTGTCTGTTCCACTAACATCGTGGTGATCGCGACTAATAATTATGGGACCCTGAAAACTAATATTATTATCGCACCTCTTTTATTTAAAAAGCTTTTTGAAACTTAAGCTGACTTTCAATTTGCCTTCTGCAACGGCAGTATTGAATGCTTTAGCGATAGCAATTCGTCCTTCTAAATCTGAGTACAGAATTCTGGCTTGTGACCCAACGACTAGCTTGTGTTTATCAGCTTGCTTTATCCATTCACTGTTGTCGAGGTATTGTTGTTGAATCTCCTTAGGTACTATAAATTTAAATTGGGTTAACCTTTTTAGAATCATAGAGCTGAAGATCTTTTCGTTTCAGAGTCAAAATAATCGAATGGCAGATGTTTTTTGCAATTCGTTGCCATCGTCTCTATTCTCTTTATCTCCATGTTTCATTCAATTAATCAACTATTTCAAACTGATTCACTAACTCACCAGTCCACTCCAAATCCCTGTGACAAATTCCTAGGTTATTGTGGATAACTTCTATGATTTTAAGAAGTAAGGTAGCCGGGTGGTTTTCGCTCAGATTACCGCCTTCACCATCAAGGTCTGGACAAAAATTCCGAGCTGTACTGGTGACCTCTTTCTGTTTTTATCCGCAAGTGACCTCTCGCAAAGATTCCTCATCGTGCAAACAATCAGTGAAGCGACTAGTTAAAATGGTTAGCGTTAAATGCTTTACATATCTAATTCAAAAATTTATTTTTTAATGGTTTGAATTAATGCAAGTGGAAAATTTATAATAATCGGAAATCTACCATATAAATATTTGAATAATCGAAAGCGCAAATAATTTTACAGAAATATTATTAGATCAAATCACCTTTTTCGTTGGCTAATGCTTTAATAACATCATAAGCCAATTTGTCGGCGATTCGAAGATCGCTGGGATCAGCAGAGGCACAAATCCAACGGAATGGTCCAAAACCCATCGAAAATATATCGCTAGGATTTGATTTAAATTTTAAAAAATAACTGTGATATAATAAAAGTAATTGTGGCGAAAGATCGTGCGAAATTTTTGCTGAATAAACCGCGGCGTATCACACTTTATCTCTTCAGCGAATTATAAGTTGAAGGTAGAGTTAGATAGAAAAATTTTTTACTCGGTCGCGTATTTTTTAATATTTAATTTAATTAGAATAGATTCAAAATAGGTTTTACTCAACCCAAACTTTTGGGCCGAGAGCCACAATCCCGGGAAATTTCTCGATCTTACGATTTTTGAAAAGTCCAGCATGACAGGTTTAAATCATCAGTTTTTTTCGCAGATTTCTTGTATCATTCTATTAATTCCATTCTAATACACCTTTTCCCACATGATAAATCCATAATTTAGTGCAATGTTATTGCAATATATCGAAATGTTTGGTTTTGTGAAAAATTGTGAACATTTGTTTATAAAAAATTATTATAGTTGTTTGATAACAAATTTGTTTATAAAAATAAAAGAAGACAAAATATAAATTCTTTTTGAATAAATTAAATCAAAATACCCCATAATGTCTTGCATATATGATGGATATTTGAATGTTTTATCATCTGCAGCTTCAGCGGCAAATATTTTAGCACCAGCGCGTGCACATTCAAGCAAGAACGCATTGCCATAGTCCCAAAAATGCATTCCATTTTTGGTGAGTTTATCGATGGCAGCAATTTGGCGTAAAAGGCTTAAACCGAATAATTTTCCAGAAAAATACGTAAAATGGAATTATTTATGCCTTATTTAATACCTTTTCCTTGTAGTCTTCCCTTCCTCATTCAAATTATTCTTGAATTATATTGATGATCTCTCCAACTGGAAAAGTGTACATGCTATCCCAAGTAATTCTTTGGCGAAAAAATATGTCTTATTTTGGCAGTTAAAAGTCGAGTCAGTGAAATGCTTGACAAGGAAGAGCATCGACGTCTTCTATGGTTTTATTTCAGGGATTTCGAATAAAAAAACTTTTTCGACGTAAAGATTATTATTATTGACGTAAAGATTTTTCAAGTTCATTTTCAATAACAAATATTTCTCTGGCGCCTCAAACGTCTGCCTACCTTTTTTTTACAAGTGTCTTGAATTTTTCTGGATTTTCGACCATTAATTTATTGGCTTCTTCGAATGAAACACCAGCTGGATAATACCCACCATTATAAGGATTATGAAGCGAAGTTTGGTCTGAACCAAGATCTACGATAAGATCCGTTTCTTCTACCAGTCGCTCCCTAAATTAATTGGTTGCACATAGAAACAATCTTGAAGAAATAACATACCACAGATCAACAACATTGCCGAGATATCCTATGCTAATTGCTTGTTTATTCTGCTTATATTCTCTAATCAAAGTTATGATTTTGTCCAAGTTGTCGCTGTATAAATTTAGCCATCCTTGAACAAAACGTTTCATGAGAGCATCTTTCGATATCTGTAAAATTAATTTTTGGTCTAGTAAATTATATTTTATCACAAGAAACAAAAAGGAACAACAAAAATGGACCTCAGCTATAACACCAATACATCCAGCAATTATAGCTGCTTTCGCTTGTGCACCGCTCATTCCTCCCAATCCCGATGTGACGAAAAGTATACCACCAAGATTCTTTACACCAAGGTACTTACGCCCAGCGTTTATGATAGTGATCTAAATCGGGTTCATATAAACTATGTTCAGTACATATTCTTTAGAAGAAGTGGTTTTTAGCCCGAGATGCATGCATTTCCTGTAGGACTCTAGAATTCAGTAAACTAGAAATGGAACCCACACTCTTGATCTTCCTATTAAAACTCCTTATGATCTTGCCAATTCCCATTCAAATATTTCTCGTTGCTGCCTTATATTTACAGTTCTATACAAATAAGTTACATTATTTCAATGCTTGTGTAATTTTGCTATAGGTTAATGCTGAGTGATTTTATTAAATGGATTTATTTATTCATGCCTAAAAAGATTTTCATTATTATATAAGCATGATCATCTTGCTCTCCAAGAGATAAAAATTATTTCCATCTTTATGGCACTCTTTTCGTATTAGTTTGTATAATAAAATATTCACCGCTGCGTTCTCAAACAATTGGTTCATCCTAATGTATTGAAATTCACCTTCCAATATCTCTTCGTCAAACCTTACTTATATTTAGATCCTCACTATTTTCAAACCAAATATTTTGTCTTAATATCTCAACGATCCTCATCGCTTTTTTTGTCGTAACCCTTTAGTAATTTCTTTCAATTCTTTTCAGATTTTTTCCGATCCTTTTATGCTCGCTTGATACTCAGTCAAATCTAGCTGCTCTGTAGTAGCCGCAGGGTTATTTAAATTACTCCGTAATGAGTAAAAATAATTGAGGTGCCAGAGAAATGATGAAAAGTGCTGTCAGAGGAAATACGATAGTTTTTTCTAATTCCCCTTTATTTTATTCAAAAATTTTACAATTTTTTAAATTTCGTAATTATTGCCGCACTCCCTTACTAGGACAACCAGGACTCGAAATTGAAAGACGACATTATATTTCTTGAGAAAATCATATCATTATTATTTATTATTATTATATTATTATTAATTTTTATTGCCATTAAATATTTGCTATTATTATAGCGAAAAATTGCTCGTAGCATTTTCTTAATATCCGATCTTAATCTTATTTTTTGCGATCCGTTTCATTCTTCATACTTACTGTGGTCCCATGAACAATTCCTTGCGGTCCAATATAACTATAGCTTCCAGCGGTCATTTGTCCATATTGGGTGACTCCCAATGCAAAATATTTATCATATAACTCTTTCGTTGAATAATTAGGTATCATCTAAAAAATTAAAATAAATATAAGATTTGATGAATATTTTTATAAATATTAAGAAATAAAAAGTTGTAATAAAATTAAAAAAAGATGAAAACAAAGTTGATTTTTCCTCAAGTTTTTGGGGTTTATGTAATTTTCATTTTCAATCACTGATTACCATTCCATTTGTGATAATCAAACGAGGAGCATTTCGGTGAGATGGATAAATTCCCATTGGATGACCGGAATACAGCGAAATTGTCTGTTTTTCATCAATTATTGACAAATAATGCAACATTAACCGAAACTAAAATATTAATAATATAATAAGCAGCTTTCGAATTAATTTTTTATCATTCATATCATTATTCCTTAACCTTTGTATTCCCTATATTTAAACTTATTATTCCTTAACCTTTTCATGTTTGGTGTTCAGAGTAAACTTATTATTTGCCTTGGTTCATATTGCTATAAGATTTGAAATCTAATCAAACGTCAATGGTATATGCGTAATCGAATAATGCCAGTTTTTTATAACCATACTTGAATCCAGTTAGAAAAGACTTGTCCATTTCCTCCATAAGTAACAAGTTCTTGGGGAAACTGAGCAACGGCAGGATCCAAATTATTGAGAATCATCAATATTATTGCTCGACCATGTAAACATTTTCCAGGAATTTCATTTATTGATGGTGCCTTAAAAAAATAGTGTCTGTTTTATATATATTGTATAAATTCCGTATCACTCCTTGTGGGTGGTATGGGTCAACCTCAATCTCGAGTCCTCTATCAGAGGCCTGGGAGGCTGAAGTAAGCTTTCAGATGGTCTCGCCAAATGAATCTTACTGGAAAAGTGGAGATGATTGGTTTGGAGATGATTGGTTCGGAGATGATTGGTTGGATGATTGTGATTCTGACCGTCATTATAATATTCCATATATTCCATAATCCGCCTTAACCACTACGCTGTATCAGATCCTATATATATATATATATATATATATATTTTATCTTTCCAGTTGTAAGATCATGCTGACGCGGATTAAGATTAGGAAAACATACGTCAAGTATTGCGGAATTAGGACTATCTGATGGTGAGTAGGCTACTGGAACAACGCCAGATGTTACAAGCCAGACATCCTCGTTGGGCCATTTGAACAAACACTACGTGGACAAGGCAAGATAATCTGGAGCTGATGGAATGTTACTAATATAGCAGACTTAATAAGAGGAGATATATAAAGGAACTATGGATAATCAAAAAGATCAAAAGATCTGCATCCACATTAACTGAGAAGCAATTAGTCGCCCAACATTTTAAAATAAAGGAAAGCAAGCTGCTTTCTTAACTTAATTTTAGCCTTCCAACATTCAGGACCCAATTAAAAGAAAAATATGTGCAGCTAATAAGATAAGAAGCTGGAAATTCCCTTCTAACATTCTCATTACATAGCCTCTGACATGAGACAAAAAATTATGAATAAAACTGGTTGTAATCTATACTTTAGACCGAACTGGAGAAGTCGCACCAAAAATGTACTTAAAGGCGTACTACCAGACAATATACTAGAATAAAAGTCTTGAAGATATATTTGAAAACGCGAATAGAGCCTTCAGGATAATCCTCATTCCACAAGAGCAATAAAAAAATTGGTTTGCGCTACAGCCACGGTAATTCTGGCGATGCTTAGCTATAAAATCAAGAAGAAACGCATTACATGCATCGCCCTTGGAAAATAAGGCTAGAGAATAAGAATAAGATCAGATTATATTGTAGAGAAGTTAGTCAGGTGGCAGAAACATCGCCCTGTATGATAGTACATAGATTAAGAATGCAATAACAATCAATAGTAGAAATAGAAATACATGGAAGAACATATGGGAGAAAAAGGAGATTCATAACACCAATGCAATGAGCTGTAGACATGAGGACAAGTTATAGCGAACTCCCAGAGCATGAGCAGATTTACCAACATGGCAACGAATACTTTTCACAGCGTCTACGGCTATGATCCACACCTACTAGAAGAAATTAATAGCAGTTTATGAACAATAGATAAACTAGCTGCAGGCCCTCATCCAGGTACATCAACAAGATTTTCGGGACTTCACAACATAAAAATCTTATTCAGACATCATCGCCAAGTAAGCGACCAGAGCAAAATAGAATCGAGAACAATAATATCGAAGACTCAAATCGCCAATTGCTCATAAATAGAGTAACGCCCAAAGTTCAAGATTTAGATCAACCAGAACACGTTCTGGCTACACGGATCTCGCTACTGTCCTGCAAAAGTCTCTAAACTCTCGTAGTTAAATAATCACAAGAAGTGGATGTGGATATAAATTAAAGAACGGAACCACCTTCTCTATGCGGATGACATCAAGTTATATGATATGATGAAATAAATCGTTTTTCATCTAACACATTGAGAGTATTGTGTTGTCATTCGGGCTAGAAAAACATGGCCACATGGCAGTAAAGACAGGGAAAAACTAATGAGGTAGACCAGCCAGCCGGGTATATAGCAGACTACTCCTTGATATTTCTCATTCACATGGGAACTATGATGTAAAGGAAAGAAAGAAAGCAATATCCAAGTACTACTACTAAAGAATGAGACCCTGAAGAACCAGCTCGACGTCAGTCATAGCAGAATGTCATAAACACATATTTTTGCCAGTCAGATATGCCAAAGAAGAAAAACATGGAGAATGTCAAAGGTCTAGAAATTCTTCACAATGTCGTTCTCATTGGGGGGCTGAAACTGGCAAACGCCATGGATCTGACCATGTTATGTTTCGAACCAAGATTTGTATAAAATCGACAAGTCGTAAAAAACAAGACAACAAAAAATAATGTATCCCAAGATCTTTCAACTATCTCAAATTAAAAATCCGGAAATAATAGGCGCATTTCAAATCAACTAAAGACAAAAGTCGGCCACTTCCACACTATAGTATATTAGTAGGAAATGCGCTAATTGGGTGTCGGAAGTAACTGTCTAACTCCAACTCTTTGAAAAAGCTGCTAGCGCCCGAATGTTAGAAGATCTTGACTATCGGTGCTTCGAAGAATTACAACGACAGCAGCACGGCGGGATAGAAATCGCTATTGGAGCGATATTGTCTTGAGAATGGAGGAGAATCGCCTTCTTCACAAAGCAATTGTAATTCGAGAAGGCGTCAGTGAAATGATACGGGATATTAGGGGTGCCTATTAAAGATATTAAGGATCGCCTCAGAAGATGCACAAAATTTTTTGGAGCCACTTAACCATGTGATGCGCCATCTGTTGTCCTGAATATAACTGATTCGCTCGTCGAGTTTTACTTTTGCAACTGTGAACCACTAAGAGAAGAGGAAATAATCTTTATAATCCATTAGTTTAAGGCCAATAAAACTCCGGGAGAAGATGGTTTTCGGGCCGAACTCTTCAAATTTTGTCCATTATCGATCATAACTCACCTTCAACAGATGGTTTCTGGTATGGTAAGAGGAAATAATACCAGAAGAATGGAGCAAAGCAATTCTTCCAATTCCTAAGAAAAATGAAAGGACACACTGAGACACACAATTACCGAGGAATCAACCTACTGGACATCTCCGGGAAAATTTTCGCTTTCCTTCTGCTAAATAGACTCAGGCAACACGAGATAGCAGAATGCGTCCTAACCAAGCTGGATTCAGACTGGGACACGGTTGTGCTGACAACACATTTAGCTAACAAAGGTGCTGGAACATCGCTTCAAATACCAGCAACCCACCGTCACTTGATTCGCTTAGTAGAGTAGCTTAGTTCTGGAAAGTGATGGAATATGACGGTGCCCAGAGAAGATCATTCGACTCATAAAAGTATTTTATTAGCATACCCTGGTGCAGGTCTGTGTATATGGGGAATGACAGGCTTCTTCGAAATAAAAAGTGGTTGCGTCCTTTCCCTCACAATATTCAACTATGCGATAGGCACCACTTGTCGGCAATTAAAAGGTGTGCAAATCAGTCCAGAGCATAGCATCACAGATCTCGAATATGCTGATGATGCAGTCATTTTTACTTACAGCTATAATAAAATGCAAATAATGTTAAAAAAGTGTCAACAACTGCAGCGAGGATTGGACTCGAAATTAATATAAATCTAAAACCTTTATGGAACCGTCGCGAAATCACTATAAAAATGAAAATCGGAGTCCATATAGCTGCAATTCGTTTGATCTTGCTATATGGCTACGAAACATGGCCAATGAGAGTGGAAGATATCAAGAAGCTATCAGCCTTTGACCACTCATGTCTAAAATATATTTTACGAATCCGCCGATCGGATAAAATCGCACATGATTTCATCCATCTCCGCTCAACTATTACCTGTATTAATGTCATCACAGAGCGTCGCTGGTTAAGGCACGTTTTCCGTCGTCCACCACAGAAGTTGACGTCTGTGATGGTTGCGCCAAAAGCGAGGAGGGCCAGTCAAGACCTGAACTGATACAGTCAGGAAAGATTTTGAACGTATGGGGGGAGCAGCGATATGGACTTTGGCAATGGAAAAAAGAATGGCTTCTATACTACTAGCGATGGCGTCGAACCGAGCAGCCTGGAGACGTCTTACCTTTATAGCCTAAACAGTAATGATGAGAGCTGTCAAAAGAAGAAGTCAGATATGCCAAAAGAAGAAAGGCATGGAGAATTCCAAAGATCTAGATTCACAATGCAGAAGTCTAACATCAAAAACTAGCAGGAAAGAAGATGGGGAAGGTGAATCCACTGTCCTGAATGAATCTCGAAGTATTCAGGAGTACTTCAGCAAGATGATACCAAGACTTGAGCTATTGGGAGAATGCCTGAAGCAGTAGCAGACACTGGAGGAGGATTAAGCATAGGACGCCGCTTGCTATTTGCTTGATCCGCATACTGCACAGCCGAGGTCAAAGATGACTTAACCGCCCTACAGAGCGTGGGAAAAGAATTTTTTTTAAGAATTTAACCGAAATTCTGACCGAAATTCCAATAGGAAATGGGTTGATTTAATGTGCTTCTTTGCTTAGATTTGAAGCAAATCTATTAATAAGACTGAGCGACACTTTCTGCTCGACAACTACAAGTGATTGTACAACGAGAGAATCTTATTTCAGTAGTGGACAAAACTAATTAAATTAAAAATTTATTTATTAGAGAAAGAAATTGGAAGAGTTAGAAAAAAGAGATTGCAAATCCACCTTCAAAGAATAGTTTGGCATGAATCGATATGCATAAATATGTCCATATTTATTAAGCTCTTCTTCGAATTCTGTGGCTAGTAAATCATGATCCGCTTTTGGCACATAACGTAACATATTTGCAATGGCCAACTAAATAAGATTTAGCATTAACTGAATTCGCTAGCTTTAATCATCTTTATAAATTTTTGCATATTATCATTATCATTATCATTAAAATGAAAAAGCAGTTTTTGATAAACATTTAGAATTTCAAATTTTTTAGAATTTTTTAGAATTATTATCAACATTATCATTATTAAATGTAGTATCAAATAATTTTGAATATTTGAAAAGTCATGTGAATCTCTTCAAAAAAAACTTAAAATGCAGTAAATTGAGAAAAATTCATTACTGCGCGTTCTTTTTTATTCAGAGGTACAATCCTGACAGGAGCATGTGGAACATTTGCAGCTCGTTGTTCAGCAGGATATTTTGGTAATGGAGAGAGTTTACCCGAAGTTAACTCTATCAAATTCATCGTAAAGCTCGAAAATGCGATCTATTAAAACTAAAACAGTCGTGAATGTAGCTGCATAATTACAGGCATAAACATTGTTCGAGAACTGGATCCTTTGTTAGACCTATGGTCTCATAAATATTGTAGTAAAAATATATGAATGGTAATACAATATAAAGAATTCCTAGCTTAAATTTTCTAAAATTTTATGATAAAATTTCATTAAGGGCCTTCGCAAAACGCAATAAAATAGTATTGCAGGTATTTTCGCTATCAACAAATTTCCCAGTGATTGATCGCTGAGGATAAGAATTTTATTGGCAAATGCGGAAGAACCAGTTTAACTATAATGATTGATTGCATTGTTAATAATCGACATATAAATTAGAAAATTCTTTAATTGGAAAAATAATAAAATAAATAACTAAATAATTTTAATTATGAAAATAATTACTATTGTAATTAATTACAATTATACTAATAATAATTAAGAATAATTAATTATTCTTCTTCTTCGACCATCTCACACCATTACTGCTTGGATAGACTGCACTGGCCACAAGAGGCAATTCTAAACCTCTCGTTCCCAGTCTGTATTATTTAATTAATCCATCATATAAAATTTGTGCTTGAAAATCACCATTAAACTGAGCGATTCGTCTCGTATATCACAGTGATTATTTAAGGCATTTACAAACTATTTTAAATCTTGATAATTTAACTAATAATTAATCGAAAACCGAAATTGGAAAACTACAGGAATTTGTCGACAAAAGCAATTCATATCTAAACTTTACTATTCGCGAAATTTTGTATGCTTTTATGACAGCAATAATTTTCATATTATTGTGATATTTATTTATATTCATTTTTTAAATATATTTTATTTACAATAGTGGCAGATAAAATTTCTTTTTAAAGCTCTCTGAATAATTCTGTTTCTACTGTTCTTCTAATAGCACATATAACACATATTTCTGGTTTGGCTGACTCTATTAACCACTGGAGTGAGATCTCTTCATCAGAGAATAATTCTGGTATATAGAAGTATAGATGAAATTTAGTACCATTTAGATTTGACTTTAAAAATGAGAGGCTTAGTCCTTTCAAGGGACAAGAATCGCGTTTACGATGATTTGGATTAAGTCGAAGATACCACTCAAGAATCCTAAACTTGGATTGCAAAATTGTATTAGTAATATTGATGAATAAAGGATGTTTACGATATTTCATAATAATATTAGAAACAAAAGGTATAATTTAATATTAAGCATAATTTAGACTGACGATAAAAATCAGCCGTAAAAATGGTTATCACCTTTTAAAGATTTTAATGTTTTTTTTAATGCGAGAAAGATCATTTAAAAAAAAATTTAGGACAATTTAATAGGTAATTTATATGAATTGTTAGTTGAAATGAATGGGTTTAAAAGGTCATCGATTTTTTAAATTTCGGCAAATTTCAGAATTTTCACCGAAAAGAAAAGTCTTCCCTGCTTCGTATAAATGAGAGTTTCTCATATTAAAAAAATGCTATAAAAATATTTTAATTCTGGCATAATTCTGGTGATCATACCTCAGCTGACCCATCTATACTTCTACGCACTAATGGTGCTGTTAGTTAAGTAGTAATTAGCGAATTAACTAGAAATGTTGGGCGTTAATTATTTCCTCACTTTATTTTCTATAAAATAGGATACAAACTTGTCATTAAGGGTTAAGAGTTTAAGAGTTAAGAATTAAGAGTTTAATTGATGAACGACAAAAAACTTTAATGAATTAATATTGTGCTATAATTAACTATTTCCTAAAATTTAGGGTCGGAATGGTCGAGAAAAGGGGTCATGTTCGATTCCTGGACGAGAGAATAGCTACAATTAAAAGTGAAATCCAAGTACTAGAGGAATCTAAATTTCTGCTTTCAAGTAGCTCTAGCGAAAGAATTTCTAGTGGAGAGTAAGGCCAAAACCAAACCAGAAATAATGAGTGGAAGTGTGCGAAAAGTGAATGAAGGGTCTAAACCATTATGATATCGAATAAATCAGTCTCGATATCTATAATTTACCTTTAATTTAATCAAATACAAAATTTTATTTTATTCCTTCCCTATAATTCCTGCTTTTTACTGGCTGACAATCGCTTATTTCTGTAAGTTTATATCGAAATTTGTTAAATTCACAGCTTTTCAAGATTCATTTAAAATCACTTAATTTAACTTGGAATAGAAAAGTCTCACAAGTCGGAAACCGGACTGTTATGAATCGAGAGTGATTTATTCGATATCATAATACTTCAAACCCTTCATTCACCTTTCGCACTCTTCCACTCATTATTTCTGGTTTGGTTGGCTTCATCGGATGGTTCGAAATAATGATCCTTGAACAATAAAATTAAAGAATCATAAGAATCATTGAATTATTCACATCAAATTTTGGATAATTTTTGGTTGGTTATAAAAATTTTTGGTAATTTTTCGCTTAATACAAGTGAATTTTATGCAATTTGGTGTCACAAGAGATTTTTTATGCCTTCGCACATTTAGTCGTTTACATCTAATGGTATATGCGATATTTTCGCGAATGGCACAATCTTGTGGATAGATATGATGTTATAAATTTATTTTTGGATTTCATGAGTAATTTTATTAAGTTTTAGCTTTCATTCACAATAATTTGATACAATATCACTTTCTCCTTATACCATTGAAGCTACCCATATAAGGGCTCTCCTCTGGATCTCAAAGGACTGAAATTTAACTTACTTCTTTGAAATTAAAAGGTATTAGACTTGATAACAATTTTTTTTCACAGCAGTATGAATCGTAAAAATGCATTTTTAATTTGATTCGGAATCCCTATATTCGTTTTCTCAAATTTTATATTCATTTCGTTTCACAGGCTATAAATATGAAAATAATACTATATTGTCAATAACAAATATCAATATGATGGTTTTTGTTAGCATCGAAACTCCATACTTATTTTCAGCTTTTTATATGTAAAAGTAAAAGCCTGGTCTAGTGAATTCGCTTCAGAGCATATGAACATATAGTTTTTTTAAAAGATTTTTTGAATCGATTTTCATCGACAAGATCAACAGAGATGAAAATTTCACTACTGGCTTTTATTCTATTTTATTTTGGAAATGAATATATACAATTGAAATAGTTCCTTAAAGAAGTGAGTGCAATATTATTTATTGTAACACCAAGGCGAAGAAAAAATTTTTCATTTTCCTTTTCCTTTTCCCTCCTTTTCCTTCTTTTCCCTCCTTTTCCTCTTTCCTCAACTCATTTATCGTTTATCGCATGACTATCGAAGAAAAAAATTTTCGAATTCTTATTATCCGAAGAATTTTTACGTTAACTTTTTTCTTTTTCTGAAAACAATATGGGGTAACAATTTACTTTTAACTTTTTATATTGTTGCACTCTTTCAATTTATTGGAAAAAAAATTGGCGAACTATTGAATTCTTAATAATTCAATCACATTTTTAGGTGTTGCAGAAAGAACACATTCAACCCAAAACAGCAATTGAAATCCATCAATCGATTATTCATTACATATGAAGGAATCCAGTGTAAATCCATGAGATAAAGACTTATAATTAAATTATTGTAACACCAAGGCGAAGAAAAAATAATTTTTCATTTTCTTAATTATAAATTATAATTATGGTAGTAATTTTGATGATATGAAAAATGAGAATTGAGGCAACAATTTAAAAGCAATAATGATGATGAATGGTTAAGAAATATGGAACTAACTGAAGAAAAATCGAATAAATCAAACGAAAATGGTGGTGAGAATATCGAGATTAATGAAGATGACTTTGAAGAATTTACCATTTTGCCTTCGAATAAATTGTGCCGTCGAATCGAAAACTTCCATCGTTCGTAGGAAGGTAACAACTATAAAAGATGAATTTAATTCCTACAACACATTTAAGCGGTGAAATATGTGGCGATAGAACAAATGGCTCCACTGGTATTCTAACGGTGCTGCTGGTTGGGCCTAGCTGCAGTAAAACAATGGGATTCTGAAACAGATTAATGACAGATTAGATTGTATTAGTAACCAACGGAAAATTTAGAATGGAGAAAAGCGAATCATGGGCGCCGCATATTCTGCCGGTTTTAATGGGAGGAAAATATGCATCTTAGTAGTATTTTCCTTAAGTTTAGTGACGAAATTTGGCTCAATCTACTACAACCTAACTAAAACTGATGAGTCCTAATCGTTTGCTTTACTCAGTAGTAATTCTACCGTGCTTTGCTTTATACTTTGTTTATTTTTTTAAATTTTATGCAAATTTCGTGCCTGAGTCACAATTTTTCGAAAAATTTTTCAATAAAACTCATTATTGAATTTATTGCAGAAAAAAGCAAAAAATGAGAACAAAATGACCAAACAAATTTCTTAAATTTTACTTCTTTAATATTTTCAACGATCCTCTGACTATATTCTAAAACTGGATTTGAGAAAAAATTCTTTGTTTACCCAATATCTAGAGGAATTCTTGGTAAATATATTCCCAAAAATTCAATGGTTCAGAAAAAAATTTTTGTTGAAAAATTGGGTGATGTTTAGCTATTAATAAATTTATATGGTTCTAAAATATCGTTCTAATAATTAAATAAATTTTTTAAAAATTTTCCATAATAAAATTGATAAAATCCTCGTAATAAAATCCTCCATGTCTATAGTTAAATAGATTACATTTATTAATTTACCAAACTGTGACCGTATTTTTTATTTTTTAAATTTCGTTGGTGAACAAACAATAACTGCGATTTCTAGTCAGACACGCTACAATGCCATTTATCATGAAGAAGAGATTTTTTTGTAATCAGTTCGAGGTAAAAATGTAGATGAGCCCCCCCACCACCCAGTTTTTTTGAAGACAATAGCCTTCTTGCAGAGAATAAACTTGATATGATAATGTAAGCATTTCAACAAATTCAACAAATCTGTCCAAATATCAGAGATAATAATAAAATGACCAAAAGTTTGCAATTTATTTTTACAATTAATGCAAGAAAAGATGCCAAAAAATTTAAAACAATGTTTCGAAAAAAAATTTCACTATGAATTTTGTGACTTTCATTGATATTGAAATACCGGGAAGAACTTGAAGATATTCGTGCAGTTTCATGCAGTTTTCTTAGACTTACCTTTATATTTGCACTAATGAATCATTGTATATATGTATATGTATGTGGTCAACGATGTGGCTGGCTATCTAGTTTATTGCTTTAGCCGGTTAACTCATTCGTAATGATGTCACAAAACTGACCAAGAGCTCGACGGTTTTTGAGTGTTCTTGTTTCGAAATTGTCTATATATAACGGCAGTAACAATAGATTCAAAGTCAATTTGAACTTGTTGCGTGCCCAACTACTCGATTCGTAATCGAGAATTTCGCAGTTTATCTACGACTAAACCATGTTCGGCATATTCATTCTCTTCCTTTTCTTGATATTATACGGTTAAATTTTCAATTTTTCTTTCATTACTAATCAGTCATTGTAACAACAATGTTAAAGAATTTCTTAACACCACTAAAAGTTTCAGTCATTTTTAAAAAACAATTTAAAATCAAGATTTAAGAAAAAATCTTCCTTATATGTTATTATTTCAAATCCCTTTTCTTCAGCTGAACTTTTCTGCCATCTTTCTAAATTAAATTACATTATCCTATTATTATATTATTTGGAAAATTGTCTGATTAGCTAATTGACTAATTCAAAAGTGGTACGAACGCATTTCATGTAAAATAGGAATATATTTGATTGTATATATTTCTTCTTGAAGTACCCTCCAGATAAGTAAATTAAACCAAAATGCAACTGACATTCGCCGGAACAAGCGGCAAATTTTTTAACGCATGATGCTAAGCTTTTTATTTTAAGTATCGCCGGAATCTTCAATCAAAGGCCGTATGTGTATGACTATTGAACGTTTTCGTGCTGGCGAAGCAAGTAATCAGTTTTTTGAGTGTTCACCATTCAACGAAGATGAGGTAAACAGATTAGCTTCTTTGTTCTAATGACGGCACGATTTGTGAATATGCAATAAAATAGTCAGTAGGAAAACCAGATCGACTGTTAAACAATGTATTAACAGGAGCTATTCTACTAAAATTTTTAGTTTAACCAATATTCAGTTAATTTTCGGCTAAATTAGCTATGCAATGGATAAATATGCCTTTTAATATAAACCATAATGGATGAATCTTCAATTAAAATAATTTTACAGGTATTAATCAATATTGGTACATAACATATTACGTGAAATTGTTAAAGGAAGTCAGCTTCAGATTTCTAAATTATTTCTAAAGTAAAATTGCTGCAAAATTTTTTTCTAAGATTCGAGCGTACGGCGTTAATGGTAACAATGTCGGTATTTGGAATTTGCGGACTTGTCCAGATGATGAGGATTTCGATGAAACGCAGCAACGTTGCGTTGAACGACGAACTTACCGGCGACAACAGGCCAATTGTATTTTAAATCCAACGAGTATTGGCTGTAGACCGAACTGTCAAGGCAAAACTATTGCTTGTGAATTGATTTTAAAATTTAAATTTTTTCGGTCGGACTCAAAATCAAAAAATTTCAATTTTTCATTAACAAATTAAAAATTTAATAATATTGAACAATTTGGATGAAAAAAGACAAAATCTTGTTGAAAAATTCTTTTAGTTTCAAATCAGAATCCAATTCAAGGAGATTTATGCAATTGGAGAATGGCAAATCTGCAAGCTGATCCTTTTAGTGAGGCCAGTTTTTTGCAGTGCGTGCCACAGAGTCAAAAGTGAGAAAAATATCTTTCTTTTTCTCCTAGAATGAAAAAATTATGTTAATAACTTTTTCGTTTTTCGATCATTATACTCAATTTCATTTTATTCAGTTTCCTTTAAAATTGTTCAGCGAGCCCTGTGGCCGATGGACTCAGATGGCTTGCGCCCCAGGAACGACTTTTGCTTTGCCGAATCAGATTTGTATATCGCTAACAATTAATCAAGGTGACGCTATTGGCTGTCCACCACAATCAAATCCTGTGTGTGCATGTGCGCAGCAGCAACCAGGTGTAAATCGTTGCCCGGGCCAATCAAGATGCATGGAGGTTTATTTTATTTAGTTTTGATGGTACATGTTGAAAATAAAAGAAATTACAAGTTTAGCCTTTATTTGCAGAATTTTGGAATTTGTTGTCAGCAACAGTTGGGAAATACGATGCCAATGCCGAATTTTGGGCCACCTGTAGTTGTTTTAAATCAAGAATTAGGCGAGTTTCACAATAATTCTGTAAATGGGATTTTTGCATCATTTGCGAAGTTTCTAGAGGGCTGAAGAACCATTTAAGCAGTTTTTAGAAATTTAAGAATTCGCTACACCTTATACGAGAATATAAATTTAAGATTTTAAAAATTCATTGATACTACAGTGAATTGTTAATGAAAATGAATGTAGTTTATGATCGCATGATGATAAATGAGCAACAATAGGAAATTTTGTCCTAAACTTCTATTTTCAAATTAATCAAGACAAATATTGCCATAACTTAGCCCATTTATTGTCATAATTGCCATAATTTTAATTTAGGAATGTGTCCCGGCTCAACAGGTCAACCTGTAGCGGCTTGTTCACCAGCTATGGCTTGCCCACCAGGAACTCGTTGTAACTCACAAAGCGGCTATTGTTGTCCTATAATGGCACCAGCAACAGCCAATATAATTCTATTATGCCCAGGTTTACTACCTTTCTTTCTTCTTTTTCTTTTTCAGCTCTCACCATTACTGGTTAGATTGGCTTCGCTGGCTTCAAGAGAAAGAATTCCAAGCTGTCCGGTCCGACGCCACTAGTAGTAATAAAAGCCATTCTTTTTTCCATCGTCTAAGTCTATATATCGCTGGTTCCCCTATACATTCAAAACCTTTCCTGTATCAGTTCAGGTCTTGATTGGCCCACCTCGCTTTTGACGCCATCAATATCACACGGTTTAGCAAGTAACGAAATATGCATCAAATCCTGTGGTGGGCGACGAAGAACCAGCGAAGGCGACGCTCTGTGATAACATCATTAATGCAGATGGTATTTGAGTGAAGGATGCGTGATTTTATCTACTCGGCGGATCCGTAAAATGTACCTTAGATATGAGTGGTCAAAAGGCTAATAGCTTCTTAATATTTTCCACTCCCATTGGCCATGTTTTGCAGCCATATAGCAAGATCGAACGAATTGCAGCTATATGGACTCCGATTTTCGCCTTTATAGTGATTTCGCGACGGTTCCATAAAGGTTTCATCAATCGGTAAAATATACAACTGCCGTTATCCGGGTTACGATTTCATCCTTTACCTGGCCATTTGGAATTAAAATGGATCCAAGGCATTTAAAGTCCAGCACTTTCTCAACCGCAGTGAATTGATAAAATTACTATTTTTCTTTGGTTTGCGGCAAATGAGAACTGTTATGAAAGGAATCCTTAATAATATCATCAATTTTAGATGGTTCCCAAGGAACTCAGCCATGTGGCTTTTTGGAGCAGTGCCCACAAAATATGGGTTGTTATCAAGGAGTTTGCTGCCCACTTTCTTGCCCAACTGGTCATAGTCCAACTGGTTTTTGTGGACAGTCTAAGAGCTCTTGCCCGCAAGCAGTACGTGAATTTTGCTTATAATATTGCTTTTTCTTACGGTTAATGGCCATATTAAATAATTTAGTAGGTACTGTGTTAAAATTGTCTGAATATTTGGATTTATTTAAATGTGCAATTAAAATAAATGGTTAATTTCAAAAAATTTATTTAAATTTATTTATAAAAAATTTAATTTTTAAATTAATATATTATTTAAATATATTCATATTCATTCATATATCATAATACATTATTATATTAATAAATAAATAATATTAATATGTTATATTATATTTAATTATATTAATGTATTATTTATTACTTAATATTGTATTATTATTTTATTGTGTATATATTGTATTATTTAGATATTATTTAAAGTAATATATTAAGTATATTAATTTAATACATAATTAAATAAATAAAATTTATTAAAATAAATTTAAGTCGAGCTGCGTAAGTGGATGTTGTTGTGCTCGCCAAGAACAAGCAATTGTGCCAGTGTGCCCAAGTGGGCATCCATCGGCCCAAAGATGCATCACAAACCAAGTTATTTTCTTATATTTATCGTAAAAATAAATCCAGAAAAATTCCAGCAATTTTTTTTAGATCGCAAACAATCTTTCGATAATTGTTAAATCCTTTCTATTAATTGAATTACTGTAATAATGCCAAGTGTATTTGAACTTAAAAAAAAAGATCAATAAATGATAATTATGATAATTATAATGATAATTATAATTACGCTTATTACGCTTATTTTTGTATAATTATAATTACGCTTTCTTTTAAATGGCTGATTTTTATCTGCTTGTTCTGCTTTTTTTTTCAATTTCAATTTAATGGTATTTTCGGTAAGTGCAATTTAATGGTACAATTAAGGGTTGCCCTCCAGGAATGGAATGTTCAAATGGAGGTTGCTGTCCAATACCGTTTTGTCCATTAGGAGCTCAAGTAAAACATTTCAAATTTCTCATCTCACAAGCAGAATTCCATCATGGGAATGCTGCTTTGCTCTGCTTTACTTTTCGTAATTTTTAATTTTTCGTGAATCATAATTCTTGTATTATTTTAATCGCAAATTGATTTATAAGATGCAAAATCTTAATTAGTGCTTTTAGGCACAAGGTCGTTGTTTAACAGGAACAAGTTGTCCAGGTAACACAGTATGCATGGAAGGTTTGTGCTGCCCATTACCAAGATGCGGAATGGGTTTACTTGCTGTTCGTATTTGTCTGACGAGCAGCGAATGTGGAAACGGATTTGAGTGTGTTAGTGGTGGCTGTTGCCCACTGCCTTCATGTGGAAACGGAGTAATGCCATCACAGAGGTTGTTTATTCATTATTCGTTGATTGTTTTATTTTCATTATTCGTTGATTGTTTTATTCGTTGATTGTTTCTCCTAACGTACTTATAGAACTCAGAATTGAAAGCAACGACCCATAAACCCACGAAGAAGCCATTCTATCTTATCAGTTTAGTTAATATCGAAAAAAAACCCACTAGCAGCTTATATAATTTCTCAAAGGTTTTTTAAAAAATATTGTTCAAGGTGTCAAGCAGGAGGGTGTTGCTGCCCTTCTGGCCAACATTGTAATAATGAAGTTTGCTGTCCTCTCCCCATATGCCCTGGAGGGGTAATATCCGCGAAAGTATGTGCAACGATGATCCACTGTGGTCGAGGTAACGAATGTGTCAACGGAGGCTGCTGCCCGTTGCCGTTATGCCCATCTGGTGCTCAACCGTCGCAGCGATGCAGTTCGTCTAATGCATGTCCTCCCAACCAGGTTTGGTTCAATTACAAAATCATAATATAATATTAAGATGTAAGTTTTTTTAGGTTTTTTTAAAGAGTACTCACTATCGCTGCTTAGAATCGCGGCCTTGTCGGAATAGACAAGCATGCCAAAGGATCCCTTGGCGATAGACACGTGAGCAACCATCATCATTCGGATTTTTGAAGTATAAGTTTACTCATGCATGGAATAAAAAAAATTTATCATCGACGCTCGGAATTGCGCAACAGCCCACTAGTCTCTTTTCTACTACTACTCTCTTTTTCTTATCTTTAAAGGACATTGCCACCCAACGAATTGTGATGTGTCGGACGGATTCGAACCCAAGCCTCCATCCTCTGTGAAATTATCTTGCCACTGAGTCACTGAAACACCACGAAAAGTTTGCAGTCAGAAATAATTTTCAAACTTTTTGTTAAAGGATTAAGCATTTATTGCATTTTTACAAATTTTTTGCATATTAACTGATCGATTTGAGTATTTAAGGCTTGCGAAAATGGTATGTGCTGTCCTCTTTCGATATGCATAAATGGCCAAATAGCAGTGCAACCTTGCGGAATAGGAAACATGTGTCCAGTTGGTTATGTCTGCGAGGGTAAAATTAAATTTTAAAAATTGCAAATTTTAAATTTTGAAAGATAGAAATGCTTTTCATGGGAAAAAAATGCGCTTATGCAGGTAATAACATTTCATAACTGCAGCAAAAGTGTTATAGAAATTATTTTTTATGGTCTACTGGACAACTGAGATAATTTTAAAAGGCAACTATAAATCAGTTGTTGTCTCGCCATTTTGTCTTTCGCTGATCGCAAATGCTCCGGCTGGTTTTTAGATAACCAATGCCAACCGTTTTTTCTGAACGAGGATAAAATTGATGTAACAATTATTATTAGGTCGAGGATGTTGTCTTGAGCCAATGCCTCTATGCCCCAATGGCGGCCGAGCAACGCAAAAGTGTGATCGTGGTCGTGATTGCCCACCTGGTTACGGTTGTACTTCATTAGGAGGATGTTGTATGCTATCACTAACCTCTATATGTCCTGCGCAACAGAGCGCTATTTGCCAGTGTTCACCAACGAATGCATGTCCACCTCAATCGGCTTGTTCTATGGGAAGCTGTTGCACATCAGGTAGATGAAATAATTGGACTTTCCTTTTGCTTTTATATTGGCCTTATTTCAAAAAATTAGGATTTTTTATGGAAATAGAGTAATTCATAAATTGGTTTGCAGGTGTATCGGCGTATGATCTAATCCCCGGATCAAGTTGTAAATCATCTCATCGTTGCAATGGATTTAACTCAAATTTAGCTACATGCTTGCAAAATATTTGTATTTGCATAAATGGAGCTATTTCAGTAGGTGTGACTTGCCAAAAATTGAGTCCAGCTTTGTTACAACAGGTATATATTTTTCGATAATTCTTCCTCCCCATCTTCCATATGATTTATGTGCATTAGCCTAATAGTTTTAGCCGAATTTAGTGGCAAATTGCTGGATCATTTGATGTGATTCTGCCATGGAATTGGAAACAATTTACGAACTTCTTTAAGTTTCTTATTTTAACTCGCATTAGAAAGAATATTATCAGAAATTTAAACCAATAAATATATAGGACAATATCTTTTTTGCTAGGCGAAATCTGGATGCGACCAATATGGGTCACCATGTAAGTACATCTTTAGTGCAGCCCGTAGAAAGCCAATCTTCGCACCCGTTGATAATGTGACTGATGAACCTTGTAAGTTTTATCCTGATATATATATTTTATTATTCTGATATAAAATAAATTGTCTCAAAAATATTTCTTTTTTCTGAGGTAAATTTTTAGTGATGTTTTTGGTTTTTTATAAAAAGAGCAACACAAATCGCTTATATTCTAGTGGCATTATATGCTTCAGTTGATTTTGGTGAAAATTCATCTAGAAAGTGAATTTGGAAGTAGCGACTTCAATTTATAAAGCACTCAAAGATCTGGTAGGCCTATAAAAAAATTGATGAAGATATTCTGCCCGGTCGAAGCCGATCCAAAATAAACATTGTACGAAATTGCCAAAAATGACACGTACGATATATAAGCAATATGCAATATTCACTCACCTTTAAGCCATGAGGAAATCAAATAGGAATAATGTTTGAATCCAACATAAGCTTTCCAAGGAGCATTGTTCCATTATTAGTCGCAAATACTAATGGTTACGAGGTGAATACCAGCAACAAGTGGTAGGAAATAAAAGGGAGAATTCTTAAACCTGATCAAACTATCATCTCTGATATCTACTGCGAGCTCAGTCGTCTTCAAGAACATCATGCCCATAATTGTTAACTTTGAAGAGTGTATCCTCCAACCTGGCAAGACAAGATTTCACGCTTCTAAGAAGATGCGCCAAAAAATGAAAGAACTTGGCTGGAAATTTCTACCTCATCAGCCTAGATCTTAATTCTTTAGATTTTCATTTCTTTGTAATACCACAAAATTAACTAAAAATTTTTTGCTTGTGAGAATCTATTGGCGATGAAGATTATTTTGAATCCAGGTACAAATAGAATACAAATAAAAGAATTCATAAATTGGTTAAAGAGGAAAGGTGGAGAATATTGTTAAATATATTTTATGTTCTTTTAGGTATTTCAATTCAAATTTTCAATAAAAATATGGCAATATTTTTAAGAAAATCTATATAAAAATTATGCAAAGACTCAAAAATTTCCTCATGCAAAATATGCTTGATGTTTTTTTATTATTGTCACCATATATTTTTATTTTAGATATTTTATATAAATTATTATAGTGTGGTATAACGTCGTCTCTCAACGAAAATGTGTAGTAAATAATACAATCCAAGATATAGATCCCGATAGCACTTGTCTCCCTAATGAAAGATGCGTAAATGGAGAATGCCGGAGGCAAGTAAAGAATTATAATATAGCATTAAAATCTTTCGATTTGAAAAGATGCTTTGAAATTCGAAATTTTAAAAGGAAAATGATTGACTTGGTAATGAATTTGTGAAATAAGGTAATTAGCCTATTTTAGAAAATTATGGCCTGGCGAATATGGATGTTTATCAGATATCGAGTGTTCATCTAGATGCGAAAATACATACTGTGAGCACGCGACAGATAAAAGTGTAGCTCAGTGCCAATGCAAAAATGGCTTCATACTATATGGGCGATGCTGTAAGAATTTTTCTATGAAAAATTGACAAAAAGTTTTAAAAATTGAAAACAGTACATAAGCATATCGCTGATTTATTTTTTCTGATAGCAAGCAATCAGTGATTAGGCTATTGCACTAATTACACCTCAAAGCATATTTGGAATAATAATTAAAATTCTTCTAGGAAGTGAGTAGATAGATTACCATGGTGAGAGAGAGAGAGTCTGTTTCTGATATTTATCCTCCGACGTTAAAAAGCCACTGAAAAATCTGAGAGGCTGGCGAACCACCTCCTCAACTTTGGATAATTATTTATAGAACAACCAAACAGAGTGACGAGCGTTATATGCTTGCATTGTGACAAATACCAAATGAATAAAAATTATAATAATATCATATTATAAAATAGAATAAAATAGAAATTATAAAATTATAATAATAATATCGATATAAGATAGAAATATGACCAAAAGCTGATAATGTAGAGATAAATAAATAAAAGGGGATTACTTAATAATACTTCTTCTTCTTCTAATAGCTCTCATCATTACTGGTTAGATTGGCTCTGCTGGCCACAAGGATAAGACATAAAACCTCCGAGCTGTTTGGTCCGATGCCATCGCTAATAGTAATGGAAGCCATTCCTTTTTTTCATTGTCTAAATCCATATATCGCTGGTCCCCCATACGTTCAAAATCTTTCCTGACTGTATCAGTCCAGGTCTTGATTGGTCCTCCTCGCTTTTGACGCCAACAACCATCACAGAGTTTAGCTAATAACGAAAAATGTTTCAACTCCTGCTGTGAACGACGGAGAACGTGCCCTAACCAGCGAAGGCGACGCTGTGTGATAACATGATGAATACACTGGTAGATTTGAGCGAAGATGGAGGAAATCAGTTGCGATTTTATCCTTTCGATGGATCCGTCATATGCATCTTAGATATGAGTGGTCAAAGGCTGGTAGCTTCTTAATATCTTCTACTCTCATTCACCATGTTTCGCAGCCATATAGCAAGATCGAAAGATATACGGACTCGGATTTTCGTCTTTATAGTAATTTCGCTACGGTTTCATAAAGGTTTCATCAACCGAAAAACATATTTCACATAGTTCTAACTGTTTATCCGGGTTATAATTTCATCCTTTTGCATGGTCATTTGGGATTAGAGTGAACCCAAGGTACTTAAAGTCAACCATTTCTTCAACCAGTAATGAATTGATAAAAATAATACGAAAACACTTTTTCATTTTTTATTATTTGCATTTCCTTATAACTGTCAGCAAAAAGAACTACATCATCAGCGTATTCGAGGTCTGTGATGTTATGCTCTAGACTGATTGAATGATTTGGAGATGTAACTCACCTATTGAATGCCGACAAGTATTGCCCGTTATCCAGTCTACCGCATATATAGGGGAAAGGACACAGATGAATATAGGGGAAAGGACACAGCCCTGACACTTCTTATTTCGAAAGAGTTCCTCATGATTCAGTGGTGACATAATAATACAAATCGAACTGAATGTATACTGAGACATAATCGAAAGAACGAGATTTCAAACTTATTTAATCATTTTTTTAAAAAGTTTCAATATAAAACAGCCAAGTTGAAGTTTTATAATTAAGATTAGTATTAGGAGAGAGACGTCGTATAAAGTATTTCTCGAATCATTTAATTTATTTGATGTGTGATATTTAGGGGAATAACAGGTTCAATTGTATTTAAAAAGAGGCCGAACGAACGCTTTGTATAAGTTTTTTGTTCTGTTTTTAAACCGAAAAATAAAAATTCTTGAGAGTTGAGGATTTCTTTACTATGGTTCTGCAATGAAGGTCGAAATCACTATTCTCATCCATGTGCCATGCCAAGATCTGAGATATTCGACATACGCCTGATTATATTACTATTAATAAAGAGATCAAGACGATCGGATCCTTTCAAATTTGTAATACGCTATATTTTTGAATGCAAAGGGTAATTTGCGTCATATAACCAGTTGGTAATTCCATTAAAGTTATCTTATAACACGACAGGTTATCCGACCTATCATGAGAGTGGTAAATTTTGCAGTCATCAATGCAGAGGTAAATGGTTGAATTTTGGTTACATCATTAATGTATAAAAACCATATTAACAGCCAGCGATGCCCAAGTTATGAGCGCTGACCACTTATTTTGTCTAAGATTTTAAATAAATGTGTATATATATGGTTCACCTGGTTATTTTAACTGAAGAGCATGGCTAGCACAGATCAACAATTTATCAACAATTTACTTTATATAAATATACACTTATTTAACGAAATATAGATTTTCTTATATGCAATTCAGTTTGCCATCCATCAAAAAAATAAGATCCACAATTAATGGACCCCTGACGCATATCGTAAAAATCGCTGCCTATCGAAGGGGTCTCGGGAGTGAAGTGAGTGAAATAAAGGGAGTACATTTGACTGGTTGTAAAATGAACTATCATAATCTTCATTAAAATATATCAGTATAAAATTTATTGATAAATTGAGATTACACATGGTCAAAACAGACAACTGTGTGACCAATCTGTGGAAGTTGGAGAAAATACAAATTAGGCTTCATTTTTTGAAATGGGCTATACAATAAATATATAAATATATTTCTTTTATAAAATTGATAAAAAATGTTGCAATTAATTAATTAAACTTGTTTACACTCATCGGGTCATTTTATCAATTTGAAAATTTGAATTATTCGTTGTCTTAAAATCGTATAAGATTTATCTGACCTTCATTTAAATTTTTTAAATTAAAATTAACAAATATTTAGTTGATGACTGCCCAAATGGATTCCACAAAGAGGGCGCTTATTGTGTCCATGATGATGAAGAAGGATTTTGGAAAGATGCAGACAGGCAAAATTCTCTTCGTGAATTGCTAAACTCAGGCGATTGCTAACAAATAAGAATCCTTTAATGTGTCTTTATTTTCCTTAAACCTAGATACACTAAGTGTATAGCCGATGATTAATTGTCTTATGGAGCGATTCATTAGATCATACGTGCATATCAAATGGCACCAAGTGGATTTTCTTTAGATAATCTCTTCAAAATTCTCTTCTGTATTATTGAAATCGCATTTTTAAAAAATTAGTACAGTTTTTCATTTATTAGTTTTCTTCAATATTTTGCGTAGGCATTATTATCGTTATTTCATGATTATATATTGCAAGCATTTTGTAACGACGTTTTTGAAATAAATAAATTTATTAAGTAAGGTTTAAGAGATTATAACCAATTTAATTCACCAATTATATTTTTTAATTAAGATCGTTCCACCAAATTTCACCTAAAACCATTTTTTTGTGAATTTGCCTCTTTTTATCGATAATTTATTGAAAACCAGTGTTTATAAATCAGCTGCGACATCGTAAACGATTTATTTTTTGTCGCATTTTACTCTGAAAAATTTTCGAATTTATGTATATGTATTATATAAATTTAAATAAGTGTTATATAAATATATATTATATAAATGTCTAAATAAAATATTGCAGAATTAAAGAATGAAATAGTGCAAAAAAAATACAATAAAGATTAACATTTAAAGTTAAATGCAGAAATCAGATGGCGGAGAATGAATCAATTGATATTTGAATTGCTTCTATCCAGATCAGTTTTTTGCCACTTTCTATGGCTTAACAGAAAAGAATTACCCTCTAGTGAAGGTCACATCTATCACCAAACCAGGAATGGTGAGGACAGCTAAAAGAAGCCAATAAATTAAAGCACTGATTATCCGTTTGAAAGTAAATTATTGATTTTACGATAGGCAATAAATATTGATGATTTTTTCAAGGAATTAGTTGAGCTTTTAATTAAAAAAATTCTCAGAAATTAGTTAAGATGGATGACGAAGAATTACCAAGAGAAATTAGGAATAATTTGATCAGCATACAGCATACAGATGTTTCAATCATTTTGCATTTTATATGGCCGACGGCGTCAGCCAAACCACTAAACTGTTAAAAGAAAAAGAAAAGGAACTTTTAAAGGAAAATAAACTGCTACCTAAGGTAAGGTAATCTTATGATTTGGATGAATTGAAAGTGATAAATCTTGGGTAAATTTAGTTTTTTATTCAAATTTTTTCCGATATAAATAAATAATTTAATTAAATAATTTCTGCAGAGTTTATTGCTTTTTAATTCTTGTAGCACGAGCTTTTGCACATAGAACTGTGTGAAATTAATGAATTATGCGAAAGTCAAATGTTAATGCAAAATGGAATTAAGTGCTAGTTAGCTTGGCATTTACGATTTGATCCATAGTCTTAAAAAATTATTATTATCATTAATATGCGGTAATGACTTTGGAAACTCGAAGGTAGATTTTAATGCCTTTCTAAACTTTTTAATTTTTTAAAACCTATTTAACATTCGTAAAGCTCTAAAACTCAGCAGTTGCATTCGTAAGAAGCGCTGCTTGGCGAAGCAATTTAAGTACATTGGTCGTTTTTGTATGGATAAATGCATAAATTGAGACTATAAGTGGGAGGCAAATTCTTAAACGCTAACAAATAGATATAAAAGTTGAAATGTAATTGAATGCGATTGAAATTTTTTCAATAAATTAAATATATTTCAATATATTAAAAATTATTTTATTGAAATTATTTGATCTTAAACTTCGACTTTCTAGATAAGAGAAAATTTCTACTAGAAAAAATATGAGAAATTTTGAGGATAACTCTAAAATTCATGCATTCTTCATCAATTAAGTAAATGGTTGCGCTTTCTGCTCCTGCTTATTCCTCTGGTTATTAAAATGAAGAAATAATCGCTTGGTGATGAAAGACGAAAGGTGAAAATATATAAGTAGGTTAGTAGCACCAGCACCATTCGGACTTTTCAATGATAACTTTCTTACCGGAGGCAAAAAGCGAGCTCTTGCCGGTCAAAACGATAACTTCTCCATTTTTTCTGCGTTCACCAATATTACTATCCACTATTGTTTATTTTTATGAAGCAAAGTAATAAATTCAATATTATTTAAAGCCATATTTAAACTATATATATATATATATATACATACAGTTTTATTCGCTATAATAAATTATGACCTTATGTATTCGCAGATCACATTCGCGAAATCCCCTTTGAACATTAAATTAATAATACTCTGACCGATCTAACCGATCTAAAGAAAAATTTTAATTTTAACTAAATTTTGATCACGATAACTGCTTGCTTAATTAATATTAATATTAACATTGTTGAAAAATAGATTTATAATATTAATAGCAGTTATTTGGAAAAGTACTAATTGAATTGAACGAAGGAATAACGTAAATTTTTATAGGAAGGAAATTTTGAGGCAAAGCATTACTCTATACGAAATTACTCATTTATTTATGTTTTAAGCATTCGGTCAAAGTTGATTTTCTTTATGAAATTTTTGTGTTTTTTGCTAGGGAGTTTTTTAAATACAAATTTAATTGATATAAATAAATTTCTTAGAATACCAATAAATCTAAAATTACACTACGACAAAACGATAATTCGTTCGATTCCTATTCGTCAACAGCAACAAATTTATAATTCAAAATGGTATTCAATTTAAAAGTGGGATTCGGGCGACAGATGTTTTATTTTTACTCCTACAGTTTCCAAATAGCTCAAACATTATGATAAGAAGAAGAAGCAAAGCTTTTGTTTTTAATTTAATTTTTGTTTTGAGAATAAAAAATCATTTAAAAATCCTATTTTACTATTTCTTCGATATTTTTGTCTTTCACTACTGTCATTTCTCTAAATATTGCTAGGAATAGTGGTTCTACAGAAAAAGTAATCATGATTTATTGTTTATGTGATTTGAATTCTTCAGAATTCGCTGCTCTGGTTTCTGCAATTTTTGGCGAAAAGAATTTTGTGCTCTGAAACTTCTGAAGTGAAAAAGAAGCGATCAAAACACAGAAAGCTGGATGAGCAAATCGAGAGAAAAGTTTTCAACTCAATGAAACTTTTCAAAAGTCAAAATAATAATTTGGCTTAACCATAAAAGCAACGATCTATTTATCAAAATCATCGTTGTTTTTGTCATTTTTCCATAGGTGATCGTAAAAAAAAAAATTGCAGAATCATTCGGCTCTCAACGACCTCTTGAGGAGCAATGAAGGACGGTTAATTTTTTCCTTCTTTAACAGCTTTCGGTCCAAATAGTTCAAATATTATTGCAACAAATTAAAATTAATTCCCATTATCATCTCAAACGAGTCCAGTCATAGGAAAAAGTGAAGAGAAAAAAATCGAAGATTATTGCTCAGATTATCAATTAAACATTCTGGCAGCTGCCTTCAGCAGAATAAATCATTAAAATATATGATTGGTGCTCGAGATCCATATGCTTTTTCTATCCTCAGTTGATTGCCTCTTTCTGCTGATGGCCAAACCTAACCAGAAATTGTGGGTGCTTGATATTTGCTTATTTATTTTTTTGTCTTATGAAGCTTGTTTAAAGGTTTAACAATTGATTATTTGTTTGACGAGCAGCAAAATAATATTTAAAGATTTTTTAGCGAAATTATGATAAAATGATAGAATTTTGTGAGATTTCTTATATATGAACACATTTTCTATAGAATAAATTAATATTTTATAACTGTTAGTGTAATTTTGATAATAATTTCATTTCTCACCAATTTTTCTGGCAATATTTTATTTTTAAATAATTTTTTTTGTGTGGAATGCTGCCAAAATCATATTCAACAATCAAACATTTGAAATAAGTTAAAAGCTTGACAAGCGATGAGAAAAAAATATACGCACAGATGTCATTATTTCATTTATTTATTACTTCTAATAAATGGTGAATTAAAGTTTTCTTATCCGTTAATAACAACATCAAATGTTTCTATTAGCGTTGCAGATAGGCAGCTTTCTTTTCTCTACTCAATTATCATAATATAAATTATAATGAGCAATTAGAACATTACTGGCAAGACACTAAAGTTAGTTCGAAATTTTTATAAAGGAATCATTTGTCGACAGCACTACTCGGATTATTTAATGACAGGTTCACTCTTGTCGGATGCTTATTACTCGAGGGGACAAGCTAAGCAAAAAAGATCATTCGGCTATTGTGCCTCCAGCAAATAATAGTAATAATAATATTGGCTATATGATTGGCTATACGATGGCAATACGATGCTAATTATATTTATTTGCAAGAAGCGCGAAATTTCAATTTCATTGAAAATTTGTTATATTAAAGTCTTTTTTTTCAAAATAAAAAATATAATTATGGTTCAGTAGAAAATTTGCTTTTATTTTTATTTAAACCTTTCTCTTTGATAAAATCTTTAATAAATTAAAAAAAATATATGACACGATTCGTTTCAATCTTAAAACATCTTTTCTCAAAAATTAATTGCACATATGTATGTTAATTTCGATTTTCTCGTGTTCCCCTCCTTTATTAATGATTCCTATAACTTTCAATTATTTATAAGAAATTGGCAGCTGAAAAAAACATCAATTCTTTATTTATTTTTGAAAATTTGTCAGAGCAGAATTTGAATAAAGCGCTCATTTTATTATATATATACTAATAATAAAGAAATTTTGTTCGTATTCGTATATCATTCGAAATATTCGTACTTTTGCCACTAATTTTGGCAACTAATACAATCCAATTTTCCAGGATTATTTGGCTCATCGAATGAAATTTGCATTATAAGAAGTATGTTTTAATTTTTTTCGAAAAATTGAATTAAAAATTGAATTGAATTGAATCAAAGAAATTTATAATAAAATACAATTAAATTTAAATACTATGAGAAATTTCATTTGGAGATAGAAATACAAATAGTTACCAGCCTCACTCGGATTTTTTAATGACAAACTTCGGATGTAGAATCCAAATCCTCTTTAGAACACTCGAGGCGATAATTTACAATAGTCAATCAGCTATCCAATCTCCAATTATTTTATTGAAACTATATTTTTAAACTCATGAATAGAATAAGTGAAAAACCGAAACAGAAAATATGCAGCGAAAGGATTCTTTTAGGTTTGACATAATAGATTTGGTACCTTTAAATTTATTTGGACTATCATTCAGACGATTATTCTCATTTCCATTGAGTTTAATTAATTCAGTGATAAATCTAATAATATTCTTAAACAAAACCGCTCGTGAAAAGTCATTTAATTTTTGGATTTAATAAATTTATTTAATCAACATTAACCTTAAATCACAAAGTTTCTTTAAAAGAGTCTTTCTTCTTCTAATAGCGTTCATCATTTTCGGTTTATTGATTGTTTCACTGGGTTTTTTGATGATTAATTAAATATAAATTTAACTATTACAAAACAATGTTTAAAAAATTAAAAAAAATGTATGCATATATGTGGTGAAATTTCAAACCAACCCACTCATAAAAAATTGATAAAAAAATTGACATTACAGTTACAGCCAAATTGTTGCTTATTATTATCATTACAGTAATATTAATATGAGCTAATAAGATTTTAAAAATAAAATGTAAAAAAAGTAAAAAAACGTACCCACCGGTTCTCACCGGTTTGCGATATCTGATAAACTAACGAAACACATAAAATAATCAGTCAATTATTTTGTCGGCAATAATGCACAGTAAAGTAAAAGCAATTAAATCGTCAAAAATCCCATTTTCTTTCCTATGAAAGAAATTCCTATTTTTTTAATCAAAAAGGAATGCAGGGAATTATCGCTTATTTAGCTGAGAAGCTTTTCTTAGTTATCACTTTGTTTTATTTACTTTTTGAACACTGAACTTAGAGGATGATCAAATAATATTTCGAATGAAATCAAGCATCATAACCTTTGTTATAGGTTTTGCCTTCTAACGATGATTGTGATGAGATTAAACTAATCTTGTCATAAAATGAAATTTGAGTGCTGTTGATAACCCCATCTTTTCTTTTAAACTTAGATGAATCTCTGGAAAAAGGATCTCCTCTTGTGGGCATAGATCCAAATAACAAATGATAAGTGCTATCAAATTTAATGCTACTAGAAGTCAAATCATTTATTTATTCATTACAATTACAGCCATGTTGTTGCTTATTATTATCATCACACTAATATTAATGTGAGCTAATAAAATTTTAAAAATATAGAATCATGAAAGGGAAAATCAAGTAAGTATAATTTTCTGCTATGATTTGGTTCATTCAGGTTTTAAGACAGTATGTTGCATTGGTCCTTTTCTTCTATCTTTCTTTGAAAACATTGTTTATTGAATGAAAAGCTTTATCCGCTGTTTATTTTCTTCGAATTCGGCATTTTTCCAATAGGCTTGCCTTGCGAAAGTCGATGGCTCAGTGGTAAGATATTTGCGGCAATCATGGCCTAGGTTTCCTGCCTGGTACCGCGCTCTATTGCATGACAGTTTCAGTTGCTAAAAAAGTAAAGAAGAGTAAAGAACCAGTAGATTTTTATTCGAAACCTTGAGAAATAATAAGTCCAAAAATCCGGTTGATACTGGCGATTCACCGGTATCTATTAGAGACCACAGTTCCAAGTGCTTCAATTACCACTGGAATTACTTTGGCCACCATTTTCATCTTCTCTAATTCTTCTTTCAGCTCCTCGTATTTCTCTAATTGTCCCACAAAATCTCAGCCTCATTATTCTTCACGGGGAATCTCTCACTTGATCAGAGAAGCCACATGATGAGCAGATATTCAAGCATACAATATTACTCAGTTATGCCTTCCAGTGTATGCTGTTCCTGCCTTTCTGCTTGCATCTTAAACCCTACCATCGGTTTTTTTAAAGGCTTTTTTGCATAGTCTGTACGTTAAGTCATGTTTGAGGTGGTAAATTCCTACGACGATGGATCTGGTGGTTAATATCTGATGCAATGAATAATGCTATCAGCTATCTGTCGATGGTGCAACCCATGAAAAGTTTTCTTTCAGAGTCTTTGGCCATGATATTTCCTCTGCTTTATCGTTTTCTAACTTTCAGCAGCTTATCCTTTGGTACCATCTTGCTCATTTATTTCTGAATGCTTCGAGTTTTGTCCACGGCAAAGGCTTACACACTCATCAAAGCCCCACCTTTCATCTTTCTAGTTAGTATATAGTCTTTAGGCATTGGACTTGGGGAAATTTGGTGGAAATCCTCGCGCACTATGAAGAGTTTCTTAGTATTTACCTAAGAGTCATGTCTTCATGTCTTCCTTTAACCATTTTACTATGCCAACTGTGTACCTGATGACTGGCATGATACTATACATTTGTGGCATAGATTTGTTCTTCCCATTGATACTTCAAGATAGATACTTTCACTGGCTCTTCAAGATTTGTTTAGTTCTTTGGTGATACTTGGATATTACAGCCTTCCTTGCTTCCTCATAGTGATTACCATGTGGGATACCAAGGTACTTTATAGCTAGCTCGCTATATTTCTTTTCCTCTCTTTACTACCATTTGGCCACATTTCTCTAAGACAAATGATATCTTAATGTAAATATGTGTACATATATACAATGTTTTGGTTCGAATTGTAGCCAAAAGCCTTTCAGTAGGAGCCTTGGGCAAGATTTCCTTAATGCTTATTTGTTTTACCTCAATATAAAAATATCGTTCGCTAGAGTATTGTCGGCTCGCAGTCGGATTAATAAAGCCCATGTCAAAGGAGAGGGTTATCTGAAGACAAATGGGCTACTGGAAAGCGCCAGTTGTTGTGGGACTAGGATAGTCTAGCATTAAAAGCTTCTGGAACAAACATGGAGGAGACAAGACAATCTGGAACTGATGAAATGTTATTAATATATAGGCCTAATCAAAGGGGTTATATGAAACATATAAAGGCATTATGGATAAAAAAAGACCTATGTCTTTTTTTCTAGTTGGCTAAATGCTTTAATATAAGAAAGATGAAAATTTTCTCTCAACTGGAGATGGACCAATTCTGCACCCCAGATTCAGAATATTCAGCGAAAAGATGAAAGAAGAGATATGCAAGCTGGGAAGCTGGAATTTGCCTTCCAGTAATTCTGCTGGAAAGCAGAGCAATTGAAATAAGGTGGAAAATCATGAATAAAATTGCTGTAATTAATCATTGAGACCGAGGCTCGATGATGCACCAACAGATAAAATAATCGAAGATATAAATAGAGCCATCGCAACAATTCCCAATTTCAGTATAACATTAATGAATTGGTATACACTACAATCATTACAATTCTTGAAATGCTGTGGTATAAAACCAAGAAGAATAAAAATGCAATTTCTGTGGAAAAGTAGGCTGAAAAATAAGGGTATAAGGAGAAGGCAAAGAAATTAGCTAGCTGAAAAATTATAGAAAGGTGTGAAGAACAATAATAGTAGATCTATTTTACTGGAAGATTTTATCAGAAGCTCCCAAGATTGCTAAACAAAAGCTCATAGCACTGGCCACTAGGCTAAGGTGGTATATTAGAGAAACAAAGGCTAAAAAGATGCCTTGTTCTACAAAGAACCGTCCAAGATGTATTCTTAACTTCAGTGCAATAATATGGTTATAACAGATCCACTAACTATACAATAGTGCGAGAATATATGGAAAAAAAAGATTTATAACACCAGTGGCTACAAAATCTGAGAACAAGTAATAAGTCACAGCAACTTCTTAGAGTAGGACTACAAACCATCGCATTTGCTGACATCCAACAGCGACTCAGAAACATGAAAAGTTGAACAGCACCTGGTCCGAGCATGATCCACACCTACTGGTTGAAGAAGCTAATATCGGTTCATGAATGTCTATCAACACAGATGAACCAGCTGTTTGTGGCAGGTTCTCATCCAGATTGGTTAACACAAGGAAGGATGGTATTAATCATGAAATATCTCATTAGGGAACAACAATCTCATTAGGGAATCGTCCAACGATCAGTCAATACCCTGTCTCTTGATAATAAGGAAAATCCTATAAGGCATTATAACCATTAAGCTTCATGACCATATAAGTTCAAAAGCGCATCTGAAACAACACCAAAGGCTCCAAACACCATCTACTCATCGATAAAACAGTCGCTCAAAACTTAAGATCCCGGCAGACTAATCCGTTACACCTTGGACTGAATATAGGAAAGCATATGACCCCATACTCCACGCCTGGATCCGTGAATGTCTGATTCTATACAACAGGACCCTAAAGACAAGAACTTTTCGTGGAAAACGACGCTTGGAATCAACTCATAATAGCTTCTACAAGTGATTATCAGGTGCACCATATATATATCATTTTCTCTTCTATTGTTTTGCATAAGTCTAACCCTCTTAGTCATACAATCACCAGAAGCGGATATTAATACATATTCAAGAATGCGACTCCATCAGCCATCTTTTCTATATGGATGATATCAAGTTACATCCAAAAAGTGAACGAGACATTGTCTCGTTCATCCATCTAACTCGGATCTACAGAGAGAACATTGGCATGTCCTTCAGATTATAAATGTGGCCGAATGGTAGTAGAGAACAAGCAGCAATGTGGACCTGCCATAGAGATATACAGCGGATATACCGGCTAGCTACAAATCATATCCCACAGCCAGATGGCAATCACGATAAGGAGGCAAGGAAGACTGCAATATCTAAGTTTCACCAAAGAACAAGACAAATCTTGCAAAACAAAATTACATGACGAATCAAAAATATCCACTCCCTCTTATTATGCTTATTATTCCTTTTCCCTTTTTCGACTCAAAATGAGAGAGGATAGCGATTCACTCAAGAAAAATCCAAAAGGCACAGGCTAACAGGCAAACTATTACTAGTGGTTCTCGAACAATCAGCCCATCAGCACCAATTAATACTTCATTCAGTGCATTATATCATCTCGATATATCAGCTCAGTGGAAAGAATAAAATTCAAGCCATAAAAGATACGCAGCTGGCGCTATTAGATGGGCAAAGGAAGATATAGAGACTGTTGATTTAAAGACCAGGAAACTCCCTACAATATAGCATGTAGAGAGACATTGGAAAACGATCAAGCAGAGTAAATACAATGGCAAAACAAAGTTCTCCATGAATTGCAGCACCCACAGATAGCTGAGGTTATTAATATTGTGAAATCCTAGCAGTGGTTGGAAAAAATAGGAGAAAAAAGCATTGATTATAACAGCACCAGATCCATCGAACCAACATGCCACACTAGACATAACTCTAGGTGCAAATTGTGCATAAACGGAAACATTCCAACATAGTGGCAGGATATAAAATGCAAGCAACTGAAATGCATAACGAAGCAGCTGGAATTCATTACAGGAACATCTGCATATTATATGGTTCAGGCCCTCCCAAGACTAAATGGGAGATTCCTCAAAAAATCATAGAAAATAAGATAAAGATAAAGTCCTCTGGGACTTCTCGAACCAAACAGACAAGTAAATACCGGCCAACCAGATATTAATAGACAAGAATCAGAAGTCAGCACTTTTGATTGATATTGCAATATCAAGCGATAGTAACATCAGGAAGACGCAATATGAGAAATTAGAGAGATATTAAAGGCTAAAAGAGGAACTAAAGACCAAAGTAATTCCAGTGATAATTGGAGCATTTGGAACTATGACTCCTAAGCTAGAAAAATGACTTCCTTATCATTAGAGACCCTTATCCGGAAGCACTATTAGGAACACCTATGGTATTGCGCAGAACCCTCAATCTCCCAGGACTCTGGTAGAGGATTCAAGGTTGTGGATGATCCTTACCACTCACCACAAGTGGTGAGATATACATATATATATATATTTAAAAATTCAATATCTAACGAATTCTTGAGACTTTTCTCAAAATATGATGGATTTTAAGGAAAAAGAGTTATTATACTGAATTTTCGCAGTTTAAAGCAATCTTATTTTATTCCAGATACATAAAATATTTAAATGCCATAAATATAGCTATTTCATTAGCATAGATTGCTTACGCCACAGACTTATATTTCGGTAGCCAGTAACTTGACCAGGATAAATAGGATTTAACCAGGATGTTGAACGCGAATAAGAATATTTACTCTCTACTCTCTACATGTTCATTTAGAAATGGCCTTATAAATAAGGATGATGGTACTGGAATGCCGTCCGCGAAATCATGATTGGTTGATTGATCTCCTTAATGGACCAATAACAACATTTGTTGTATTTCTTGGTGTAGTTGGCAATATTTATAGTGCTTTACTAATCTTCCAACGGCGAATGAATAGTTCGATGAAGGTATCATTGATGGCTTTGGCTTTATGGGATTTTATCTTCCTTATTGTTGCTTTTGTATATTTTGCTATTAAATCCAATGCTAACCTTCTTCATACGCAAGCGAATATCATCAGTGTCTATGCTACATTCATAAATGGAATATTTTTGTTCGTGCAAATCGTTGCGGTAAATTTTAATTTTTTTCTATTGTACTGATTCCATTCCTATTCCTAATGGTAAAAAATTTAAAAGTGAAATCACGACTGGTTGATTGATTTCCTTAATGGACCAATAACAGTCTGGGAGCCCATCTATATGTCAACAATTACTACTATCTGGCAAAATTACTATCTCGTTTTATTGGCCAAATCAGAAATTTTGAATGTTGTTCATAGAATATTTCACATTATAGCTCTACACCAAAGATTAGTGGGCGAGTTGATGGCCAATTTTTATGTTTCTCCTTCAGATAAGCAGCATAATTCGGTGCTGTCTCTCGACAAGGAGATAAACCATCATTAAACGCGAAATTCAATTACTAATGGCTCACCTGTGTTTTTGTCCTTAGTTATCAGTGCGGTTCCAACAGTCCAATGATGCAAACTAAAACACGAATGCTACTATAATTTAACCAAATATAATCTAAATATAGATACTGTAGTGACCATTCTCTAACTTATATTTAAAGATATCCTGGTCATTCAGAAATTCATAATGCAGGGATAAGCATGCACTTTTTGTCATATTTAAAACTAACTTGGCCTTTCTATAACACATTTTTTTTGGTTAAGGTTTCATTTTAGAAATTTTTTTTCTAGAACACTTCAATAAAATTATTATAGACATGGCTGCTCATCGAAGTGACAGCGAGACGTTTCGTTGCAGTTACAAGACCTTTTACCCGGACTCGATCTTCGCGTATTCCAGTCAGGAAGCATCGTAAACATTCATGCTTACATTTAGTTATATCTGTTAATAAAGCTCCACTTATTATAACAATTATTGCCGCCATAATTGCTTCACCGACTTTATTTGAATATCGTTATGTGCCATGCATAAATGGTGACCAACGTATGACGCAGGTGAGAAATGCATTTTTAAAACGCAACATACAGATTTCTTCTTCTAACAGCTCTCACCAACGACGCCATCGCTAGTAGTAATAGAGTGCATATAGATTTCATTGTTGGCTATTCATTCAAAATTAGGCTTTAATAGAACATTTATGTCATTAAAAAGATTTTATCAAGAAGTATTGCAGTATTGCAGATTGAAGAAACAGATTTGCTGAAGAATTCCACATATCGATTTTATTATCGAACCTTACTTATAACTTGCCTAAAGACATTTGCACCATTTTTAATTATAGCTATATTAACGATCGCAACTATCAATGGTTTTCGAAAATCACTAAACGAACGCACAATTTTATTAGCTAAGCATCAGCAGGAATTTTTTCGGGAACTTGACGTTGATAGAGCGAAATCTTTGCAGGCATGAACCATTCTATCAGTTTTTAACCTACGATTGCAATTTAATGCAGAAATTTATTAAATTTGGCAATCTGGCAAACAAAATTTTTTAAATCGAAAATCAAATGAGATTTAACATTATATATTTATAAATAATGAAGAATAAATAATCAAATGAAAATAATATCCATTTATAAATAATGAAGCATATGAATCTCTTTGTCCAAAAATCGTCATTTTAGCTGTGACAAGACTTCAGGAGAGAGTTAATTAAGAAAGTTGTTATTAGTGCTTTCCTCTCGTTATCGGAAAAAGAAAAATAAAAAATAATAGTAACACGGAAAGCAGATAAGAATTTATAAAAAAAAGGGAAAATAATATTTCTTGAACAAAGCTTTTTCACATTATAAGCAGACAACTACTCAATTTGAAAATTGCACAAAATTATTTTTCTTTTTTTCTTTGTCCACATATTTGTTAGCTAATTTGTAAAACTAATTTGTAATTTTATTTATATATCAAAAAAACAATTATTAAAAAATTTCCTCAAATTTCCTCTAAAAATAAACTAATTTTGTACATAATTTTACATAATTTTTTATCCACCTGCATGCGATTGTAAGCCCAATCCAAATCGGTAAGTATGGCTCCTAGAAGGAGTTATATTTTTTAGGATTAACTATTCGTCTTCGCCTTTATTCGCTGTTTCTATTAACCATTTCCCTTAACCATATTCGCTGTTTTTTTGAAAATTATCGACTAAACATTCTCCATAACATATTCGCTGTTTTCTTCGAATCTGTTAAACAATTATAATTTTCATTTATTAACATCGTAAATTATAATTTTCGATGAATACTTTTATTCAGTATCGCAAGTGCATGCACTTTTTTCCGACACTCATGGACTATTTCAGTATTCATCCGTTAGTCAGTCCTAGATGTATTTTGAATTGTTCTGTATTTTATAATGACGATGACTAAAAATAAAAAGAAACTGCCATAAAAAAGAAAAACCCCTCTTGTTCGACTTTTAAGCACACATCACCACCATGGTTTCGATTTGCGATGGTTCGATGGTTCGATAATGGTTCGATTTCGATGGTTTTTTTCACGTGAATCTATGGTGAGCCTTGAGCCGAAGCAAAGCACTGTTGGACGACTCTGTCTTCTCGAGTCTACAATCATTATAAATCATAATCATTATACAACAATACCAATTATAAATCGCAATCAAAATAAATTTAAAAAATTGATATAAAATAAAAAAATTTTCAGATGATCTCACTAATGTTGCTGGGAAAATTTATAATATTTCGTTGTTGGCCAACTGTTATTGAAATATGGCAACCACTTGGATTATCTCTGAAGCCACAAATTTTTCTGAATGGCAGGCAAATGCCATTAATTCAAGCGATTATGAATATTCTCGTTTTACTAAATTCGGCAACGAATTCCGTTGTATTTATTATCGTTAAATCCGCATTTGAAACTCGATGTCAACATCGATATCGAAAACGAAGATTCGAATATATGGCACATCAAGCAAACCAGGTAAAACTACCATTTCCATAAAATTTTATAATGGTTTATAAAATTTATAATTTTATAATTTTATTATTATATTTTAAATTTTCATAAATAAATATTTATAATGCAATAAAGTAGTGACCAGCAAATAAAAAGTAGTTATTAGGTTCGCTTTACTTGTTTTATTGGATGGCAAATCTTTGCCATTCGATATCATCGCTTTTTTAATGGCAAGTTCGGTTCTGTCGGAGGTGAGGTTCGAACCTTGATGCTATAGATGAGAATCTGAGCAACAATCACTCGGCTATCTTGTTCACTCCCCCTCATTTTTTTAGTTTCATTCCATTTTTTTCCGCCAGTTTGTATTTTTCCACTTTTACTCCGAAAAATTTCGAAGAAGCCATTAAGATCATTGACCCCTTTATTAAGGAAAAGATTTAATGGCAGATTTCTCTCGTTACATAATTCATATAAGAAAATTTTGAAAAAATTCCAACCCGTTATCAATTATATTAAGAAATAATTAAATGATTTGCTCACCATTGCTACTTTAGATAGCTCAGCAGGATGGTTTTAAAAATTTTTGTTAATAGAAAGATCAATCACTAGAAATTTAATACAAGTTTATTCTTGAATCAGAGAACCACAATGTTTTTCATGAAATTGAGAAATTTACTTACGTTTCCTAAATATGAAAGAACTGCAAATTAAAACTTATATAACTGCAAAAAATGAAATAATTTTATTATATAGGTTCGTTCAATTGGCGCAAAGTTTGCTGTGGACAATAATTTTGTCACAAATAATTCTTCATCGATTTGACAATTTCATTAAAATCTTAAATCAAAATAAAAATTTCTATTGCATTAGAATTAGAATTATTGGGATTTTTTTCGGAAATTTGTCTGGTAATTTTGTAATTTTTCACATTTCCATTATTTCTTCACATTACCAACTTCGCAAATTTTTAGTTTTGTTTTTGCTTTTGGCATAATGATTTGCAATTGACAAGTAAAATTTTATTATTTATAAGAAGTTCGCTAAAAAATTTTTTGCAAAACTTGATTTTATATCGTAATTTTGTATTCTTGTAAGCTATATTTATATATTTTGGTAAATTTAGTTTTTTTAACGGAAATTTACCAAAAATGAAGGAAAAAAATTTTTTAAATTATTATATGGCTGTAAAACGTCAAAATCCTTTGGTTACTCACGGAATTTGATCTCTGAATTGAAGAAAGATTGATTTATTCAAGATTGTAAAAAAATATTTTTTACTGATAAAATTTGATTTTTCTGATTTCATGGTAATTTAAAATTCATTTCTGGTATGAAAAAAAATATTGCCAGATGCCAGATGATTGGAGAAACTCTCCTCCCAATTTCCAAGAAAGATAACAGGATGACAGGACATACTGCGACAATTATCGAAGAATCAGCCTATTAGATCTTAGCAAAAATTCAGGCCGGAGCGCGATTGTGCTAAACAGATATTCACATTAAAAATGGTGGAAATCGCTACAAATATCTGCAACCCACCGTCATCGACTTTGCAGCCTTCGATTCAATTGATGGAACGGTACTTTGGAATATAATGGTGACGATCATAACGATGGAACACGACAGTGTACCAGAGATCATTCGACTCATAAAGGCATTTTATCAGCATACATCGCTGTCTGGTCTGTATATATGGGGAACTGACAGATTCGAAATAAGAATTGAAATCCGTTAAGGCTGCGTTCTTTCCGAATGGTCAGGCAAAAGACGAAATTATAACTGTGATAAGGCAGTTAGAAATGCATTCTTCCGGTTGACGAAACCTTTATATAGCTGTCCCGAAATCACGATAAAAACTAAAGTCTGTACCCACAATTCGTTTAATCTTTCTATATAGCTGCGAGATATAGCCAATGGAGGATTATGAGGTTACCTGTTTTTGACCATTTATGTCTAAGGTACATTTTACGGTTCGTCGAGTGGATAAAATCTCACATGATCGCACTCATCTTTGGATATTAAGTACCACTTGCATCACAAAGCGTTACCTTCGCTGGTTAGGGCACACTCTTCGTCTCCCACCACAAGAGTTAACACATATTTCGTTACTTATTAAATCCTGTGATGGGTGGCCTTAAAAACGAGGTGGGTCAATCAAAACCTGGACTGACACGGTCAAAGAAGATTTTGAACGTATAGGTGGACCAGAAATATATGGACTTGGACAATGGAAAAAAGGGTGGCTTCTATTACTCTCGACAATAGTATCAGATCGCGCGGCTTGGAAACATCTTACCAGTGTAACCAGTGGAGCCAACCTAACCATTAATGGTGAGAGCTGTTAGAAATAAAAGAAGATCGCGGAAGAATGAAATGCATGCATAAGTCTTCTTCGCTATGATGAGCAGTGTTGGCTTTCAATATATGCTTTCAAAATTCCAAAAGACTAGTGGAATTTGCCAGACAACAATCGAATTAGGTAAACTATAATTTGGAATCACGAAATGGAATAATTCTAGATAGATGTGAATAACATGAAATATTGTAAAAATGATACTGGTAACTTCTACAATGCCATGGTCAAAACTCGAATGAAACTGAAAACATACAGTAAACCACAAGATCTTTTGATCACCTGAAGTTAAAAGATTTAAGGACAGGCTGAACTTCTGGAATATCTAAAAGCCTTTGGAACATTTGAGAATTGATCCAAGTTCGAAATCTATAACATTTACTTACTTAAATCCGCCCCTACGAAACACGACTAGGAAGCCAAGCTGAGACTCAGATAAAATGGTCGATGCCCGATCGAGCTACCAGCGCATGTGTTAGGAAATTCTAACTATCGGCAGTTCCATAGACTCGCAACGGTCATGGCGGAACAGAAAATAGAAAAAATCGATGCTGAAAAGATGTGGTTTTGAATATGGAGACAGCAGCTCAAGGCAATCATCGAAAATTATCCACCTATTTTGCAAAAGTTCCTTTAACCTAAAGTACATTGGATGGTGTCGAGAATTTTCTCGAAACTATGAATCATTGCTTATAAAAATAAAAATTCTCATAGCGCGCTCGATACCAAAATTTTGCGCGCCCCTTTTTTTTTCTGGGAGAACGTTGTGTTGGAGTGGGTTTTTTCTTCTTTTCTTTGCAGTATAAACAGTTTTTTATGTTTTACAGTTTTAATTTATGTTTTACCTAAATTACTGTTCCCATTTTCAATAAAAATAAATTATTATTATATCGTTGTGGTGTGACAGCCTTACAACCCCGTTCAATCTAAACGAAAAAGTCACAACAGGTGGATCATCCATTATCCCAACCATAACTAGAATGTATTTAAAGTCGTACGAATGATTATAATTACGAGGCACCAATCCAGCCAGTCTAATTCATTCTCGGTTCACTACACGTCTCCAAGAATTGTATTTACTGGTTTGAGAGGATTGAAATGCCATGTGACTGGAACAATGCAGTTCTGCTCCCAATTCCCAAGAAAGGTGATAAGATGCACTATAACAACTGCAGAGGAATCAGCTTTCTAGCTATTTCTGGGAAAATTTAGATTTATGAAAGTACTTGACAACAGGACGCGCCCTAACCAGGACTTAGGCTAAGACGCTATATTGATCAAGTCTTCAAGTTAAGAATATCGCTTCGAATACCTACCAACCTGCATTAATTTTTGGCATTCTAAAGAATTCTGAATTAAAGAACTAGAAAAATTAAACAGGTTTATAAAAGCGTTTTTATGTGCGCAGATGTGTGGGAAATTGAGTTTTTCGAAATATGCTTCAAATGAGTAAGAGAAAACTCTTTTTGTCTTATCTTATAAACCAGACGTTTATGAGATCAAAATTCAAAAAAATTTTCGAGGAATGGTCTGACTTTAAATATTTCGGATCACAAAAGAGTCATGCTTAATGGCCAGATGGAAGATAAAATTCCGACTCGTATGGCTGCAACTAAAGGTTTTCTTCCAACTGACGTGTCTAAATGTAGCAAAGAATCCCATTATATGGTTGTGAAACTAAAAAAAGTGGAACGAAGCTACTCGCCTCGGCCAGTTTTGTTTAAGGCACATCCTACGCCCTCCCAAGCTGTTTCACATGGTTGCATACATCTCCTCGAATACCATTTAAGAATATTATCATAAACCGCTATCTGCACTGGTTTGACCACGTTGTTGTTTGTTCACCAGCACAAGTATTAACATGTATCTATGCTGGATTTGCTGCTCTGATGGATGGTGTCAAAAAGGAAGGTCAACCAAGACCCGCACAGATATGGTCAAAGGGGATTTTGAATATGAAGGCGGCTCGGTGATATACGGGAAAAAGGAGTGCCTTTCATAAATGACAATCAGGAGACCAGGAGACCGAATAGAAGCAACGGGTGAAACGAGCCATAAGATCTCTAATTAGCTCCGAGTTGCCAGTATGGCCAGAAATCTTTGCCAGAGGACACTTAACGGTACGTGGATCCCCAGCACCATCCGACCTTTTTCTGATGGAACGTTTAATTCTAATGGAAGCAGGATGGTCTCAACAACAACCACTCGGCTACCCTCCTTAATTACGACCATAGAAAGATTAATTTGATAACACCATTCTACCTCAAATCTATCCTTCAGCACCTTTCAGGCAAATTCATTTCTTCCAATAAAAATATACCTGCCGAATCGAGTGAAACTCAAACCTTTCAGCCGAAGCTGCAAAATAGATTTTGATTTCGCCTAATATTTAAATTTATACAATAAAGTTTAATATGAATCGAATGTTAGGGAGATTTGTTCATTACTGTTTACTGTTACTGTTATTACTGTTACTGTTTTCATTACTGTTACTGTTACTGTTTTCTTGTTGGATGATTTTTACGTCGCTGAGGTGTTTTTTCCGAGCCTCTCGGCCCTGTGCCAGCCAAGTGAAAGAAACCTCAGGTCTGCCGCATTGGCTGAGGTGTTTTTTCCGAGCCTCTCGGCCCTGTGCCAGCCAAGTGAAAGAAACCTCAGGTCGGCCTCATTGGCTAAGTAAGAGCAAGCATTTCTTCTTCATTTAAATTTATATTATATGTCACTGGCGCATTTAAAATATTTTTTCTAACTTTCTTCTCATTTCCTTATCCTTTTTCCATTTTTGTGCTATTTCTTCATTAGTAGAGAAGTAGACACTTCGTCACGAATAAATATAAATATAGCGATTTGTCAGAGATTTGTGGAAATAAGGATTAAAAATATTTGTAGATTTTCTCTGTCTCTTCGCGAAGTCCTAAAAATCCTAAAAGTCGATTCAATGGTTTAGTTAGATATTCTCTTATTATTAATAAAATTAATAAGTAATTTTACATTTCAAATTAATTTTTCTAGAAGTGGTTTTTTTACCAAATGAATTCTTGATTCTTATAGATTTATTTATTTCATTCTTCAAGAAATTCTCCTTTATATGATTCACATCATAGGAACTTAATAAAATTTCGAATAAATATTTACTGACTGGCAAAGACTGACAGCGCAGAAAACGAGACGAAAAGTACTATAATGATGATAAGAACTCATTCTTATCAGGAGTCCCTGCAGTCAAAAGTTAGCTTAGCAGTCCTATTAGGAAATAAAATCAATTTCTTTATTTTTATTGAAATATTTTCAAAAAATTGTCATTTCAGTTTTATTTAATTAATAAAAGAAAAAAATTGATGGAAAAATCGAATGAATTAAATATAAATTATAATCAGCATAAGGTTAATTTAATTTAATTTTAATTTTATTGGTTTTTATTATTAGCGATTGGATGCTTCTCTAAACTTCTTTATGAACGCTATTAACGCCGTTTAATTTGTTCAGCCTTTTGAGGTTTAAATTTAATAAGTCAAATCTTCGTCACGAATAAATATAAATATTTTATATAAAATATAAAAGAAAAATTAGAAAATTGTCGGAAATACAAAATATTTAAATAATTTTCTATTTAGACGTTGTTAATGACGAAAGAAGAATGGAATAAACCACCTTCGAGTGCGTATTTAGAATCAATTAAAAATTTGTCATTAGAAGATTTATACGATAATTACAATCCAGGTTTTTAATTTTTCGTCCATCAAAATTTTCATAAATTTTCATAATTTTCTATTACCATAGATTGTAATTGTAAAATTATATTTTTTAATACAGCATAATTTTATTTATTTATATAAAAAATATGACAGAATAATTCTTGTGGTTTTTTTCGTGGTTATTTTATTTTTATTTTTCAGCCTTTCATTCAAAGTAATTTTGTTTTATTTTTGTGATTTTAACTTAATTTTATTTTTTTGGATTATGGAAGAGAAGATGTGGGAAATATCTTCTTTCAGGACCAACACTGCCAGATGGAAAGACCAATTTTGAATGTCACTGTATTGCACCAATAATGGGAAGCCCATGTGGATATTTATTTCGAGAATCAATGTTATGTCGGGATGAAAAATCTGCCGAAGAATTCGAAGCAGGTGCATGTGCTGATGAGTTCATGGCCTTCGTTGAATGTGTTGTTCGCACTGGCTGTTTTGAATGTGTGCAATCGCTCTTATGATATTTCTCTATGTTTTTTTACTTTCTGCTTTATAAATAAATAAGTAAAATTAGAATATCATAAAGATTTAAATAATTATTTTTAGTCAAAATTAAATATAAAAATATATACAATAAGATATGGCAAACTAAAATCAGTAATTTTTCAGCTTCAAATAAAGATGAGAATGATGAAGAAAAACCTTCAGAAGGTGAGGAAATAAGGCCAATGAAACCGGATGGCGTAGTAGAAGGTCATGATGTGCTATTTGGTGGTAAAAATTTATTGCCTTAACATTATTTCCATTCTTAATTTTTGTCGAGTTTAGTCAAAAACTTCGCTTTTGTTTCATCATTCATTCATATATATTCATATACAACACAACTTTAATATTTTATCCAGAATAATTGTTGTCCTAGGTTTTTGAATATTCCAGATTTTTTTCAAATTTTGCCAGTTTTCTTAGTGTATTCGTGTGATAATCCCTATGGTTTGTAATCCACGCACTTTTTTTCGATTTTTTTATTTTCTTATTCTTATGGTTTCATCACTGAGCAAATTGCAAAGATGATTGGTTTTCATTTTTATTGTTTGTTTGAAGAAAATAATATTGTCCCGTTTTTTAAATCTACCATATTGCTCAATATGTAGTACTGCTGTACTTCGTCCTAAGTTAAAGTTATATGATTGCTTTGTTGTTATTTATTATTTATTATTAATAGTTACTGTTAATAATTAACAGTTACAGTTATTAACAGTTATTGATTAAATGATCAATTCATATTATAAATAACATTCTAAAACTTTAAGTTTTTTGTAGTTTTTTGATTTGATATTTTTTTAAATGATGGTCGCATTTTCACATAACTGTTCTTAATTCTCTTGTTTTGTTAATTTTCATTATTAATTCATAATTGATCAAATTTTTCCTTGAATACGAGTTAATGTCGTTATTCCATGTAATCGTTTGGCAGTTTGGTATTTGCAGTGAAATTTTTTTTTAAAATGCACTTTTATCAGCGCTACTGTCTTGCCTATTTCCATAACGATTATTTAATTGAAATGATGCTAATATTATAATATTATGCCAGATAAATAATATATAAAAATAATTTTATTATTATCTTGCTGCACTAAATTCAGCGTAAGATGCCGATTCAAATCACCGTGTCGAGAGGTGAAGATTTTGCTGGTGCCTCTAAAATGCTTATACTTGTCAATGAAAGATCGGAGTGGGGCTAACAATTCGCATTTCTGTTGCCAGTTAGCTCTGCTAAAATTTTGTATAAATAGGGGAACTAGCTAGCCAAATTAAAAATGATGACAGCCACCTACATAATTGCCATCACTTTGGACTTATTTCACTAGTTTGTTGTGCAATTTGTACAAATGTATATAGTTTGAGTTCATCATTATTAATTCGCTTGAGAATGCAAATTGTCGGAATTTTCTGGGTGGTCTGCGTAAGTATGCGAAGTTCCACATCTATGGATCCACTTTTCTTCGAAAGAATGAAGTATGGATGATAAATTGTATAACGAAGAATAATTTTGCTAAAAATCAAAAAAATCTTCAGTTCTCATTGTACAATAATTTATTCCTTTGGAAAACTTCAAAGTTTTTAATGGAACGCTTCTTAACAATGGAACGCCAATGGTTTAGCAGCTTCACTATCTTCACTAAGAGGATAAATTTCAAGAGAAGCACTTAAGGATGTGGATGACCCAGAATCTTATTTTATTTTTATTTTCAATATTTAATAATAGGTTTCTTCTGGCAAGGTAACCTATGTTACTCGGCCATCCTATTTCTCAAAGCGAAATATTTACATTTGTCACGAACTGCTATGGTTTTTATAAGAATAAGAATAATGTTCAATAAGAGACAAGAATTATTTATCGCAAATAAATTATTTTCATTATAACAATATTTATATTCTTAAGCAGTGCAAAAATATTGAAATGAGATAAGTGATTTTATAATCACTATTCCATAAAAAGTGATCTTCACTATCATTATGCTTTAGTTATAATACTAACAATAATACGAATAATAATACGAATAGTTTGACTAAGCAAAATAAGTTCACAAATTAATTTGTTCATAACAAGACGATTGTTGGTAAATCTTACATTTTTATGGTAACGAAAAAGAACCAATTGTATCCCAGCGTAAATCCTTTCACAAATATTTGCATCAGGTGTAGTGGACATTTGGCGGTGCTTTTTTTTGAACTGGCAATACTGGATATTTGCACAGATCGTTCAAAGGAAGGTCATTTATTTATGATGTAACGTTTATTCGAATGAAAAAGTAAATAAAGAATAAATTAGGATTTCCATTAGATTTTCAAACTAAATTTTTCACAACCTTTAAAATTTCTAAAAATAATTTGGACTATGGCCATTCACCTTTGATTTGATTATTTCACCTGATGGAAATCAATCTGTCATTAACAAGGAAATCGGAATGCTGCTAAGGATTTTCCGGTCATATTCTCTTTTACAATACAATATTTATGCCTCTTTTTTAGAATTTCCTCGAAGTTTTCCTTTTTAGATTACTCATTTAGATATAAAAATGTATTTTAAGAAAACGAATTGCGAAGCACCCAAATAATCCAATTCATTTTTAGATATTTGTCCATTTTTTCACTTAAATTTAGTCAATAATATAGACTGCCAAGAACTACTAAAATTTTTATAAGCATAACGTATTGTTCAAGAGACAAGAATTATCTACCGTAAACAAAGAGACAATAAAAGGAATCGACCTTTTCGCTAATACGGCTTAGCAAAGGTGTCGGTCGTTTTTGGACCAACCACTTTGCTTAAACGAAGAATTATTTGAGTGCCGAGATTAACGATGTCTGTTCAATTGAGAAAAAATCTCATATGAATATCTTTAAAATTTTGTCAAATATATTTATAATGAATTTAAAAATTCCAGCCGATTAGAAAATTTTATCAAATATATTTTGCATTAAGCGAATTCGAGAGAAATTTTATACAAAATTCTCAATTGTGAATAATACTATTTGGTTAATGATATTAAACAGCGTGATCCCACCTCCGTCTCCAAATTTAACTTTACTCAGAAATAAAATGTAACTAAAAAATCCTGATAGCGCTAGGAATTCGAGTGCTTCTGTCATCAAGATGCTTTCTGCCAGTGTTTGTCCCATGATATTAATAGCCAGTGAGCATAAAGAGTGATTGCTTGATGACTTTTGACATAAAAAATGAATTAATGATCGAGAATATTTCGAAAAAAGCAGATGATCGCATGAAATTTGCGACTTAAACTGGATAACCTCCAATCAAGCTAATCGTCCTTTTGGGATAAATCACTTTTTAAATAGTTTATATACATCACTTTCACTTTATTAGTGAAGTTTGTTGATGTCAAGCGATGTGTTCCATTTATAATTTCGTGTATTTACTTTGTAACATTTTTCAAGAAAATCAAATAAATCAAGAATCGATGGGAATAAACTTGTAATTTGCAGCAGAAAGTTTGCTTTTGTCATCATATTCAACGGCATAAAAGTATTAAAAATATATATTAAAAATTCAAAATTAATAATTGTATGAAAATCACAAGAAAATAGACTATCAAGGAATCATCGGAAAACTAACTGAAGGCTTCTCACGTTACCTTCCATATTTATCCATTATGTACACGATTATTGAAGAGTTTTACCGATTTTTTGCTCTTTTAATACGAGTTTTTTTCCAGCAATATATTAATCCTTCTTTGTTTTTCCTTCTCGCTTTTTTTTGCAAATTATCAACGATTCATAAAATTTCCCATTTTAAGGTAAATTTAAGATCTCTAAGCCCATGTGCGCCTGTTTTTGTCGAATTTACACTTTTCCTATTTTTCATTCTGATTAAATCTATCAAAATTGCACTTTTGATATTTTGGTAATTACGTGCAACGAGTACATTTTAATCTTTATTTTTTTAAAAAAAAAATCTCCTTTTTTCAAAGTGCTATCAATTGCCTTTTTTGAAAATTTCTTGGAATTTCTGGTTATTGAAAAAGTTGCAGTAGTGTTTTACCTAATATTATTCAATGATACTGGTTAGAGTTAGCTCCAGTGGCTTTTCGTACGATGAGAAATATTCTCTATCGATGTAAATGCAGATTGGTTCTCAGTAGCACGCAGATTTTTTAATGACAGCCTTGATCAGAAGCCTTGGATCTCACCCTCGATGATTATGATAATCGGGGCAATCTGGGCAAATGCGATTTTTAGCCAAATATTTTAACTCGCTTTCAACCAATGACAAATGACAAAGTGAGATTTACGCAACATTTATTAAAAGAAGACTTAAAAAACATTAAAGATGATTTGAGTTAATTAGCCTTTCTAAAACATATAATAGAATAATAAAATAGTACTGAGTAGAAGATACTATCCGATTTTATTAAGCTATTATGTTATTAATTTCGCTCGAATTGATCTAAAATTAACCTACGTTTAGGTATCTTCAACGAGGCGGTTGAGAGATGTTTGCGGCCTCTTTTTGTACAATATTCTTTGAATTCTATACTGTTGAGTGGATATCTATCGTTATATATTTTCAACGTTTTGATTTAACCGCTCTTTTCATGCTATTAATCGATCCCCCTTCTCTTCCTACAGTACAAAAGCATACAAAAGATTTAATCGAAATTTTATTGTTAACAAGCTATAAAACTTGAATAAAATTGTTATAAATCTAAGCGCTTCGAAAGTGCCTTTTTTTGAATATTGTTCTCATGAAATTCTTGGAGAAACACAGTGGTCGAATGGTACATTGGGTCGAATTAAGCAAAATCATGATAGTTTTGATCGTTTCTTTATGAGAGAATGAAGCTGTCATTAAGTGTCTGCCTGACACAACGGCCTGCAATCTCAACCTCAAATCCCTCTCTGGCGTAGACCCTCTGGTCCCAATAACCAATAGGGCCAGCCAGAATTGATTATTAAAGAAGAAGAAATTCGATTGAAAATCATTATTTGCAAAATTTTTATCGATCGTCTTGGCCAATAGAAAATTTAAAATTGCTGCGAAACCTTTTTCCTTGATTCCTTAATCATTTTTAATTTAATTTTTTTGATAAAGAGGAATCATTAATCACCACAAATTGTGGTAGAAATTATATAACGAAAAGAAATAATGGATGTGCAGCAATTAAATTATTTAAATTTATTTTTCATCACTGATTACCAGGTGATAAGTGTAAATTGTAGTTTATTAAATAGTGTAAATAATGCTTAAAATTCCCACAAGATATGCCAGCATAACGGACAGTCTTTCTTGTCCCCACTTGTTGTTGTTCACACTTTGCCAGCTCACCTGTCGTTGTTCCATTCATATTGTCTTTACTCACCACATTTCATCCTCTATTTACATTGGATGTCGGCTCCACTTCATTTACGTGCGAATTTTTTTAAGTGTTTTTGTTGCGTAGTCAAAAGGTGGCTTCGTAATAGAATTTGAGTGCTCTTATATTAGAAACCAACAAGGCATTCTTTGATGAGCGGCTGTAGAAATATGCTTTTCTAAATTTTTGATCATTTCCGCCTAACCGATGGATCAATTTATATTCTTTTAAAATTGCTGCCATATACTTTAATAATGCTTTATTATATGCTTTATGTATTATATTCCTTGAGCCAAATCAAACGAAGTTTCGTTGAAATAGGCGATTGGATAAGGGGATGACAGAATAATATTCGTCTTATCAAACTAATTCATGGAGTTTAATGGTCGTTTTTAATTTTAACTAATCTTTCGAAAATATAGAAATCCTAAAAAATTTGAAAATCACTTAATATAAAAAAATATTCAGGTTACTTATTATACACGCTACAGAAGAGTTGATATTACTCATTTTCATCCTATAAAATTATAAATTAATGGGGGTAGGTATATGGGCGACCGAATAGAAAGTGGTTCCGAATAATGCATTGTAGCGTTTCAGTTCCTGTTTCCAACAAGATTAAATCTAAATTTATGTTAACATATAGTAAATTCATGTTAATTTATATTACAAATTTTCTGCAGTTACCTAAAAAACCAGAAAAAATTGGATTGTAATTTGCTGTATCATGGCATTGTAATAAGAATTATAATTATAATGAAAAATATTCCGTTTCAGTCGCCTAATATTTATTAAATGTAGCACTTATGCTATATGCTATAGGTGAGTTATTCAGCCCATTTACTTATTCTGCAAATTCCTCAACTATATCTCTTATAAAATATATAATAAAAGAACTGTATACGTAAACAAACATGTTTGCACAGTACGAGCAAAAGGTGAGCAAAAGGTGAAAATTATACAGTAGTTTATATTCAAATGTAAGACGAATCATTTTCTATTAAATTTCAGTTTCCATCCTAGTGCGTATCAATTTACCTTTTAATCTTATCATCTATCTTATCATTACTCGTTTAAGCCGATAGTGTTGAGGAAAGATCAAGAAAAATTGCTGGTTTTTCTTTGAGCTATAAAAAGAAAATCCAATTAACAAACAATTTCTTTACCAACTAATAAAATTATCTCTTATGAGTGGAAAAAATAAATAAATTTCAAAATGTACCAAAAAATCTTATAAAATTTATAAAAAAATATGAGATTAGTAAGCAAGCCATTTATTGATAATACTGATAACAATGTTTTAAAATGATTTTAACGATAGGTTCATGGAGTTTGTGGAATTCATTCATTATTCAATAATTATAGCAAAAATCGTAAATTTAGAGCCAGAAAGTGATAAAATAATAAAATAATCATAATATAATTGAATCCGTTGATTTTATGTTTTCCATTAAAGAAGAATTTCATCTCAAATTCTATTATTGAAAAGTACGGAATCTTTTCATGAATGATTTTTCATCCCTTTTATATTGACTCAAAAATGAATTTTTAGTCTATAATGATCTATAGTGTAAAAAGTCCCGTTTTAAATAATGTTATATAGAATTTTTAGTTCACAAAATTACAAAATTAACTTAGCTTTCAATCTACGAAGAATCTCAAAAATTAATAGGTCAAATTAATAGTACACTGATTAATCAGCTTCAGTAATACGCAACAACACGAAGCATGAAAATTTTTTGATGAAAAACTGAAATATCTTTCCGAGCTTCGTTTAAATATGAATTTTTTTTCATATCTCATTTTACTTATTATCTGTAAAGAAAAATGAAAAGTGACTGTCGAGTGACTATTAACACATACTTGCATGTCATACACGTAGAAAACAGTCTTTTTACGCAGAATTTTAACTCGAAAAGTGTCCAAATCGATAAATTTATGGATATAAAATAGACGGTGATTTAGCACAGTAAGGAGATCAATTCTGGAAGACAAATAGTTTACCACTCGGTGTAAAACTGAGATCAATTTAAAGCATATTTGAAAAAAAAATTATAGAAAAACAAATAACAACTTCAAGCAAAAAGTTGAATTCCATAAACAAAAATCTATAACAATTGTTTATTATTCAACCTACGTTATTTAAAATTAATTGCTTTTATTATAACTAAACAAATTAAATTGTTTGAATCATGACGATCGGTTATTGCTGCTATTCCAAAATGATCCATATGGATTAGTGGCATAATGATTGTAGAAATCACTTGGATAGGGGTAATAACCTGGAGGTGCACTATTATTTATGGAACTAGCAGAAGTCGAAGGAGCTGAACCCGCTGGATAAAGCATTTGTTGCCCAAATGCATAAGGTTGCAAATCTGAAATGAATTGAATTTTAAGAGACTTTAACCTCTGCATTGGCATTTGCCTTAAGCAAAGCCAGCAAAGTCCTTCTTCAGCCAGAGTATACAAAGACTATCTTGATTCTATAATATTCCGGGAGCACTTTTCTGCTACTTATTAGGAAAATGGCGATTTGAAACTTACTGATGAATTCAGTACCTATTGGCCCGTTTAACATTGGGTTTTGTATTCCATTTTGATTAAAAGAACCACTCAAGTAGAATGTTCCATTTTGGCTCATTTGCCCACTTTGGTTGCTTAATACACTCGGATTAAATAAGCCATTTTGATTTGGCTGTAGACTGGAATTTAGCAGCATATCTTGATTCGACAATTCACTCTGATTTAATAATCCATCTTGAGTAAGTGATGTACTTCCATTCAGTGAAAGACTTTGATCTTGTCCACTTCCACTGTTTTGTTGATTATTTCGACTTTCTGTTCCAATTTCTTCTGTTTTATGCCTATAAATCTCTTCAAAACCATTTCCATTTTAAACCATTTTTATTTATTATTATATTCTGCTGTTTGCAACACATAATCAACTAATCACATAACAGTCAAATAATTTTAATTAAATGGGAGAGCCTCTAATGGAAGTCCTGTGGAGCCTCTAATGATCTCTGGATAGACTCCAAGAAATCCTCGAACTTTGTGAAAATTGAATCCGTTCAATAACGCAAGAAAAAACTATAATAAGTAGCATTATCAAAGGTAAAAATTATTTATTTTTACATCACATTACTTTTTATAATATTTTATAGGCTTAATTGTCCAAGAAGGAGGTTATCAAAAGAGGCCAAGGTGCTCATCGCGTAAAAAAAATGAACTCCTTTAGGATTAGATAAGATAAACTTGAAATTTCTGAGATCACCTTTGTTGTGGCCTTTCATTAAATTCTTGTGATCCAGGAATCATTATTGCGGTTGCATATCGCAGAGGTTCTTGTGGTGGTGGAGTTGGCGTAATTTTAGCGTCATTAGTTTTATTTTGAACTTTCGGACCTTTGTTACGTTCTTTAGCGCGACGATTCTTGAACCATACCTATAAATTCTTATTTCAATTTCCCCTTCAATTTCTTATTTCCTCTTTTCACAAACTTTTTGGAAAAAATTGATTGTGTCACCTGAACTCGAGCCTCTGGAAGGCCGATTTGTTGAGCGATATGCTCACGAGCATACATGTCTGGATAATGCGACTCTATAAAAAATCTTTCCAAGATGCGAAGTTGATGTTGATTATAAGTTGTTCGCTCTCTCCTACTGTTCGGCTTACGACTGGAAATTTTTTTGTGAAAAATTTCTATTCCACTCATCTAGCTCGAAAGATGAGCAAGAATAAGTGTTCGATGGGAATCAAGTGTAATTAACCAGCACATTTTATCAATTGAGCCAAAATAAAAAGACATAGTTGACACTGTGCTAACCTATTGCTGGTAACAGTTGAACTTGTTGGATTGAAATATGCTGCAAGTGATGCCGGATAAGGAAAATGAGTTTGTGAATGAAATGGGAAATTAAAGTTCTGCATCTATTCGATTTTGCCGAGTGTATTCGATAAAATAAGTGATCACATGAATTCTGCAAATTTTTTAAAATAAATCAAGTCGAATGAAATAAGCGTGAAACGATTTTCTAAAAAAGCCAGGAAATTTAACGAAAAATTATGAAGCTTTAGTCTGGCACTATTTCAGCACCTTAGATCCTTTTATTAAGCTGGATTATTAAAATTACGAAAATTTGAAAAATGGCCCTTAAGGTTTATTTGCATTATTAGAGATCTCAGCACAATATATTCTTAATTTCAACTTCAAACTCAGTTCTACAATATTTTTGAAATTCTTTCATTAAAAATTGTGATCTTAAACTAAGTATATAACTGGTATGTATTCCTTAGATTACCTTAGCAAAATGGATCAACTCATATCACTGGCAAGAGTGGAATCTATTTTAGAAAAACCGAATGTCGATGTAAACCAACGCTTCTTTGCCCAAGTGATTCGTTAATAAAACTCTTTCACTCTTCCCTTTGATAATCTAACTGCAAATGCTTACTTATTTGCTTAACTAAAAATAGTATACATGAATTAGTATAAAATTTAATAATATTAAGCATATAAATGAATAAATATATGAACAAATAAATCCTTCAAAAGTCCAAATTTGATGTTTGTGTTTAAATTTTTTTTCACTATTTAGTGCTCTGCTTTTTTTCAATGTTTACACATATTTATAAAATTACATCATTTATCTACATTTATCCAAATTATTTTCTATTATCCTCAAAAGATTCGGTGCTTTGTTTGGCCATTAGCATTAAAAAATTATTGGAAAAATATTCCTAAGAACAATAAATTTAGAAAAGTTAATTATGGTAGGGATATTAAAGGGAGATTTCAAATCTTATTATAAACAAAGCGATATTTCAAACATTTTTCAATAATTAAAAAAGAAAAATGAAAAGCAATAGCACAAAACCTGAGAAAGCCAAATTTTTTTGCGAAAATTTTTAATTGAGAGAGCAATTTTTGAATTTCTCACCAAAACAGCACAAGAATCCCAGAAATTAAGTTTTAAAAATCTTTGAAAAAAATTTTTTTGATATATTTTCATTCGATTTTTAAGAATTTGTTTATGTGATATATTCATCGTTGTTTCAAAAGTACGGAGATAATTTAGTGAGAATTATTTGATAATAATTTATTGAAGAAAAGTAAATTTTTCAGTAAAAAAATTTAGAAATTTAGATAAATTCTAATCAATTTCATGAAGCAAATTTAGCCCAAAATTCTCTGAACATCGGTCTTTGCTCAATTTTTACCAAAAACGACCGTTCAGTGATCGGAAGATAAAAAGGTACTTTTTGACTAACCCATGCGATAAACTCAAGAAATAAATTCAAAAGTTTTTAAAGGTATTTTTAGTTCAATATTCGTTAAATCAATCTAGTGATGCCTACTCAAAAAATTAAACATAAACGAGATGATCCGAGCTAAGATGAGATTAAATAATTAAATAAAATCACTGATTATCCGAAATTTTAGTTGGATAATCCCACGCCAAAATCACAATCGTTCTCGGCTAGTACGTCATAAAAATGTTGTATTCAGATAGATTATTCAATCAAATTGTCCTTCTCCAAATGTGTACGCCTCCTAATGCACTCCACCCAAAGAACGAATTACGGTAATCGACAACACAAGACGTTGAAAATCGGTTGAAATCTTCTGGAAAAAGGTCGTGGTTTTTTTTGAATTCTATCCTCACTATTCCATTTTTTAGATTATTTATTTATAAAATCATTTAATACATTCCATCTATTTTTTTTTAGGAAAGTTTTGCACAGTTCCTATTCTACTTTCGACAAGAAGATAACAATAAAAGTTGTAATTATTCAGGACAAACAAGAATATTTGAATAGTTGAAAAAAGAAGTGATCAATACGAAATAATGGAGGAGAAGGGAAGGATAGGTGAGTTGGTCGGGGTTTAGATTATCGTGTTGCAAAAAGGCTTGGATCCTAAATTCGAGTGTGCTAACGACCTTTGTTTTTATTTTTTATTGCTGAATGTTTTCCTTTTAGCTGTGTATTTTGCGAAAATTAATCACTTATTTATTATACAAAATGTTTTATATCTAATTTTAACATAAAAAAAGAATTCTACAGAAAAATTTTGCAGAAAAAATTTTATCTGTGGATTGTCTTATGCGTTTTTTTATGACTGAAAAGATCACATGTGTTAAAGTGTCATGCATGACATAATTGTTAACGAAATCTCCTTTAAGAGATTGGTATGTATAAATTAATTGCTTCTTTTAACAATTGTGATTATTATCATTACTGCGAGAATTAATGAGCTGAAGATAAGGATCATAATAACCGTGCTTGAAATGCAAATTATTCGATAGTGAGAGTCGGTTACACGCATAAGTTTAATATTAATGATAATTATAATATTATTCAGCAGCCAGCCATTATGCTAAATCTGATTTAGTGAAACTTTCAGTATTAACTGATGCATTTATAACCTTTTTTTCGAATAATTTCTCACTCCTGGCTACACCTAATGAGCCCGTGATTTTCGGCTAGAGACACCACAGAATGAAAATGTAAGAGAATGTCCAGCATATTAACCAGTGCGAAAATTACCCAGAACCGACAATTAAAATAATATTTTTTCTATAGTGAGGAAAAACTATTCCACTCGAGCCTTCAGTATGACGCGGTTTGTGGAAATTTTCAACAAAAAGAACAATTATTTGTTTGAATATTAGCTTGACTAGAATTTTACAGATTCTATAAATTTATTTTTCTGAGGCTTTTGTAATTTGCAGATCTGATCAGTCATAACAAATTATTTTCAATTAAAGGGTTAGTGATGTAGAAGAAAAGAAATCGTAATGACTTCATCACTATATAATCATCTTCAAGCAAGATATTCACTACCAACTAATAATCATCAGATTAAAAATGCATAATAATTTTCGGTTATATATATTTTGCAAAGAACTTTATAGATTCTCGATATAATAGAATATATTCGGCTTTATAAACAATAGATTTCAAATCCATTTTGTTGTTTAATATATGAAAGAAGCAAAGGGGACAGAATAACCGAGTGGTTGTTATTTAGATCATTTCGAAATCAAACTTCAGCAGTAGACGTAAACCTCTCTTAAAAAAACCGAACAGTACTGGGTATGACACCCAAAGGCCCCATATATATCTTGATGATCCTGACAAAATAGTCACATTATACTATTATAGCCAGTGGAGCGAGCCTAATTAAAACCGATGAGTGAAGCCACTTACTACAATAAATGATTTTTATGGAGGAATTAACTTTAAATTTGATGATGAACAAATATAATAGAATGATATTTTTTTGAGTGATTTCACAGTTATTTCATCGTTTCCCATTTCGATAAATTCAAAGAAAATTAGCAAAAGATTTTTTTAATAAATTTTATATAAATTCCGAATTTCCTTAGCTTATATTTCTCAAAAAATTACGGAAATGTAATCTTAATTTTTTTATCAAAAGAATGAAATAATAAGCAAATAATGATGTGTGGTATTTTGATTAAAGAAGATGACTGTTGGGATGGCATTTAGTAAGAAAGAACAATGGTTGATTCTGTGGTATAAATCAATTGAGATCACTGAAGCAAAAGATCGATGAAATGGATGCGGGTTCCTATCTTTGAGGTCAATAATTTTTTTTAAGAAACTCATCCTATAATGATGATAGATTTGTAGCATTAATTTATGCTGAAATGAAATGAAAATTTTTTAAATAATACCAGTTTTCATCTCGAACTACAAACGAATACGTTGAATAATAAATTTTTACAAAATTTTTTAACAATTTCTAACAATTTTACTAATTTTAATTTTTCAGCTAAAAATAAACTTTTGGCAAGAAGGCTGAAGAACGATGTGCGAATTTTGATGAAGATTTACAAAGAGGTGAACAAAAGCGATTTGGAGACATTTGTTTGACAATTTTGCTGGTTCAGTCCAAAATAAGAACCTAAAAATAAGCATTTAATGGCGAGCAATTTTTGTTGCTTCTAGATAATTTAAAACTAGAAAATCAAAAAAAAATAGACACCAACCAGCTTTTCTAAAGCTCCACAAGAAAAAATAGAATAATATTAATTACTTGAATTCCCTCTAACAGTATAGAGCATTTCTGGTTTGGCTAGCTTCACTGATTAGGCCCCACAGAGTGGAATTGGGATAAGAATGGATCTTCAACACGTTCTCGGCCTGAATAATTTTGTACAAACCACTCTATAGCTTATAATTTCTGTTCATCATAAGACATTTATTTAATTCGTTGATTTGTTTAAAAAAATCGAAGAATTCAATAAATAAGCAAATAAATAGAAGATTTTAGGATAATCCCTTGAATTTGCTGAAACTTCATGGAATTCAATGCAAATTATTAAATTAATTGGCCTAATGAACACTATGGTTGAGATAAAACGGGAGTCGAAAAATTAACGGATTATTGAGAATCGGCTTGGTACATCATCAGTCTTTGATGTTCTCAAGCCAGGTGTATTTGAGTGAATGGAATCATTTATCAGCTGGAACGAATCAAACCATATCACTACGTTTCCAGTCTAGAAGGCTGCGGGATTCCATTATCTATTGTCGAAAATTTTTAATCGGAATACCGTTAATATGATTTTCCTATTTCAAGAAAAAAAAATGGAAAATTTGTTTGTTTATATATTATTATAATTTTATTGTTTTTAAAATCATCTTTAATTGAATCGATTGCGGAAAAATGAGAACATTTAAGGATTGCAACTTAATTGGTCACCTTTTTAATATTTTTTTTCTCGCTTTCTTCTACTGAATATTTCGAATAATATTTATATATTTCGAAAAATGCTTTACATATTTGATAGCTTTTTCTAATGAATTACAAAAGGTGTTCTAATGAATTTTTCATTTAAAAAGCTCTCAAAATATTTTATGATTTGTTTTGCTTCTTGCTTTTCATGTGATTTAAGGTAAGTATGTCGCAAAAAAGCGAAAGAATGGCGTATATGATGGAGTTCGCAATGAGAAATGTGAATTTAATTTAGAATCTTTCTTTTAGACACTAAAAAGTGCTACTAAGTAGCTTCTTTTAGATTTTGAGCTTGAAAAACTATCGATTGTTATTTTTTAAACTAATAAATTAAATATTATGTAATATTGTCTTCAAACAAACTAGTTATTATTATCAATAATTGTTATCCCGGTTCATTCATTATAGCACAAAACTAATGAAACTGAAGAAAGAAATGGAAAACAATGAATTTGGAATCCAGGAAAGTAAATCAGCTATGCTTGATTGGTAATTTTGAGATTATCCTTCAGAAGTTTCATATTTCAGTTCTATGAAACTGCGCGTTTGCAGGTGGTGATGAATAATAATAACGAATATTACCGTACATTCATAATTCATAATTCTTTGCAACGCTAATAAATTGTATAAAATTCTATGATAGACATAAATTCTATCATAGAGAACTATATAACGCCATTAATTCTATATTTCCGACTGCGCTTAATGGAACCGATTTTTTCGGGAACTTTTTTATATTGCGTTTTACAAACTGTTTGATTAATCGAAGGATTTATGAACAGAAAAAATTGTTGACAAAACCATTTCTTAAGGACGGATAAGGCTAAAATATGGTGCTAAATTGAAATGATTTTTGAAATCTTGTTGGCAAAGCCTTATTTAATAGAATTGAAATTGAAAACTAAAAAAACTAAGGAAGCTGAGTGGAAAGAAACGAATCGCATGAGAAGAAAAATTTTGAAAAAGGAATTTATCAATGGGTTAGCCAAATTAAGAAATTCGTAGAAAGGCGACTTTTAACTGAATATATTTAAATCAGTTTAAAATATAAGCAACGAGAACGAATAAGAAAATAGTTATGCTAAAATAGAATTATATTTTGTGAGAACAGTAAAATAAGCGGGTAAATTTTTCCTTTCCCTTTTTTTCTACCGCTAACACCGTATTTGGTTATTCTCAACGTCATTATTCTTTTGTTTTGAAAAACTATCAATTTTTTCGAATTTTTAATCCTTTGAGAAAAATCGCTTTTTTTCAGATTTATTGATCGTTGAAAGCCAAATTTCTATAAGTGATTGATGGTTGTTCAACCAGTTAATCATCTGAAGAGATTTTATTTACCTCGTAAAGAACATCTTATAGGTGTCAACTGCAAAGAGGATTATCTTCGTATAAGCCAATCAATCTTAGAACAATCAGATGGAGCAAACGAGAGAACACAGCATCTTAGATGAATATCTTGTATTCACGACTTTTGACACATGAAATTGCTTCATCCAAGCAAATTCTGTGGCATTTCGTCATCATTTTCTCCACTTTCCACTTGCAAAAATTTCTGATTTTGGCTGATTCCTCTGACTATTACTGGCTATTACCAAAGTCAGTCATGGATGTTGAAGTGCAGGTGACATTCTTATTATCAAATTCAAGTAAAAAGAAAATAGTTATTTTAAGCAAAGGAAAAAAAGTGCTTCAACCAAGAGTCGTTAGAAAGTCGTTTTTAAACTAAACAATCAATTACAATTACCCCAAAAAATTTATGGGGCTAAAAATACAGTAGAATTAAGCCTTATTTTATGCACATTGCATACGTTATTATTGTTAAGCCTTTATAATAACAATGCAAGCAAGGTTTGTCAACAGAAGTGACAATATATTTCATCAACACTGGATATATTCTTGTGAACGGAATAACTTATTGAAAAAAATATAATCAACCGGAAATTCAAGCGTTCTGATTACGCATAAGATTCAGACTTGCGTAATTGCCCGGATTTATTTGCGTGAAATCTATTTCCGTTCTGATGGTGTACTGCTCTTTATTTATATATGCCAAATAAAGTTTTAATAAAGAAATTCGTTACAAATAATTTATAGCATTTTTTGAATAGTGTAAGGTTAAATCATTATACGGACTTTGAGAAAAAATTTAGTCCTTCCGAAAAAAATTGCGAGACTTATAATTTTTATTTTTGCGCCCAACTTTCTTATTTCAAACCTAACTCTTAAAATTTAAGAATTCCAGAGAACATCGATTGTTCGATTACTATCCTTCGTTCACTACAAAATAACTTAAACGAACTAAATTGTACAGTTAAATTTATTCAATATTTGTTTCGGTTTAAATTTTAAATTAAAAAATTTTAATTCTAAAACAAATGAATTACAAAAAATCGATTTTTTAACTATTATCTGTTTTCTGATATTTTTTTTCGTTACAAATTGCTCTGAAACACGCCAAACCGATCTGTAAAGTCTGGTGTGTATGTATTGTCAACTTCGAAAGATACATGACCAATTCCTTCAAATTTCGTTTGATAATCATGCACGGGAATGAAATCATCATCCTCTTGTTTCCATATAATTATATGCCACTTTTTTGCATCGCATTGTTCTCCTTGAATCTACAAGAATTAGCGTATTAGCGATAAGATTAAAATAGTAGATAAAACAAAGAAGAAATTCTTTTTTAGTTTTTCAAAAATTTTTTTGGCTAAAATTCTGTTCCAACTGTTGCATGAATTATCTTAAATGAAAAAATTTTTCCAAAAAAAAAGATAAATAGCTTACATCATGAATAATACTTTGATCCTTGGTTAAGAATTCAAGTTCTGGACTTGAATAAGAAATGGATGGCACTATAAATTGCACTTTAAAAGGTGAATCTGCTTTCGATGTCATCCGAAATTGAATTTTACATGCATCTGATGTCGCTATGAGAAATGAAATAAGCGCTGATTGCAGTGCAAACAAGTACATCTCCTTGTACAAAAACACAATTAAAATTTCGTAGATATTATGAGATTTTCGAAAGTAGACTTTGCCAGTTTTACAGTTCAAGGAGGTCAAGAGTCATAATTCCTACATCAGCGCATGTCGTATAGGGTTAATTAGCTTAAACCGTTTTTAACTGTAAAACTATTTTTAACCAGAAGTTATTAAGCAAATTAGTATTTAAAACTAATCGCCCAGCATAAAAGTAACCTTTTATTTTGGTCAAATTCAGTTCAGCCTTTTCAATATTATATATTTTGATATGGTTTATTCGATCGATGAATTATTTTCAACCTTAATTTTTTAGAAAAAATGCTATTATTAAAATATTTTGAATTTCCGTAAAATTTTAGGAAAGTTAAGAGATGTGCTCTATCGAATAAACTCACAGGCCCAATTTCTGTCTCTCTTTGAGAATGAAACTGCCGTCGTAAAAGTAAAATCCATCTTTAATTAGCTTGTCCATCCTCAGTGAATCTCTGTCGAAGAAGTCGTTTCTCACTTCTTAGCAACCAAAAGGGTTAATCAAATCGGAGATAATGAGAACTGTTAGAAAAAAAAAATTCTATTGGAATTACACCTATATTTCTATTCCTATAACCATCCTATTATCAGGAAAAAAATTGCTGTATAAGAAAGTCCTCTGAATTCCAAATACTTTCAGATTGCTGGATTTACAACCGAATTTTAGGACACTTCTTCCAGCTCAAATTGGAAGGATGAAAAAAAGTGAGAAAAAGATTTTGACATGATTTAAATATCTTTTCCATCAAATTCTTTTATATATGCTGAAAAATAGGACGCGAAAAAAAATCCAGAATTGGAACCACTGTGTGCTATTTCTAACGGATATTTGTGAATGACAGATCTTTCGATTTATCCGCCAAAATTTTGTGTTTAATTAGTATTGATAAAGATTAGTGGTTTTATAATCGTATCCAAGAAATACAATGATCACGAAAATAATCACTTTTGGTTGCAGCGTACCGTAATTGCACATTCACCTAAACGTGGAATACAGGAAGAAACAAGACAAATTGGACTCCTTTTACCATGGTATTTTTCGTATTTCTAGATGGTTGAGCTTTTGGGTCAGAAAGATACGATTTCCACAAATTTATATTGTATAAGGGTGATAATGAGAACTATACTTCTAACGCCTTTTACTAACTATTTAAGTAATTTAAAAAATTCTCATGCCGTTGATCCAACCAGAGACAGAGAATAAATAGTAACCACTTGGTTATGGTCTATTTTAGGTAACTCTTCAATAAAATGCCTCCTAAGGCTTAGAGATTCTTAAAATGTTTAATTTCTTAGTAAATCAATTATTATTTGTTTTACTGCTATTAACGTAAATGTTATTACGTAACGAATTTTATTTTATTTTTGCACTTTGCGATTTTATCTAATTCATCAAACATTTATTGGAAAAAAAATCAAATTTGACCAATTTTCTGCAAATCGAAATCTTAAAAAATTAAATTTAAATTAAAAACTTCGAAAATTTAGATGGAATCGAATTCAAATTAGGGAAAACCAAAATTATTAAAGTTTTATTAATTTTGAACAAAACCTATCAAATTCTAATTTCAAATTTCATTTTGAACGAATTATTTTCGTCTTTTTAAATTCCATTTTTGATTTGTTTCTCAATTTAAAACTTTTCCGAAGAACATTTAGGTAACAATCTTTTTATCACATTTGGTATACATAAGGTTCTGAATTTTTGACAGATACGAAAATGTGGAAACGTGGAAATAAAGGTCACTTGCATATGAATTTTTTGCACATATTGTGTTATATTTGCAAGGACTCACATGCAATGTCTGGATATCACCAGCAGTAACCAAATTTTAAGTTTTCCTGGAGTGATTTACTTCATCAATAAGTGAACTATTTACAATGATCTGTCTATCTAAGAACAAATTGGGACATCAAGCCAATAAAAATCTATTAATAATTGCGCAACTAAAAAAACCAGTTGATCGATTTATCCGTTTTAATCATTAAAAAATTCATTAATTTATGGAACATATGGAATTTTATCTCGTTTTAACCGTCATCATATACAGAAAAGTTAATTTATTTTTTAAAAATTTCAACAGTTCAACGACAGCTCATAATAAACGACAAAGACAATATATTTTAGCGAATGCCATATATAGTTCCGTGAATTAAAACATTAGCAAATTTATTAACCGCTAATATATTGTTTTGTTTTATTAATATTCTGAAAAAATAAGACAAAGTTTAAGGAAAAGTTTAGCTTGTGCAATTCCTCCAAAGAGTATCTCAATAAGGCTAGCAAATAGAAAATTACAGGACAAAAATTGTTATTGAAAACGATTAATCTTCAGGAAGTGTTGACAGACCAGTCTTCTTTTCATAAAGTTCGCGATCGGTGGGTCGTATTATGTCCCATTTTATTGCTGCATCCAATGCACGTTGCGCTTCTTTTTGAGCGTTGAAACGTTCTTTATTCTTCAATTTCGTGATTGCAACCAAAACATGGAAAAGTTCTGTCTGCAATTATATATAATTTATTAGAAATATGAGAAAAGCAAATCCTAAAAAGCCTAAAAAAATGAATCTTCATCCATCGATAAACATGGGGCTTATTTGTGAAGGTATTATTGGTCATACCACAGTGTTTTGGTGATAATTTAATTTAAACTTGTTAACTTATAACTTAGTTCCAAAACTTTATATCAAATTCATTCTTACAGTTGGATTTTCCCTTATATTTTTCCGAAGAATCAATCTTCAATTTTTCAAGAATCATGCTTCGTTTTAATAAACCTTGCAAAAATTTTTTCAAACTTACAGCAACAACTTCACTTGCAACTTCTTTCGAGCTTTCAATCATATTAGCTACAGCAATCATTCCTCGACGCTGTATTTCAGGATGTTCAGCCATACAAATATCTTTTAGAACACTAGGCCAACTTTTCAATTCGCTGATAATTCGTTTACATGCTTTCTCACTTTCAGTTAATAATGCAAAACCAGCTGCTGAAGCAAGTGCTAATCGTTCATCATCTTCTGCGCTATATAATACCCATAATTTTAATTTATCAGTTGATGGCTGGAAAATTTTAAATTAAATCAAACAATCAAAAAATTCGATTGCTCAAGATTAAGCCATCAGTTATCAGTCTTTTATTTAATAATAAAAGTACCGATGGCATGCAAATTTCAATAATGATTGATTGATGAAAATTTAAATATTTTCACTAATGGGTGGAAATTGGAGAAAATACACCTCATCTCATCTCACAATCTCACAACATGCCTTGCAAATTACGGGCTGAACCAAACATTTTTCTCAAACAGCTCGACTTGATTAAAAAAATTTAAAAGAGAACATTTTCCTAGATACTAGCTCACTTATATGTGCCATTATTCATGTGTGGACAAGGATCCCAACAATCCATGTAAAAGGTAAATGAATATTCCGGGAAAAATTTAGATCAGTAAAAATCACCTCAATCGTGGAGTTGAAAAATTCCTCACAAAACAACAAATTCAAAAGTAATTCTGCTGCTGCAGCACGTAAATGTGGATGATCAGTCATATACCAATATTCTTCTGCTCTCGGCACGACTTTCTCTTTTAAAATTCGCTGACGTACTGACTCATTTACGCTTGCCTGCAGATAATTATCTATGAAAAATTAAAAACTATTCCATGGCTTATTATTAAATTACAAATATATCAATTTATCATTTATAAATATATCAATTTCATTATTTGAAATTCAAATTAATCAATAATGAAAATTCACGAAATTTGCCGAAAAATAGATCAAGGATATATCAAGGCTGACTATTAATAAAAATTTTAATAAATTATAAAAGCTAAAAATTATTTTTGATTAGGTCAAACCAGCCGAAAACCATTAAAATTGAGATTTTTGCCTCAGCCTTTTAATGCAGTCTAGAACTGAAACGAATATTTAAAAATAATTATTACCAAATTGGTTAATGTTAATAATGCATCATAATTAGGGCGACCCTCAATATCGGGATGTAAAAGTTCTGCTAAGGGTCGAACAACTTCATAAATCCTTTGTCCCGGAAAAGCAAGAGAAGGGTTAGCCTAAAAAATACATTATTAATTTGTTTATATAGAATTCATGAGAATTATAAATTGATTAAATTAATCACTATGAAAGCAAATCAAGAAAAACATGAAATTTCACAAGAAAGAAAACAGAACTCTTCCACAATAAATAATAAAAACTAATAACAATAAAAATTTGAAAAAAATCTCAAGAAAAATGACGACCTCAATGCCAAGTCTAGCAATTGCGTGTGCCGCTTTAATTTTACCTTCTGGAGTAGATTCTTTAGTTAAATGAAGAAGCAGCTGTAAAATAAATTAAACCAAAATATTATAATTTATTAAATATTCTCTAAATATTTTTTCAGATACTTTCCATTGATAACAACAAAAATAACTAAATGTTTGCCTTTTTACAGAATAAATAAAGTGATGAAAGTATTTTCAAATGCGAAAGAATTGCCAAAAAAATTACCTTAGCGCCACCTTCACTAAGTATCTGACCCCTTAGATCAGGATATTCGGTAAAAGCAAGCATTGCACGCGCTAATAATTCCAGGGCATTTCTACTTTCAGTTTTTGATATAGCAACGCAAGCCGATGTTGCCCCATCAGCAACTAGAAGATGGACACGACGCTCGATACAATCATCGGTATCTTTCGGATGAGTCTCCGGCACATGATGCTTTGCAAACTACATATAATAAAATGAATTTTAAGAAAAAAAATTTCATACAGAACAAAAAGAACTTTAATGTAACATTTTATTACAGCATTTGGGAAAATAAAATACGTTGTAAATTAATTAATAAATTAATTAACCTGTGCAAGTTTGACAAGTTCCTCTTCAATTTTTGGCTTTTCATATGAATTAGTAAGATTCACATATATACTCGCCAATGCATAAACACAAAGAGCACCAGCACTCTAACAAAATCTACTATTATTGTTAATTATGAAATAAATGCAAATAAAAAAATGACATTAAAATATGACATAATGAACGATAACCCTTCGAATCTAGACTGATATCTCTTTTTGATATAAATAACCGACTCCTATCTTATGAATTATTGAAAAAGGCATCTTTCAGTTCAACATATCGCATTTGAAAGAAGATCAGGTTTAATTAAAAATTCCGAAACTAACAAGAGATAGCATGAATAAACCATTTTACGAATATCGTTAAACAAATGATCGTAAAGAATGAAAAAACGAAAAAAAACAAACTTTTGCTAGAGACAAAAGAGCTTGGAGAAGTAATGGATCTTCGACAATCCATTCTTTAACGTCTGCATCCAACGATAAATACGATAACCCTTCACATGCAAATCTAGACTGATATTAATTTCATTGCTTTGTCTTTTGTTTTTACTCGAAATTTCTTGTAAAATATCCGTCTATTGAAAATTTTATCAAACTTTTTATCAAAATTTGACTTTATCAAAATGAAATCAAAAACATAAGCTATAAAGATTTCTTAAATGAAAAATATAAAAATCAGAAATAATTTGGTCGTTTCGTCATTCCTACCACATAAATTGATTGATATAAAACATAAAAACATTAAAAAGTATTACCTTCGAACATCGACAGAATACCGATTAATATCGAGAAGGAATTTCTTACAAGTTTGAGCGAGTTTTAAAGTGCTCCCTTCTTGCATTGTTTGTCTACTTGAATCGTCGCCTCCAGCAGATGCACATTTACACAGACCCATTAGAGCACGCACTTTCACATCGTCATCTTTTGAGTTATACAACTTCTTTAAAACAGGAACACCAATCTTCAACGATGAAATAATGTGCAAAATTCAATTCTCCATAAATCTGGACCACAACTTTTCACAGATTTGCGAGAAATCAATCAATATGAGATATTATTTCTGACATTACCTATTAATATCGAGGAATCTCGCAAAATTTTGAAATTTTGAAATGACACATGCCGCAATAAAAAAAGTGTAATTTCAATATTTCAATATTTCAGAGTTGGGTTTTTTGTTTTTTACCTATTTTCTTTTCTTAACTTGACTCATTCCACAATAAATCATCTTACGTGACGAAATTCTATTTGATCTGCTGAGTGACCTTTCACTCAAAAAATACTCAAAAAATCTTTTAATACTTTTACTTTTAAAATTTTAGTTGCTCTTTCACGCTTGCTGACGGTTTGTACTATAAGCTCAGCAGCAATACTTTGATGTAAATGATCATCATTTGAAGCCATTTCAAGCATCATAGCAATAATTTGATCATTTGTAACGAAATTTATGCCCAAATCGACCGGCCCCTTGAACACAGAGATAAAAGTTCAATTTCTGCAAAATCAAGGACTTCTCTCAAAAAATTGGAAAACAAAAAGTATCTTTGACCGCTAGCAATTACAAAGCTGGCATTTAAAAAGGTATTGTGAAATTTTGAATGAATACTCCTCATATTTAAATATTACCTGAAGTAAAGTGATCAACATTGCTGCCAATTTTAGTTTTGAAGATGGGTTACTGACATATTCCATTAAATTGCTACAAAAGAGAAAAATAAAAAACAAATGGCATAAAAGCGCAAGAATAAAACAAAATTTCCAAATCTAATCTTTATGAAAATAAACATAACTTTTAAATAAATTTCCATTGGCAACCAAATTCTATTCTTTTTTGAAAAATCTTTGATACAGCTTTGCATAAACTAATCCACTAGTCGTTAAAATATAGCATAATATTATATTCTTCTATACCTTTATAATCTAAAAGAAGAAAATAAAATAAAGAATGATTTAAAAACAAACTTAAAAAAAGCATCGAGACGATCCTTGAATACTGCTCGTTTCGTATCGAACACCATATCATCGTAAAGACGAGCTAAACAAATGGCGAGATGTTGTCGTGTTTCTACCGAAACAGGATATTCACACTGTTCAGGAATTTGTGTCGACACATGTAGTAATTTCAAAAGACCTGGGTTTTTGAGGGCCAAAACTATCAGTTCTCGTGAAATACAAAAAGTTTTGTTTTAGTTTTGTTTTATTCATGTTAATTTATTAAAATAAAATGCTTTTCGAAATTAAACTGATTAAACTTCAAGTGACTTCAAGAACATTATATCTGTTTTACGTTGAACAAAGTATGCCAAAGAAATTAGTCATTGCCATTTAAAAACACTGAATACTGAACGAAAACTACCTCTATCCTCCACAAATCGCCAGCTCCATCCTCTCGGTAAACCACCATCCATATGCATTAAATTCTTCGAGAAAAGATCGATAACTGTCTCTCTAATTGAACTTCCAACTTTTGGGTCAGTAAGCATTTCCTCTAATTCCAAAATCAAACGGATTATAAGCACTTTGTTGGCTAAAAGAACAATAAACCATTATTAAAAAAAATTACCAGAAACGGGATACCAATTTTAACATCGTATTCAACAATATAATGAACTATAAATATTAAAGAATCAACTTAAAAAAAAATTCATTCATTTTGGAAGAGGAAAACTGCCATAAGCTTAAATTAATTCCCAGGAGATAAATATCCCGTTTTTTATCTTGAGAAAAATAAAATTTGAATCCCGAAAAAATTTAAATTCTTACGGAATTCTTCTATAGAATAGAATTGATTTTTAAAGATATTCTTAAAAAAGGAAATGATATCCAAGAAAAATAATAGGTAGACTTTCAGAGATTTCCAGATCTGGTTTGATTTCTTTTTGGCGATCCATTGCTGCTAATGCATTGAATACATGCTGTAAAAGTACGCCACAGGCATACAAATATTTGGAACTGGAGTGTTGTTCAATAAGTCGCACAAGTCTCGGAATACCAAGTTTATCCACCATTTGCACAGTCTAAATAAGATCCATCAATTGAGGAATTCTAGACTACACATTAAAAGGAAATGCCAAGTATTCGTTTCTGTTTAATCAAGTTCTTAAACGTTTATTTCACCAGCTTCAAATAATGTTTATAAACTAAACAAATCTTTATTCCAGCGATTTAACGAAAACATCTTATCATCTTATCTTATCATCATAGAATCGATTATGACAATCACCTTACCGACAGATTAATAAAAAGTTTTTTTATCAGATAAAAGGCTGATAAAAAACAAAATAAACCCGTCGACTGCTTTTAGTTAATTCATCCAATATTCTTATAGCTGTAATTATAAGCTCATCATTTGCTTGAGGATCATTAATAAGAGTTAAAACCGTGTACATAATCCGTCCATCATTCCAAACTCGCGAAGCTCCAAGTTCAGAATCTCTTGCAAGGACCAGCAAATTATTCATTGCCTACAAATACTGATTAAAATCTACATGAAATTTTTAAAATTCAAAAAAAATAAATTTTGCAAAGCTTAAATTTATAAATAAAAAAGGATAAATGAACAAGCAAAAATACCGAAATCCTTTGTTCGAGTTCATCGTTATTAAAAGCGATATTAGTCATTTGATTAACTCGATTTTCCATACTATTTGCTTCTTTTTCTTTTTGTGCAATTATTTTCATTAAACGGTGCAAAAGATCAATGAGACCTCTAAAATTTTATGCGATAATAATAAATTAATTATCAAAATCAAAATACGATAACAATGAATTGGTCATTGCGGTCAAAATGATCCAAAATACTGCAAACCTATTTTTTGAATCGTATCTCAGAGCCTCCTTAGTGTCGACGACTGCTGCACTGTATAGTCCCAACTGTTCGCGAGCTAATGCACGACGAAAAAGCGCTTTCGTGTCTGCTCCATTAAAGCCCAGTGCTTCAAAAATTTTTCTTTTTCTACGTTATATTTTTAATTCTTATGGTTAACAGAAAGAAAGAAGTAAAGAAAATTTCAATACGGTCATGATTTTTGAATCAGTTTTACTCCATTTCAAAGCTGCTTTTAAATGAAATTACAATAAAACATGAAATAATTGGCCAGGAAAATCAGGCAAAGATATGTTAAGAAACTTGACGAATTGGTGCCTTGACCATTACACTTCAAAATGTGATAAAATCCACTAAATACTAATTCAGTAGAGTTCAGCAAAATTTTTTTCGATTTTCCCTTATACATTTGGTCAGTTTAGTCCATTTAACTTAATTTAACGTGATAGAAATTCAAAAGAAATGTTGCAATCGCTTTCCGATACAATTCACAATTCCCAATTTGGTCAGCTCCACTAATGTTTTATAATGTGACCCTTTCGAAGAAATATGGGCGGATCAGTAGCGCCACCCGAACTCCACTTTTTAATGACAGTTATTCCCAAGGCAGGGATCGAAGTGCTGCTCGACCATTCAGCCCTAATTCAAGAAGTGAACAGGAAGGCGAATTTATATTAATGGATGTGATGTAAATTTTTCAACATAGGCTGGAAGCTAATCATATAGAACAAACAAAAATAAACCATGCGTAGCATCAGCTTCACATCCTTCGTAGTCCCGAATTTTTAGTCTGACCATTGCTCGATTGCGATATATCATCGCTTCAATTCCGGATTCGGGTTTTAATTCAATCGCTCTCGTATAGAAATCAAAAGCTTCTCGAAAATTTTCTCCTTTATATGCTTCGTTACCACGATTTTTTAGTTCCTCGGCTGTTACTTTCTGCTCATCGATTGTCATTTTTCTCTGAAGTAATGACTTTATTTAAATTCTAAATATTTCAGGTAATATAAGACTGCTCTTATAAATGAAACGACCGATTATCGCAAGAATCCCTATCCCTATTAAATTTGCAGATTCTCACCACAGATTCGATTCTGCCAACTCAATGATAATGTGTCAATAATTTAGTAATTTAGTGAATTAGTGAAAATTTTTCATTTCGTGCACTTATCATTTAAAAACTCCTGCTGACAGTTAATCGCCTTCTTCCATTATTTATATTTTTTTTCTTTCAAGTCACGCTAACTCAGCTAGCGATTACTATAGAAATTTTAGAAATTTTTTCCAAGAAATCACTTGACTCCTACAAGAAGCGGAAGTGTAGATTGGTCGCCACGTCACTCGGATTTTTTAATGACAGGTTCACCTTCAGCAGGATGTGAACACTTATTGATACAATAATCTGAAGAGCTATTCGTTTCGCTGCATCTTTTTACTAAGAACATAATATTCTGAGCAACCAAAACCAACTCTATCGGCCAAATGTCAAAGGTCACAAAGTCAAGACTGGCAAAGCTATGGACAAAAATTACAAGCAAAAACAAAAGAACATGGAAAATAAGGATTTTTGGAAAAATCTGAAAAATATATAAACGAAAAATTTTAAATGAATACGATGAGAAGACAAAAAGGAGTGGGAGAATTTACACAAAACTTATTCGACAAAGAGATGGAATAAGTAGGTGTTAGCAGAAAAGTTGGCTCGAGCAGAGAAATTTCTCAACTCGACGGTTTTCATCGATCCCAATCGTTTATTTTACCGATAAGCTGAGGAGATAAATCTGAAACATTTCAGTTAAACAAATAAACCAGCTCTATTTCTCGATATTACACAGCTTCTTAGTATCACTCTTCCTTCCTAACCTGACGCCATTCTCAGTTAACACCACTTTATAGCCTATACAAACTGAATTAAAAGTAAGCTAACCCTGCCAAAAATCATATGATTTCACCTTATCTACAACTGCTTAAAGATGCTTTCTACAGCAATAACCATTGACGACAGAGGTTTCACCAGTTACTAGCCGAAAGGTCCAATAGCGTCAAATGTGACAACGAAATTAGGTCATAAATTTCTAAAATATTTTTATTTTTCAACACAAATTTAAAATTTTAACACCTATAAAATCTTGGTTTCATAAGCCTTGACTAATCCTCGCTTATATTGCACTAATCGCCAATCGCCAATGGCAAATCGTTCATTGTACCATAACAATCCAGTCTCTCAGCTCTCTCTTCTCCCTCTTTACCACGTTTCATTTCTTTTCAGTGTACCACGTACCACCTCAATCAATAATCATACCACACACTACGGTCAACAACTTGCATCACAACAATACATGCAATTCTAACCACATCTACCACAATTTGGCGTCATCCTTAGCACCTCGCCTCGAACAGTCGCAAACAGTCTTAAACCATCTTCCCTTCACCAAACCCCCATATTTTCACCTATCGGATCTTTATCATTAACTTTAAGCGAGGTCTGAACTACTCAGAAAGGAACAGTCGTACGAAGCGCTTTCATATTTGATTGCTGGCTAAGTTGAAGCTCTCGGGAATAGATGCCGATATGGCCCAACGATAGCGTGCGGACCCCACCAGTCCAATACAACTCGCATTTATTCATTCAACAACTCGTACTTATTCACATATCTTCTTTATCTTTTGTAATCTAATATTTTTTTAAACATAATTCTTCAAAAAAGAATTTTAAAAAATTGTTTAACATTTTGCTTCATATAAATAAGCAAAAAAGGGATAAAACTACTGATAAAACAACCTTTATTCAAATAATAATCGTTGCATAAAAGCAGAAAGAAACAGCAAAATGGATTTATTCGATTTACAATCACTAAAAGATTAAAAGGAACAAAATTAATTCTTATTGATATATTCTGCCGAGGCACTATAAATAACAAACCAAGTACAACTTCATTTAGCAAACGAGGGGCATTCAGCCTCACTCGGAATTCTGATCGAGAAAAATCGCCAATTTTAATTAGATTAATTAATGTTATGTAAATTCTTAATTATTATTAGCATTACTTAAAGATAAATGAAAGAAAAGTAATGAAGCGAGATAAATTACAACTAGCAATGTGCAATTCAATAAGAATTAAGTAATTAACAAAAATCTCATTTTCCAAGCGAAATACAATATCGACAAAAATTCATTCCTTTTAAATATTCGATAAGAAGTTAATCTGCTGAAGTATGGAAAAGAACAATTTTTCAACAAAATTACAATCAAACTGTCAACATAAATATTTCTTTATACATATTTTGTTTAAAAACACTTTAAGTAAGAAAATATATAAACTAAAAATTACAAAAAAAGAATGGCAGGATGACAAATGAGAGATGAAAAAGCCGAACTGATTATAATTTCTTTTAATTTAATTATAATTTAATTATAATTATAATTTAATTTCATTATTTTTAAATGAAAATTTTTAAAAAATATTGCTAATTCACTAGAAATTAAAAATCAGACCAACTTAATTAGTACCACATTCGATAATATAAAAAATAAAGTAAGAGACGAGAAAAATTAAATCACTGTGAACAAAAATAAAGAAAACCTCTTATTTTGCAATCGAATATTAATAAATAAAACGCCTACATATGCATATATCATCTTACCATAATAATTTTGGAATAATACATGATTATTTTCTTTTTCAATTTCCTCAATTTACCAACGATATCAATCAGAAAAAAAAAGAATAAAATAAACTAAAATAAAAATTCTAATATTTTTCTCGCATCAATATTGATCATTATTATTATTAAAACAAATGAAATCAAAGAATAAAAAAGTCCATCCGGAACTGATTACAAGCACCACCATAGACTGGCAAATTTGGCAAATAGTGTTCGAATTAAAACTGTATCAAACAAAGTAAGCGAGCCAGAATAAGATCGGAATTTGAGAATATATAAAAAAAATACTAAAAAAAATTTCTCTTCAAGCATAGAATTCTTTTGTTGGAGCTTTCTGATAAGCATATGAGTAATGGGGAGGCTGTTTGGGTTCATCCAGTGCATAACTTCCTTCATCTTTTTTCCGCATTCGATATACAATAAACATAACGAGCAGAATGACAGCAAGAACTCCTACCACAAAACCACCAATTATAGCTGCAAATATTATTTATTCAAAAGGATTAAATCACTATTCTTAGTTGGTTAAACCTTACTTTTGCTCAACTAATTTATTTTCATATTTTTTCTGTTTAGATAATTTTTTCTCTAGCATTTAAAATCTCAATTTGTTTCCGTTATTATTTAAATATTTAAGAATTTATATGGTTCTAACATTGCCAGGACCCACAAAGCTAGCTAGTCAATTATTCCTTAATATACCTTCATTGAATGCATGACTGCAATAACATTCCTTTCTTCAAAAAAAGCAACCATTTAATCAGAAATCAGAAAATAAAATCAGAAAGAGACAGTCGACATATAGCTTTCTATAATTAATTTATTCCGCAAATCTGAATTTCTAATCAAAATACTCAAATTCAAGATTCAAAAAAACGTTATTTCTAATATTTCTTTCTTTTTCATGACCCTTATTATTTTCGATATGAATTACCTACCCATTTAAGCAACTTTTATCTTTCTATTCACCGATAATATTATTTGTGGTGACCGTGGTCTTCATTAGCCAATAATAATCAACCAGTAATCCGCTTCCATTTCTTTTCCCATATTATTATTACTTTTATTCGAATTTCAACAATCAAAACAACTATTTTGATGCGAATGACTGACCAAAATAAATATTTGCAATACGATCAGCTATCAGCTGCAGGAAAGAAAAGGTCATTAGAATCAAAATAAATGTATTATTAACTGATTATTCACTGAATGCTCAAAAGTGATAATGACTCTTTGATAATGACTCTTCCCTTACTACCGAATAAAAGTGAAAAACTCAGAATATTCAATACTTAAGATCAAGATAATAAGCAATATTCATTAGCAGATCAGTAATCAGCAAATTCCAATCTGAACATATACAAAAATTAGTCTCAAATGATTTATAAAAACCTTAAATAATCGGAAGAAAAAGGCTGTACTGACAACTAAAAAAACCATGTTCATAATATAGTTGGTTCAATTCTGAATAACTCAACTGAATTACAAAAATTTATTAACTGAATACTGAATAAAAATTGATCGATTTTGTTACTTTTTCTATCCTCCATTTGAGTAATATTTCCCAAAAAATGACATGAAATTGGTAACAAGTTTTGATAATAATCAAGGTATGCAACATTAAATAAATGAGCAGAACAAGAGCGATAAAACTCAGACAAGCCAATGAAACGGATGCCGTCGTCAGAATCACAAAAAAAACTTCAACAAAAATCTCAACTTCAACAACTTCAACAAAACAATATCCACGAAAGTCTATCAAAAAAATTATCTTACCATTCACAACATAAAATTTTCACAAATTTATTCCATATAAGATAATTTTATGACCGAAAAAAACCTTAAAACGCCAAATTGTTTGTTTAATAATGAATGAAAAGAGAGAAAACGATCGATAATAGTTATTTCTTCTAATGGCAGATAGTTACTTAACGAATAAGAACTACATCACATCACTATAAGAGTCCTTACTAGCAAAACCTAATGTGAAACCTAATCTGAACTTCTCAACTTTACCCTTTTGGATATTTAAAACTTACAATACTAAATCCATTTTTGATCATCTGTATGGTGAGGTGAAATATATAGCTTCAAAATAGTGATGGAAGAAAAAGCGGAAACTGAATAAATCTTCAAATTAATCCTACTAGTAATTTGCATAACTTCTTCATAACTATTTTTTATTTTCCAGAGATCCGAGGACTTCAGAAAAAAATCAAATTTTTCCATAGCCCATCACTATTTTATTTCTTTTCTTTGTTTTACGCTCTTTCTATTCTTTAAATATTCACGCTATTAAATATTTAAAAATGATTTACTATGACATGGAATTGATATACTAACCAGCCAGTATACCAGGTTTAAGTAGAACATGCACTGAAACAATTCCATCATTTTCGAAAATCGCTGGAACTAATGATCGCACAGTAGTCATATCCACAGGCCTCCTTGTCGGCAATGTTTTTAACGTCGTTGTTATTTCTTCGATCGCAATATCGAATTCATTTGGCCTACGTTCTTCGTGAATATCTACATGAACCTAAAAAAAAATTGCACTATAATTTATGAACAAATTTTTAAAATTAAATTCTTAAAATTTATCATATTTTTATTTCATTATTTGCTCTTTTATGAGCCAAATTATTATTATTATTTAAGTTGCAAACAATTTTTCCGCCAATCACTCTAACTATAAAAAATACATCGAATAACAATTTTTTGACCTTTCAATTTTTTAATGGCTAATTTTTCAACTGATCAGTTCTGTAATTCTCTTTTAACATTATTATCAATTATTCAAGACATTTTCCAAGAATGCCGTTCCCATTCGGAATGAATAAGGTTATATGCATATATGCATAAAATCGATTCTTACCCATATGAATATCTCTTTCATAGTACAATTGATTATTATCCTTGCTACGCCAATAATACTATCAATTAAATTTTGATATGAACATGTTACTCTTCCATCATTAATTTCTGTATAGCATCTAATAATTCAAAGTGCTTATTTATGAGACCCATCAGTTATTCTTTTTAATTAAGTAATATCACTATTCAACAACTTCAATTCCACATACCCGCCTCCTATTTAATTGTAATGTTTATAAAACTGAAATGAACCTACAATTCCAAATTAGAAAATTTACATGGAAATTCATTGAGATATTCCTTCAGGTTTTTTATTCGGCTGTTCAAATAATAGGGATTTTTTCCTTCAGAAAAACGATTAGAACTAAATAATACTCCCAATCCAGCCAATTATCTAAACATTCTATCCTAATGTAGCTCTAGAAGCGAATAAAAAGGTAGATAATCTATAATATAATTAAGACTGAATGCTTGATGGTCATAATAAACATAAAAAAAACATTGTTATTAATTACCGATGGCGGAGATGTTATGGCGACCTTTACTTCAGGATGATGTGGTGGCGATACTTTAATAACTGGCACAAAACCTAAATCATGAACTGACAATTAATGAGATTTTGATAAGTTTAACAAGTCAATTTGACAAGTCAAGTCAAATTTGTTTGTTCCACTGAAAAATCAAAGTGGGACCTGCAAAGTCCTATCCTCGGACTCGTTTTTTTTTTCTCTCTGATTTAAGAGAATGAACTGACTACCATAAAAATAAAAAAATAAAAAAAATAAAACATCTTATTCAACCTTATGCAATTATTTCTATAACGGAAGGCAAGAAAGATGATAAAACAATTAAAATATAAAAAACCTTCTGGAGAACCGGAGCCTTCAAGTACATCACCATCCTCATCATCTGGTCCAATACCTGACGATTCCCATTCAACATCGCCTACCGCCCCACTTTTTTTAGCGTTAGGCATTACTCCACTTCCTTCTATGATCTATAATTGAATGCATCATTTATATAAAATTATCAAAATTTTCGATAACACAATAACATAATAAACGACCTCAAAATATCAGACCTTTAACGCAAAAATTACTTTTAAATTCAACAAATCCCAAAACAACGACTGCACATAAAAATATATGCACATTCAACTTTTTTGAGAGATTAATAATCAAAAATGGCAAAACAATTTTCTTCCTTCCTTCTAGAGGAAAGGGCATTATAATTTTTGTCTTAATTGATTAGCGAATTTTCTTAAACAGCTTATAAAGAAATGCCAGCTGAGATCTACTACAGCTATAATTACAATTTCTTTTTATGATAAATAATTATTTTAATTTGCCATTTCCTCATAAACAAAATAACGTCCCCTAAGCGCCATCACAATTAAATTCCCATTAAAAAGCCCAAATGAAAGCAATCTTCTTTGGTTTTGCTAATCCTCTTTTCGTCAATCTTTTCTTTGCATCAACTCGATTTTAAAATAATATTAAAAGCAAAACTCATTCAGAACTTTTACATGCCACAACAGATCTATATTTTTCGAAGCATTAATTCAAAAGAAAGAATTTACATCATCTTTTTTTTCAGCATGATTATGATTGTTAATGTTTGGTCTCCTAAGGGATCCATCATCAACTGCTAATATTAAAATAACCTGAAAAAAAATGCAAATAGTGAACACATAAATCCTCTTCCAAGAATCCAAAATTTAAATTCAATTTAGACGTTAAAAATTCATTTTTCAAAAATTTATCCAAATAATCCTATAAAAATCTTAAATCAAAAAATTTTCAATCATGTTGAAAAAAATGTTAAAAAAAATTTTAAAAGACCGCCATGCACAAGAAAACAATTTACTTGTAAAATAATCAAATAACAACAAATAAAACTGTTGCAAAACATAATTCTCGCGAAAAAAAATCAGTTCACTCCCAAATCAGCCGTCTGAATTTCTAACTTTCCTTACAGCTTGCTTCAACCCGGTATTGTCGATCATTCATCAATAAAATATCCTGCAAATTTCATAAAATATTTTTATCGAATTTCAAAATATTTAATATCCAATTATTGGTCGATCGACTGTTCTTTTGTTATACTTTGCATAAAATGAAGTCCGTAACGAGAAAATCCTTCATTTGATGAAAAAAATTTTAATGGAAATAAAATTTATTGAACGAAATAATCAATCATATGATAACGATAGTAGTATTAAGAATATAATTACTGAACGATAAATATTTGAACGATGAATAAATAAATAATTTATCGAGAGATGGGGGGCAATGCTCTCTTCTCTCTAGTGTTTTACACGGACTCTTCTTTACCATTTTGTTGACCAATAGTCACCACTAGTCGCAACTGATTAATGAATGAATCAATAATTATATATACATATATACATTTACCAAAAAAAAGGATAATTTTATATAAAATTATTTGATGAACAAATGTTCAAATGGAATCAAAAGTAGAATAAACGCCGCAAACGATACGAAATTAATTAAAGAAGCTGAGATCAAATAGAAAGCGATTTTCAACCAATTGACGCTAGCAGTATTAATTTCCTTTTTTTTAACAATAAAACACTTGTAAGAGAAACAACCAACCAAAATTTTCACAAATGACGATGAAGAATCGTACGGCTTATCTTCACTATCACAAAGAAGATTTGAGAAAAAAATATAGGAAATTTAAGAAAGAACCTGAATGTGCATATATCTAAATATATAAAATGGCGATCGAAGAATATAACGGCCAATCGAATTGACATAATCGATAATCGATTTTGACACGGAAAACCTTACTTTTCATCAGTAGCTTATGAAATTAACTCTCTCAATATCTTTAAATATGAATAATTAAAAATTTCACATCAAATTGTGAATTCCTTATATTTTTCTTTCCAAAAGCTTCCGATTACGACCGTTTCGCTGGTTTGTCGGATCAGATGAGTAGAATCATTCGACGATACAAGCATAAGGGGTTAGCATAATATCGTCAACGAGGATTTTTGAAAAACAGATTCTCGACGGGGGTAGAATACCACCATGAGCGCTCAGAAATGACGGAAAAGAGAGCAATAATCCAATAAGCTATCTACATTTTTTACTTTTGTGAATATTCAAGAAATTCAAATGATATAATGGCTTTTTTATGCTCTGCTCGGTTAATTCAATGCAAATAAGAGAAGAAATAAATTAATTATCTGACAAATTATTTGACTTTTTAGGCAAAATTTCAAAATCAATTAACAATGCCAACTTTTTGCACAAATTTTTAATTATTTCCTCTGAAGTAATATAAAAAATACAAAGCGTTTTAACTTGGATAACAGCAGGACATCTTGGCCTTCAGAACGTGAAAAAAAGGAGTGGAAAAGAAAAGAACGATATCGGATCCATTAAGAGACGAGAATGTGGATCGTAAGATCAAAACTTTGAATCGCGGCCTTTCTAATGAAGGCGTTTGGACCCCTATGAGAGTTTTTCTACTCTAAACTTCGAATAGATCGTATACTGGAGTCATCCCACCTTGGATGTTGCTCAGATTAATAAGGACCGCGCTGAGGAACTAGGGTTGTCTTATAGTTCAGATTACTAGAATTGCGGTAAATATTGAGGAACTGCGGCAACCCAATGATAAAATTAATTTTATATAGATAAGACAAAATAACATGGAACTGATGGAATGTTACTACACAGTGGACCTAATGAACGGGATATAAAACGTATGAAGGAATCGTGGGTGGACAAAAAATCTATATTAACAGAAAAACAGCTAGTTGCCCAACGTTTCAATACAGAAAAAAAGCCGTTCTCTGAAACGGAGATAGATCAATTTTATCCGATCCAAGACAATCCTACAAAGCAATTAACATTAACATGTTAGATTATGAATAAAGTGACCATGATAATTCCTCGAGTGTGTCAAAGAGAACAGACCCTTTCATTCTACAGTCACTTGGAGATAGGGATAGAGGTGGGTCCCCAGCAGCCACTTGGATTTTCGACATCACGACAGGTTTACTCCTGCCAAAAACAGAGAATAATTAAATTTTAAAAAAGAGAAATTTAAAGGTAATTTATGAAATAAAAAAATCTTAAGAAAAAAAAATTTGATTCGTACGATTCGTAAATAGCAAATAAAAAGTAATAAATTATAAAATAATAATACAATCAAGTGATAAAAAAATAATGATATACATATTTTTATTAATTAATGAATAGAGGACACAACCGCTCATAGAGCATAAGATAAAATCACACATGATTGTATCCATTTTCGCTGAAATAGCACCTGTATTAATAATAACATTATCGCAGAGCGTCGTCTTCGCTGGTTAGGTCAGATTCTTCGTCGTCCACCACAGGAGTAGATGCATATTTCGCTACTTGCCGAATGCGGCAATGGTTGGCGTCAAAGAGAAGAGAGCCAGTAAAGACCTGGACTGATATCAGGAAAGACTTTGAACGTATAGGGGAACCAGCCATATATGGAAAAAGGAATGGATTCTACTAATAGCGATGGCGTCGGACCGAGCAGCTTAAAGATGTCTTACCCTTGTGGCTAGCGAAGCCTGCCTAACCAGTAATGATGAGAATTCTTAGAAGAAGAATAATCTTTCGAGACCGAGACTCAGTGAAATACCATTAGACGATATACTTGAAGATATGAATATTGTTCACTAGAGATCTTATTATCTCTATAAAAAAAAATGAACTAGTATATGGAACAGTCACTGTAGTTCTGAAAATGTGGTTTATAGAATCAAGAACATTCTTCGCTCAAATACCACCTGTATTAATAATAATATTATTACAGAGCGTCGCCTTCGCTGGTTAGGGCATATTCTCCGTCGTCCACCACAGAAGTTGACTCATATTTCGTTATTTGCTAAACGATGTGATGGGTGGAATCAAAAGCAAACAATACCTGGATTAATACAATCAGAAAAGATTTTGAGCGTATAGGTGGACCAGCAATATATTGACTTAGACGATGGAAAAAGGAATGGCTTCTATTACTGTCGACGACGGCATCAGACCGCGCCGCTTAGGAGCGTCTTACTCCTTGCAGCAGCAGAAGCCAGCCTAACTAATAATGGTGAGAGCTATTAGAAGAAGAAGAATATTTCTATTGAATTTTAGCATTATAAAGGCAAAATATCTATAAACTAGCCACCTTTCAAACTTAAAATCGCTCTTGTAAATACGTATACTTTTGCTAATGCGTACTTTTTGCCTGAATGGCCTTATAAAGACTTTCCATAAACGATTCTCCACAAAACATTTGAAACCAAATTAAATAGCGACGAATCTGACCTCGAATTTCTTTTATCCTGGAAATTAATCCCAACTGGAAACAAAACGAAATGGAGCAAATAAAAACAAAACACGTTACTGGGCGAACAAACAACAAAAAAACCAAAGTATATTTTCGTTTAGGGACCAAATTGAATATAACAGCCGAATAGTGAAATCTACACATCCACACACAGTAGTAAAACGTATACAAATTCAAAATCATCAAACTAATAAATTTTAATAATTATAAGACCATGAAAAATGAAGTTTGGGATGACTCCATTGCCACTAAACTCATTCAACGATTTCATTCATTAGACTAAAAAAATTTTTAAAATTCATCGAAATCGAAATAATTTAATGAATGGCCTTGCAAAAGGAGAATTATTCGTTAAAAAGAATAAAAAAGAAAAAACGACAAATAAAAAAGCCAATCTTATAAACAGCTTGTTGACCCTTGAGGTCCTTTGGGTCCTTCTAAATAAGTTCTAATAGGTTTTTCCTTTTTTACCAGCCAAGTATAACTAAGAAATGACTTTAAAAAGTGGAATTTTAGTTTTTGATGAAAATGCAAATGACTGCACTGTTTGACAAAAATTATAACCAAATGTTTTAACAAAAAATGTTATTAACACTTGAAATGGGCCACTGGTATCATTTGGCTTTAAATATGGCCAAAAGTAACCGAAAAGCACCAAACTTTGACCCGAAACCAAAAATCCAGAAACTCAAAACAATAAACAATGACACACACCCACGACGACCGTCGACGAAGCGATCAGACTTGGTTATTTCCACGCGATTAAATGTTTCCTATACCGCCTATTCCTTTTTATTTCTCAGCTTCTCCTCACGTGCCATACTATTTTTGCCACTTTTTATTCGATTCCCTCAAGGCCCATACTTTTTCGTCCATTTTTTTTTCTCTGTATCGTTCAATATTATCACGATGTTAAGGCTTTATCATTTGAACTATGAACGTTGGCCTTTCGTAAAAACGAAGGGAGAAGTGAATACTCATCGGTACAAATCATTTTCATACACTGAGTAGGTGATGGGACGTGGAGGAGGTCGTGGGTCGTGATGAGTGCAGGCTGTAGGACGTGATATGTGCAGGCTCTGGGACGTGGTAAGTGCACGGGACTGTGGGACATGGTGGAGACTGGGACGTGGTAAAATTTTTGCAATATACTTACTAATGTTCCACGGAACGGAGTTTGAAAAGCTCTACCATTGGTAGATACTTTCGTTGGGTCGTTAAATTTGCATCTTACATTCTGACACTACGTGTTGGATAGCCCTTGATATTTAGGTTTGCCCTGTCTGCACCTTGGATCCTATCTGGTGCGATAGATTTGTGGATGCTTCTGTGGATGTTTTGTGTCATTATGATCACATCACTATCTTTCAGTCCACGTTTCTTAGCCACTGCTAGAAATTCTCAGCATCTTCTCAAACACCTCAGCTATCTGTCGCATCCCATGGATGTTCATGCCTTGCCGTGATACTTCTTCGTCCAGTGTCTGCTGCTGCTTCGCACATTCACGCTTCTAAATGATTCGAATTTTTTTCCGTCTGTGTAGTCTTTGGATATTAGAGTTGGGACGAAAATTCCTTGTATTGCGAGGAGTTCCCGAGCAGCCTCTATTTCTTCTTTTGTTCATCTTACGACAACTACTCATCTGATGACTAGTAGTTCATATTTATGGTATAGATTTTGTATTTCCCACTGAGTTAAATCTTCAAGACTTTTATTATTCTTTGGTGGTATCTTTCTTATCTCTCGTGATTTTGATGTGAGTACTATGGTACTTATAGTTATAGTTCTGTTATTTGGCTCGCTGTTAATTTAATCTTAACAACTTTCCCTCTCTTTACTACTATCCGGCCACACTTTTCCAGCTGCGAATGACACCTCAAAATCGCCACAATGCCTTCATAGTACGTGAAAGAGCGAGTGGGCAAATGTCTTTATTTTTATCATACAGCTAGATATTATCCATATAAAGGCGCTCTTGAATTTGTATCTGTATTCTCTTTATCTGGCAAAAAGGCCTATGCAGCGGGTACATTTCATTAATGTGATTCTCGCTGGCACTGATTACCACTGATCTACCAACGCATCAATGTATTTGTACTGAAGAAATTGCGGGTAAAATCACATTTAGTAGAACTTTTGTAGAACTTTAAACATAAAAATTCCAGAACATTAAAATTCCTACTTTTATTCCTTTTTTTCCATCCCTTAGTTCCATCCAGCATGCATCAGCGCTAATGTCTCTTATCCTGTTAACCTTTTATAAAATTAGTTTGAGCATCTCTTTCGAAATACAGAGCTCTAATCTTCGTTTAGATGATCCTAAGCATTATTTTGCTATTACGTGAAATTAAGAATATTGTTAGGATAATAATGATAAGAATAAGAATATTAAGAATATTCACACTTGCGCTCTGTTAAGTTGCAATTTCTTCCAGGCTGATCATTGTGTTGTTTCTCAAATTTTCTGGCATAGACTGGTTAGAATCTTGGCTTTCACCTATTTTCACTTGCCAAATTTCATTGGGTATTGTATTAGTTCCCGTTTTGCAATTTGGTAATAACTGGAGATCTTATTTTATCTTGTAGATATTCTTGTGAATAAAAATATCACTTATCTTATCCCCGATATTGGCATCTGCTGTAGTAAATTTTAATTAAGCTTTCTTAATTTGACCTTATCTAAGTTTTATCTTACGGTCGGGTAAAATATCACATCCACCATCGTTCAAATACCAAATGCATTAATAATATTATCACATTGTGTCGCCTTCGCTGGTTAGGACACGTTAGACTTGATAGCCGTTTGTGCAGTTTGTTTTGACTTTCACTGTCGCTTTCCATAGTCCTATTGAATTCTTGAGGAAGTTTTGCGTGTGTGTTGCGTCAGATATTCACAGATCGATATGTATGGTATTCTGTCGAAGGTTTTTCTGCCAGGCTGCATTCAGATTAGTCTAACCTTGAGCTACAGCTGATGTTTGAACCTATGGTGCTGTTCCCAATGCTCTTTTGAAATATACTTCTATATTGGCCCATATAATTATGTTCTTTGGCAGTTATGGTGCCTTATAAAACTTTCCCATGGAGAGGCAGGTTATGGCTGATAGTTGGGCATTGATGTTTGTTTGATGTTCGTGAAGATTTTCATAATCAGCTCAGCTTTCCTTCCTCAACCAGTCTGAATGAAAGCCCGCTGCTACCAGTTGGTTCATCTATCTAGTTATGCATTTGTGGACTGCTAGTTTCTTTAGTTGAATCTGTGCTGATCTGTGAATAGTAAGGATCGTGGGGATCCATTATTGGATGTCTTTATGGTGATGATAACTGGTTCCTGCTGTGGAAGATTAGTATGGATTATTCTCCTGCAATCATTTTACAGTGGTGTTATGAGTTTTTTTTTCTCATATATGATCTTCCAGTATTGTTCAGTGCTGTTTGTTATGTTACTGCACTGCAGCTGAGATAGAATATATACTTTGGATGGTTCTTGGGAGAAGAGGAAATATTTTTTTGGTTTCTCTTTTACTGCTTCTCCTTAGCTTGGCCAGTTCTGTGAGCAATCTCTATGGATGGAATGTATTCTATTTTTGAATCATATCCTTAATTTCCTCCCTTTCTATCCTCTATCAGCTGATTGACTATAAGACTGATTGTATGAAAACATGCACATGAGATTATTTCAAACTTAACAGATAGTAAATCCAAAAAAATTTGAAAATTATTTTCATGGATTTGCTTTAAGCCCATTTGTGGAGAAATTCGAGAAGTTGATCTATCTAAGAGAATTAAAGTGGGTTCTGTGCTGAGTGGCTTAACTTTTGAAATCAAGAAGCTTCTAGTCGTTTTCCTCTCTATTTTTCTCTCTCTATTATACGAATTATTTCCCACCAACTCAATTGGATTCTCGCAATAAATTTTTCGAATAATTAAGGCGACATACAATTTAATAATCACTGTCCCATTGGATGAATAAAATTAAGCATTTCTTTGTCTTTCTCTCCCTCTCTATTTCGAGAAATCGAATCTCTTGACCCAATTCGAGTCATTAATGAAGGCTAATCAAGTAAATTTAATGATAGCCGTGAAATGCAAAGGAAAAGGAGTAAATAATCGAATCCTGTGAGGATTTTACACTATTCATATTAGAGAAAAAGGGAAATGATAGATAGACGAATGGATCTAATTTTATGAAGAAGTCATCTTGATAATCGAGAAATATGCAACTTCTTGGCTAAACATTAATTCTTTGACTGGACTAAGCATAAAATGCGAATGGTGGCACAGTGGGACAGTTCCCACTCTTAAAAAATTTTCTTGTGAAGTGATCGAATTACGAATGCTCTTCGAAGAGGATGGAAAAAAGATTTGGAGAAATTCAAGGCAGCTGAAAGAAATTTTTTTTAGAAACGAATGGAATATTGAAATAAAAGGGTAATATGATCCAATTTTTTCCCCACTGAATTGATTGGTTTGATCTTGAGCTGTTGTATTGCTATTCCGCTGCAGATTTAGAAAACTATATCTCTCTATATCTCTATAAGTGTATGAAAACATGCACATGAGATTGTTTCAGACTTAACAGATAGTAAATCCAAAAAAATTTGAAAATTATTTTCATGGATTTGCTTTAAGCCCATTTGTGGAGAAATTCGAAAAGTTGATCTATCTAAGAGAATTAAAGTGGGTTCGATAGAGACTTTGTTAATAATTGAAGTTCCGCATAGAACTTATCTTTATCACGGTCATCTGCCGACAGCGTTGGAGCATAGACACTGATGACCGAGATATTGCAGAACTTAACCTTAAAACGGGCATAGGCCATACGGTCGTTTACCGGTTTTCACTCAATCAAAGCAAAATGGGCCTTGTCAGACATGATCATAATCGAAAAACTATATAGAAAACTACGAGCTAAGTTTTCTTTTTTTGTCATTTTTCTAAATTTAAAAACAAAGAATTGAAAATATATATATAAGATTTACAATAATATTATAAAATAATTATGTTTGTCTTTGACAGGAATAAACCTGTCATATCAAAAGTCCGGGTGGTTGCTGGGGACTCACCTGTAGCTCTATTCTCAAGTGATTCTATGGTGAAAGGGTCAGATATTCTTGATACGGCATCCGCGTCTTCCGACGCGCATGATAATAAAATGTGCTCGCAAGCCAGGGTAATTGCTCGAAACCTATCAGAGGGAACAGCTCTCTTCACGCACGGCGAGATATTAGCCCTACTACCGTGGAACGCTTATGCACGTTGCAAATCAAACGATCACTATCCACACCCTTTCTAAATATCGTGTGGATATCGCTTGTTTGTCGAAGGTCCGTCTTCCTCACTTCGAATCAATCTTGACTCGGAGCAGATATACTGGATATATCACTGGATAACTTGGCGTAGCAATTACGCGCGCATTCCAGTCTCCCCTGATTATGATCATGTTTGACAAGGCCCATTTCGCTTTGATTGAGTGGAAACCGGTAAACGACCGTATGGCCTATACCCGTTTTAAGAGTAAATTCTGCAATATCTCGGTCATAAGTGTCTATGCTCTAATGCTGTCGGCAAATGACCGTGATAAAGATAAGTTCTATGCGGAACTTAAATTACTAATTAATAAAATCTATACCGAAACATGACATAATCATAATCAGGGGAGACTGGAATGGGCACGTAACTATAATAAACTCGGTAATTAGCAAATATGCATCGGTGCGCCAATGGGGAATGCCTTCTTCGTTATGCCGAAGAGCATGAACTTTTTGTTAATAGTACTTGCATTATTATAGAAAACATCCAGTCACGTGGAACTCCCCGGACAACCAACACTTCCACCAGATTAATTATATCTTAGTCAGTCGCCGTTGGAAAAGTTCCGTACTAGATAGTCGTTCCTATCGCGGAGCTGAATCTTCATGGATCTGACCATGTTATGGTTCGAGCCAAGATCAGCATAAAATTGACAACTCGCAGAAAACAGCATCCCCCAAGTTCCTTCAACTATCTCAAACTAAAAAATTCGGGGACAGTTAGCGCATTTCAAACCGAATTATTGAAGCATCTCAATGATACAAATATCAATGATTTTTCTGGAACGGCAAATGAATACTGGTCCAAACTAAAGGAATATCTCCGAAAATCAGCCAATTCCACGCTAGGGCATACTAGTAGAAAGTGCGCTTGTTGGGTATCGGAAGCAACTGTCCAATTGTCTGAAAAAGCTGCCAAAGCACGAATGTCAGGTGATCCTGACTACCGGGTGCTTCGAAGATTTACAACAACGAAAGTGGCGGGACAGAAATCACTATTGGAGTGACATGGCCTCAAGAGTAAAAACAGCGGCCCGATTAGGCGATAATAGGAAACTATTATAAAGCAACTATGACGCGGGGAACGATCAGTGAAATGGTAAGGGATAGCAATGGTGTGCCGATCAAGAATATTAACCGCATCATAAGATGGAAACAATTCTTTGAGGCCAAACTTTACCATGAAGCACTACCTGTTGCCCATGAAATAGCCGTTCATCATACGCTTACAATTGCGAGTCTCCAACAGATGAAGGAATAATCTCCTTATTCATAAGCTTAAGGCCAACAAAACTCCAGGAGAAGATGGTCTTCGAGTTGAGCTTTTCAAATGCTGTCCATTGTCTTTCATAAGGCACCTTCAACAAATGTACTCTTTAGTATGGAAAAAAGAAATTTTACCAGATGATTGGAGCAAAGCAATTCTGCTCCCAATTCTCAAGAAATAGGATATGACATAGGACATGTTGCGACAATTATTGAGGAATCAGCCTATTAGACGTCTCAGCAAAAATTTTTTGCTTCCATGGTACTCAACAGACTTATGGAAGTACAAGACAGGATGCGCCCTAATCAAGCTGGTTTCAGACCAGTGCGGGGCTGTGCTGACCAGATATTCACATTAAGAAGGATGTTGGAACATCGCTTCAGATATTTGCAACAAAATTTCGAACGATTTACAACAATGCGAAATCTCTAAAAAATAACCCTTTCAGCCTTCGACATATAAACCATTCCACATGTATCACAAAAAAATTTTATTGTATAAAAATAAAAATTTATAATTTATTTAAAATTAAAATTTACCTTTTAAAATTTATAATTATAATAATTTAAAGTGATAAAAGTGATAAAATGATAAAGAGTGGTAATATTCGACAAAAATGGTTTTTCCAATGTATTATGATGAATACTGATAGGAAGAATTCAGTTACATTGATAGCAACAAGATAAAGTTGAAAGGTGAAAAACACTACCATTGTGTTTCTTTGACTTTGCGGCTGCTTTTGATTTAATTGATAGATCGGCGCTTTGGAGGGTGGTGGAACACTAGGGTGTTTCAGAGAAAATCATTCGACTCATAAAAAGCATTTTATGAGAGCACGTCAGCGCAGGTCTGTGTATATGTGGAACTGATAGACTCCTTCGAAATAAGAACTTATGTACGTCAAGATTGTATCCTTTTTCCTACAATATTCAACTAGATAATGGACACCGCTTGTCGGCACTCAAGAGGTATCCAAATCAGTCCAGAGTATCATATCACAGATCTTGAATACTGATGATCTTTTTATTGACAGGTATGACTAAACGCAAATAATGCTAAACAACGCGTTAGGAACTGCAGCGAGAATCGGACTCAGGATCAATGTAAATAAAACGAAAGTCTTTTCATCTTATGTGCAAGAAGCTGATAAAATGCCTCTTTTTACAAAGTCATTTCCGGTTGAAGATCTGCGCGATTTTATATACCTTGGGTCCACTCTAATATCAAATGGCCAAGCAAAAGACGATATTAACCCGGATCACGGCAGCTAGAAATGCGTTCTTCGGGTTGACGAAATTTTTATGGACCCGCCTTTGACCACTCATGTCTAAAACACATTTTACGGATCCGTCGAACGGATAATATCGCATATCTTAACTCAAATACCACCTGTATTAATAATAATATTATTACAGAGCGTCGCCTTCGCAGATTAGGACACGTTCTCCGTCGACCACAGGAGTTCACGCATATTTCGTTACTTGCTAAACAGTGTGATGGGTGCCGTCAAAAGCGTGATGAGCCAATCAAGACCTGGACTGATACAGTTGAAAAGTTTTTGAGCCTATAGGTGGACCAGCAATATATTGACTTAGAGGATGGAAAAAGGAATGGCTTCTATTATTGTCGACGGCATCAGACCGCGCCGCTTAGAAGCGTCTCACCCCTTGTAGCAGCTGGAGCCAGCCTTACCAGCGTAATGGTGAAAGCTGTTAGAAGAAGAAGCATTAAATTATTTTGAAAAAGTGGATTTGACTTGTACAAGCAAATTCCAGCAAAATTATAGAAATTAATTTAAAGTGAAGCTTTATTTGATGGAGAGGAAGAATGAATACGATTATCGGAAAAGTTTTTGCTTAGTGATTAAAAAGGAAGGAATGGTTAAATAACTCAAAGAATTTCCATAAATAGATTACAAGCTGTGTTAAAGAGTTCTTCTCAAAATGGAAATGGAAATAAAAGAAAATTTAAGCATCTCAATAATTAATTTTAGAAGTAATAAGCGCTAATTTCAATTTCAAATTTTGAAGAATTCTTTCAATCTATAGATGTGGCAAAAGATTCTTTTTCTTCTTCTAATAATGCTTACCATTTCTGGTTTGGCTTGCTTGACTTCTAGGATAAATTTCTTTGGCAGAAGGTCATTTGAAGAAAGAACTATCCAGCATCATTCAAATTTTACTTTTAATGATAAGGTTATTCCCGTCAACAGAGGAAATTAAACCTATAATTTATTGCTAAAATGGTGGAATGTCGTCTCGAGTGGAATTTTAGGGGAGAAAATAATGTGCAGCTATAATCAATTTCGCTTGCTCCTTTTTCGAAGAAACCTACTTTTCGACCATGTCCAACGAATAATCTTCCTTCAAAAAACTTTCCTTTAAAGATTTTATCGGAAATTTTGCGAATTCAGATGAACTGAAAATATCTAATTTTTCATTTAAATAATAGGATAGTTAATTTATTGTTAAAATGGTGGATTGTCTAGATGATGTCTACAGACACATTGTCAATCCTGTCAAGCATAAAGTTAATCACTTAATTTTTTTGCGATTAGCAGTAGTTTTAAAGGTTTTCCACATTAATATCGACAAATATTGTGAATCTTCTATACAACTTGCCTGTGCACCCAAATTTTTTCTCTGAATGCCAGTGGTCTGTGCTTTGAAGGTAAAGGTGATCGTCAAGCTGGGAACATTTTTTATAAAGAATAGAAGAATAAATTAAGGCTGAACGACAATATTAAAGCGAAATACAGTTTGATCGAATTAACAAAAATGCAGCAAATGGTTTTGACTTTTTATAATACCAAAAATTAAGATGATATTTTCCCGAGTGTTGCTTGCGGGAGGTCGTATTCACTGCTATAGAACTAAGCAAAATAATAAGTGGTCAGCGCTCACCATTTCTAGCCTCTAGTTGTTAATATTATCATAAATTTTCGTTAGAAATTTGTGATAGAAGTATAGATGAGTTAGCAGCAGCATCGAATTTTTGGATGGCAAGCTTGGTAGTGTGTTTATCTGATCAACAACTACTAGGTTATTTTTCTCCAACTTTCATAGATAACTGAGAGGCAAACCGGAAATGGTGAATGCGATTAGAAGAAAAGAAGATAACTTCAGAAAAATTACAAATTTTTTAAACAGACATCGGAAAAATCACTATTATGTTTAAGTCTCTATCAGATAGATTAGTTTAACAAATATTTATCAAAAGTTGAAGAAACAAATCAAAGCAAATTTTTCGATGTAAGTGAAAATTAGTAAAGCGATTTGCCAGAGAACTTCTCCTAAATCCAATAAGTTTCACAAATAAATTTCAAAATTAAATAAAACAATAAATATTAAATTAACGAAAAAAAGACCCATAAATAATGCGTAAAAAATTTTCTCCACTGATTTGTCTATAACAGATGTTCAAATTCCTTCGCAGATGGCCTCATCGATCGTATTTTGATTAATTTCAATTTAAAAAAAATTAAGGAAGAAATGAACCGTACAAGAAAAATTATGTGCAAAGAAAAAATTTCTAACAAATAATTTGAGCAAAATTTTTTAAATTTTATAATAAAAGTTTTGATGTAAGGAACAAGTGATGTAGTTGCCCGTATTACATAGATTATCATTTCAAGCAACATGATTCGGTACAAACTCTTTGGCAGAAGTGTCTATCATTAAAAAATCCAGGTGGTACTGGCAATCTACTTGTATATCGCCAAGTGATAAAATCGCCTAATAGCAAACAGAATTAGGGCAGGCAGAAATAGTGAATACTTACCGCTTGTCTATTTATTTATTTACTATTTATTAAATTTTGATAATTTACTCTTGAAATCTGGAAACTTCGACTTATTTAAGCCTATTAAATTAAATTTATTAAATTTATACGATAAGATCGATGAAATTTTAAAAATTGGTTAAAAAATTCGTATATTAAATTGACGATAAATTAAAGAACATCTGTTTGTGAAAACAATTGATTTTATTGTAAAGTAAAATAAATGAAATCAGTAATCTGGCAAGAGACAATAGTATTTTCAAGTTAAAGAAATGTTTAAAGAAATGAGGAAAGAGAATTTTAGGAATACAACAATTAGGTCGATCATTTCTCGAGAAAGCTGATAAGATCCATCACAAATATGTGTTCGTTCTTGCCACTTTTCCTGAAATGCTTTAATTTTTACTTTTTATCATAAAAAAATTCATTAGAAAATTTCAGCCTAAAGAATAAATGGACATGTATTACTGTAATTTCCTTGTGGATAAAGGTTCCTAAATTCGCTTTAGGCACAAAAACTCGTTCAAATCTATGTCGTATCAACGATCGCATAAATTTCGTTAGAATTTTGGGTAAAAGGAAATCTTATTATAATCGAAAACACAGTGATGATAAGTTTACAGTTCTGAAAATAACAGTAGAAAATGTCTTTAGCATATTTCATTTTTCTGATTTCACTAAGTCGTCCGAAAGAAGTTTTAAAGATGTTGCTTGGCTATGAATTATTGAATGTAATTACACAGTAAACTTAAATGCTGGCTTATATATGTCGCATCAAAATTCCTTGTCAAAATCTGAAAATACCTGATATTTTATCATTTTCCTCAATAAATTAGTAATAAGATAGATGATCAAGTGGTATCTATAGTTCGAGCCAAATGAGAGTAAATCTATCTTTGAGAACGTAACCCGTGTGGTGGAAGGGGAAATTCAGCTAATTTTTCCCAAACGATTTTTTTGCAAGAAAATCTTATCCTAAAAACTACTAAAGCCAGTTAAATCAATAATGGTATTGGAAGAAGAACAAATCAGTGTAGAAAGAATCTTTCAGTTATATTTACTGGATTGTTTTTGATAAGTCTGAATCGATGTTTTTAAAAGAACGTCTTAAAATTGAATAATTGGATTATAAGAATTTTCTGGAATAAAGAATCTGGAAAAAGAAGGAAATTGATGTTTGAATACTAAAAAATTTATTGGCCACAAGCGTCATCGAAATCAGTTTGGAATATTCTCGATGAACACGAAAATCCAACCAAATTTTATTGGTGACTTGACATCCTTTCAGGCTAAATGTTTCGTTTAACAAAGATAAAGAGCCAGTAGTGGTGCTGAGCTTAAATAAACGTTGAAAGTAATTCGCTGCAAAAATATCTTGGACGATGATTTAAATAAAAACATCGCTTTTTAAGTATTTTATAGATATTTAAGGTTGAGAAATGGAAATATTACAAAGTTTACTTTATTATTATCGAATGCAGTTTTGTGAAAAAAAGTGCAAAAATTTTATAGATATTGAAGGTAATTTTTTGAATGAATTATACAAAATGGTACTTGAAATAATCCTTCACGGATTCATTTTCATCTTTCATAAATAATTCTGTCAAATGAAGCGAGTCCGAATACTAATTCATTTTTATTTTTATAACTCAGATAACTCGCTGGCAAGAATAGCGTGGCTCTGGTGAAGTCAGCAAAACTAGGAATGAAAAGCGATGTTGGAAATTTTGAAGACTCCTTCTACTAATGAATCTTTAGTTAATTTTAGAATCTTCTGGTGAATATTTTTTGCAACATTTATAATCATTTTTATTCCACTAGTTCTATATATTGCTAAGTATAATCAACCAATATTTATCAATTTTACTCTTCTCCTAACAGCATAGACTCCTCACCATTCCCACTTTAACTAGACACCAATTATTAGGATAAGATCCTTTTGCCAGAATGGGTTTCATTTTTAATGGTGTATTCACGATTCCACGCAGATTTTATTTCATTTAACTAGTTAAATATTGTTGATATCATGGTGACAGGATGGCTTAGTGGGTTATTGCTCAATTAGGAGCGCCGATACTAAGGTTCTATTCCCCAAAGGAGTAAACCTGTCCAAAATTGCGGGTGATACTGGCGATTCACCTGTAATTACATCGTCAAGGGAATCTCTCGCATATTTGTCCAATGCGACAAGCCAGCGGGGAGAGTATTGCCCAGTAATGGTGAAAAATCTTTAAAAAAAAGACAAATATTGTTACTGTCTCGACCTATTTGTTTATTCTCATTATTAATTTAAGGTATATCTGTACCAAGCGACTGCCTGGCAAAGTTTGCCTGGTCCGATAAATTAGCCTAACAGCGATGGTGAGGGCCTTCAGAAAAAAAAATTTACGACAGGCACATAGAATTGTATTCAAATTTTCGCCTCCTTTTTGCTGAACGTTTATAGCTTTCTAAACTTGGATTTAGGCCGCAATATGGCTCTGCTGATCACTTTCATGCGGATAAGAGTGTTGAAGTATTGTTTCAAGTATCGGCAACTTAACTGTTAACTGCATTATCAACTTTGCCACTGCCTTTGATTGCATCAACAGGTCGGCGCTTAGGAAAGCCACGATATGTTCCAGAGAAGTTAATCGAAATTATCAAAGCATTTCATCGGCGTCAGATGTGTGGGAAATTGATATAGCCTTCTGAAATACATAAGGTGTATATCAAAGGTGCACTTCCAACTGTACAATAGATTAGATTATCGACACTAATGGCCACTATTCAAGAAGAACAAAAAAAGAGCGTATAGCGTTCAAAGATCGAAGAAATATCAAACTACAAATATGCCATTCATATTTGATGGGCAGACGAAAGGAAAAATTCCAGCTAGGATGGTTTCAACCAGAGGTGCATTCTTTCATCTGGTCAAATCTCTCTGGGATCGCTCCGACTTGAAAATGAAAGTTAGCATCTAAAAATAAAAATATTCCAGCGCTTAGGTGAAATCGATTGTGATATGGAAGAAGAATAACCGAGCACTTACAAATTAAACAGATCAGCTGATTTAAAAATGAACTTTTTCAAAAACTTTATTTCGTTCTTTCATTTTTCATATCTCCTTATTTATGTAATTTTCTGGATGAAATGAGCCATAAGACAAAAGATTTCACCGCCGCTTCTAAATATTAAATGGCTTAGTGGCGAGACAATCGCCGAGAACCGAGGCTTGGGTTCGAATCGCCGACGCACCATTCTTGAGGCTGCATAACGGGAAAAAGCAAAAAAAATGCACAGATAGGTCATCTCTCGGTTTGCAGGGTCGATGCTGAAGTTCTGCTTCCGGCAGCAGTGAACCTCTCCAAAAATCCGGTGGTGCTGGCGACTCATCTGTACTCCTATCACCAAGCGACTCCCTGGCATATTTGCTTCGTGCCACAAGCCAGCCAGCGGGAAGAGTCTAAACATTAATCTCTTTAAAAAAATATGTTAAAGCGTGCAAGTGTGCTAGGGAAATTATTTAACTTTTTATTTTATTTTCAATCCAACTGGCAAAAACATGCGCGGACGATACTTTTCAGCGCAGCGACGTTTGTAAAAATAATAAGGCGACGAATTAGGAAAGCGAGGGAGGGAGGAAAAAAAGAACGACTTAAGATTCGCTAAAACAGATTCGCTGCCTCCCAGATAACCGAAATGACACACTTCATGTTAGTCGCGTTTTAACGGAAGATAACATGCACATGCGAAAGCATCGGGCAGGGGGCTGAACTTTCTAATGGGCCGAACATGACCAAAACTTCGGTTTAGGTTTCTTGCGGTCCGTCTTTGGCACAAGTTTGGTATTCCCTATGTGTTTGTCCTTGGTTTTTTCTTAAATATAAAATTTACATATAAAATTTTCATAAATATAAAATTTTGTGCATAAGCATAAATTAAATTTTGCAATTAAAGATAACTATTTTTATGTTTGAAATGTTTATTTTGCTCAAACATGCTCGGCAGTTTCGCTGATTCGCTGATAATTTAATTTAGAGATCAGAAGTAGTAAAAGTTGGTGATAAGGGTGATAAGAGTTAGAGTTCTCGGTAATTTTCATCTCTGAGCTCCAATTTTTATTGCAAACTTGAAAACTTTTGGAGTTTTTCGAGTAAATTACTAAATATGGAAAATGAAATGGATTTTCCTCCGTCTTTCATTTTTTCTTCATTTTTTGGTTTTTCTTTGCCATTTTCATTTTACTTACCATTTTATCAGTAATATTTAGCGATTTGATCATTTGGCCTTAGCCTTAACATTTCCTTATCATTTTTTCACTTATTGGTGTCCGCCAAAAAATTTTCTTGATTTAAATAGTTTTCGATATTCAACGTACATGGTCGTTTCCAGTCCTTAACGTTTAATTAATTTTAACGAAAATAAATAAAATAAAGTAAAAAATGGCAGAAGATACTTTTTTACTCTTTTTTTACAAATTCAGTCATGCTTTAGGCAAAAAATGACGACTGTAACAATTCCTGGGTCATTAGTAAACAAGCGGAAAAAACATTTTCTTGGAATGCCAGCACCAGCTGGTTATGTGGCTGGCGTAGGTCGTGGTGCAACTGGATTTACAACTCGTTCCGATATTGGACCGGCTAGAGATAGCACTGATTTACCCGAATTACCCCCTGCTGGTGCAGCAAAAAAACCTCGTGATGATGATGATGATAAAAAAGATGATACCGAAGATTTAAATGATGCGAATTATGATGAGGTTAATTTCAGTTTTCTTTTCATTTTCATTATCTAGGAGTGTTATTCAAATTTATTTTAAATTGTTTTATAATTATTATATTTGAATATTTTTGTTTGCTTCATTCTTATTGCCATTTTATTCTTTAATCTTTAATCCTTGGTATTTTATTTAAACATACACCTTAAATATATACCACTTGGCTAAATTTTTATTTTATATTTGAAAATGCATGTTTTATATGAAATCGGTAGCATTCGGTATTTTTGGCTAAACTTGCTTTCCACTGCATCACTTGACGATAGAAGTACAGTTTTTTACCACAGTTCGCATCTTTGAAAGCAGGTTTATTCTTGACAGGGCCCAAACATTTAAAACTTCTGAATATCTATCCACTTAACTGTCGCACTGTTTTACATATATTAATATGACATATTTATTTCATTTATTTATTTTATTTATTTATTTTATATTCAAATGTTTTTTCTTCATTTTATTTAGGAAAGGTTCGAATAATTTCATACGAAGTTATCTCAAACTTCTGATGAGTTATTTCGCCATCTTAGAAATTTTATTCCATTTTTAAATTTTTTTATAATTTTTATTATTTCAGTTTGAAGGATATGGTGGTAGCCTTTTTTCAAAAGATCCATATGAAAAAGATGATGAGGAGGCTGATGAAATTTACAAAGCAGTTGATCAACGAATTGATGAAAGGCGGAAAGAATATCGGTAAGTGTTGGAATAATATTTTAATTTTCTTTTCTTTTTCCATTTTATCAAAGGTATTTTTATATTTATATTGTTGAAACGGGTTTTTTATACCCTTATTCATTCTTTTATTTTTTTCATTTTTTTTCATTTGTATCCTTGTTTTAATATTTCTTAATTTTTTTCATACTTTTCATCTTAACTGTTTTATTTATAGCGAAAAAAAGTATAAAGAAGCGATTGAAAAATATAGAAAAGAGCGACCAAAAATCCAGCAAGAATTCTCAGATTTAAAGCGACAACTCTCTAGCGTTACTGAATCGGAATGGTCTGCGATTCCTGAAGTCGGTGATGCACGAAATAAGGCTAAACGTAATCCGCGAGCTGATAGGTCAATTTTAAAATTTTTTCTTTTCCTTTTTATTTAGCTATCGCTTTTTGATTAACCTTTTGAAATAATATTACTTCTTGAAAATTTTATTTATTAGATCCTGTCGAAATTTCAATTGTCATGTCATTTTTTATTTCTCTAATATTATTTCTAATTTTAGAATTACGCCTGTACCAGATTCAGTTTTGGCTTCAGCTATGGCATATGGGCATCTAAGCACTCATATCGATTCTCGTGTTCAGTCTGGTCTAGTGACTCCTTTGGGTGCTGGAATCACTTCAACTTTTAGTGGTATTAGCTCAACATTTGGAAGCTTTGGATCGGGATATCTGACATCACTGAGTGGCATTAAAACAAGTTTACTGGCACCTGGTTGGAAAACCGGAATTCAGTCGGGAAGTGGCTCATCAGCCGATCTTGATTTAAGAAAAATTGGACAGGCCAGAAATGCAATTATGGATATCAAATTAAATCAGGTTATTTTTCTTAATTTTTTTGCAACAAAATTGGGAAATTTCATTATTTCCATTTTCACGAAGCTATTGCTCAAGAATATGAAATTTAATTAATTTTCTTGAAGGTTTCGGATTCTGTCACGGGTCAAACAGTGGTCGATCCTAAAGGTTATCTTACTGATCTTCAGTCGATGATACCACAGTATGGTGGTGACATTAATGATATCAAAAAGGCTCGATTACTTTTGAAATCTGTACGGGAAACGAATCCTCGTCATCCTCCAGGTTTTCTCTATCTCTTATTTAAAATTCCCTATCATATTCACTGATTTCAAATTGAAGCCTTTAAAAAAATTAAAATTAAAAAAATTAAAACAACTGAAGATGGATCAATTTTTTTCACTAAATTTTTGAATTTTATTCGCAGATTAATTAATTAATTTTTGAATTAGCATGAATCTTTATTTATAATCCCAGAACATTACAGATTAAGCAATTAAATTTAGCCTGGATTGCGTCAGCTCGTTTGGAAGAGGTGGTTGGAAAATTACAAGTTGCTCGAAATCTTATTATGGAAGGGTGTGATCGTAATCCGAAGAGTGAAGATTTATGGCTCGAATCTGTTCGATTGCATCCTCCCGAGACTGCAAAATCTATTGGTTTGAATTTTAATATTCCAGTTTAAGCGAGAAATCACCGCATAAAATCATAAAAAGGTGAAATATTGATATCTTTTCAGTTGCATCTGCGGTCAGAGCTTTACCAAATTCCGTACGTATTTGGATGAAAGCTGCTGATATAGAGGAAGATACAAAAGGTAAAAGGAAAGTATATCGTAAAGCACTTGAACAAATACCTACTTCCGTTCGCCTTTGGAAAGCAGCTATTGAACTTGAAGAACCAGAAGATGCAAGAATATTACTGACTAGAGCTGTTGAATGTTGCAGGTTAATATTTCATTCCTGCCATTGTGTAGGAATATTTCATTCAGTTATATAAGTTGCATCAACTTTGCTAATGAATTCATATTTCAACTTTTTCTATTCAAAAAAGTTTGCTATCGATGAATTGGTCAAATATCTACATTAATAAAGGAATTTAAAGGAAATTGATTCAATTGTCTTCTAGATACCATTTGACCTTTCCTATTTCCCATTTTATGATTGATTTTTCAATGCCAATCTTAATACAATACATTTCAGTACATCTACCGAACTTTGGCTTGCACTTGCTCGTCTTGAAACATACGAAAATGCTAGAAAAGTACTAAATAAAGCCAGAGAGCATATACCAACTGATCGTCAAATTTGGATAAGTGCGGCTAGGCTGGAAGAAACGAGAGGTCAGAGTGAAATGGTGGACAGAATAATTGAAAGAGCCATAACTTCTCTTAAAGCAAATATGGTTGAAATTAATCGTGAACATTGGCTGAAAGACGCAGTTGATGCTGAAAAAGTGTGTTTCACTTTTTATTTTTTAAATTTTTGACTTTAACCTAAGTGTTAGATGATATATTTTTTTGATTGATTTCTGATCTGTTAAATTAATTTAATCTATTAATTTTCCCTACATATTGATTTCCTCTAGTTTTTAGGCTAACTGCAAATTGACTTCTCAAGCGATAATTTCGCATGTTTTGGGAGTTGGTGTTGAGGAAGAAGATCGAAAACATACTTGGTTGGAGGATGCTGAATCGGTATCTGTTCATTTTTCATCATTGAGGCTATAACTATAATTTTCCATTCTATATCAATTTTTTTCCATAAAATAAAAATTTACTTTATTTTTTTCAGTTTGTTGCTAGAGATGCATTCGAATGTGCAAGAGCTGTTTATGCACATGCCTTGCTTGTCTATCCCAATAAAAAGAGTATATGGTTTGCTGCAGCACATTTTGAACGTAACCATGGAACTATGTGTGTGGATTTTTTTTTTAAAGGCCATTCCCAGTTGGGCTCTGTTAGCTTGTCAGACAGGTTTTGCCAAGAAATCACTTGGAGATAGGTGGGGTGTTATCATCTGATATATGTTGACTGACAGTCTTTCAAATTTTTATTTAAATCATAGCGTCTCAAATATGGGTTTTGTTAAATTTTTTAAGCGAAATAAAATTAGCATCCTCAAAGTATCAAATTTATTTTGTGAATTTATTGAAATGCCTTCTTATTTTTCGCATTTATTTCATTATTTAATTAAATAAATTGTTTTGACACAAATCAATTATTTAATAATTTAATATTTAATTATTTAATCAATTCTGTAGTCAATATTTTTTATAGCGAAAGTTACGATCAGTTATTATCGAAAGCAGTCGAAAAATGCCCGAAAGCTGAAACGCTTTGGTTAATGTATGCTAAGAGTAAATGGATGGCAGGTGATGTAAGAGGATCAAGAGAGATTTTAGCAAGAGCCTTCCAGGTTTGTGAAATATATTTCTATTCATTACTTTTTTTGTTCAACAATAAATTGTCTCTTGTAATTTTTTAATTGGTATTATTTTTTATAATATAATATAATTTTTTTTTCGAATAATCCAAATTCTGAAGAAATATGGATGGCTGCTGTGAAGTTAGAATCAGAAAATAATGAATATCAGCGAGCTCGAAAGCTTTTAGAAAAAGCTCGTGAAATCGCTCCCTCACCACGTATTTTCATTAAATCAGTGAGGTAAAATTTTTCTATTTTTTAAAAATAAATCTAGCTAATAATGGTAAATCTGGCGAATCTAACTTTGCTATTTTATAAGCTGAACATTTGCAATGAAAAGAAAGAAAGAAAGCATTATGTACTATTTGCAGATTAGAATGGTGTCTAAGGGATTTAGAAGCAGCTAAAAAACTTCTCTTACGAGCTTTAGATGACTATTCGGATACTTCGAAACTTTATTTAATGATGGGTCAGATTTTATCACAGGAGAAGAATTTCGAAGAAGCTCGAAAATATTTCACTGAAGGAGTAAAAATTTTTTATCAGTATTAATGAAAATAAAAAATATTTTATATTTTAAAAATATTAAAAATATTAAAAATATTTTATCACTACTGACAGCATATCAGTCATGTTGAAATTGGAACTTAGATATTGAAATATTTTAAGGTAAAGCGATGTCCGTCGAATATCCCATTATGGATTTGGCTTACTCGTTTAGAGGAATCACTGGGTCATATAACTAAAGCACGATCTCATCTAGAAAAAGCACGTTTGAAAAATCCAAGAAATCCCGATCTATGGTTTTTATTGTTGAATTTTATTACATATGCGATTTATATCTTAGGATTGTTATAATATATGACATATTATTAATGACTAATTCATTTTATCCGTAATCTAGGTTAGAGTCAATTCGATTAGAAGCTCGAGCTGGTCTTGAAGAATTAGCGAAAGAAAGATTGGCTCGTGCGCTGCAGGAATGTGAACATTCAGGTGCCCCATTTTCCTTTCGTTTTTAAAATCTTTTTTTTTAAACTTTTTCTCCTTTACTTTTCTCTCAAAAATTTGTAATTTATGAAGAAATATTTATTCTTAGGAAAAATTTGGGCCGAAGCAATTTTCATGGAAGATCGTCATGCAAGGCGGACGAAATCAGTGGATGCATTAAAAAAATGCGAGCACAATGCGGATGTTCTTCTTGCAGTTGCAAAACTTTTTTGGACTGAACGAAAAATAAAAAAGGCTCGAGAATGGTTCCAACGCACTGTGAAAATAGATGCAGATTTTGGCGATGCTTGGGCCTATTTCTATAAATTTGAATTGTTACATGGATCCGAGGTCTTGTTTCAAATATCATTTTTCATTTATTTAAAAATAACCGAATAGTATAAGGTATATGCTTCTGTTAATCAATGTAATTGATATTGGCATAAATTATAAATTATATAACTGATAGTGCGAGTAAAAATCGAGTCTTTAATTATTTATTTTCCAATTAACAAAAGATATATAGCCATTAACATACGACGAAATTATCATAAATATTTTGCGAAGTTTCAACCAGAATAGACTTCGCATAGTTGTTTTCCATTAAATCATGGGTTTTCTTACAATATAGTAATGGATAACATATAAAGAATTTCAGGAAGAGCAGGAATTTGTGTTGAAAAAATGTATTCAGGCAGAACCTCGACATGGTGAACTTTGGCAGTCAGCATCGAAAGATGTTGAAAACTGGCGAAAACGACCTGAAGAGATTGTTAAACTACTTGCTGCCAAACTTGAAATTCCTCGATGATGTAATTATATTTTAGGGAATTTCTTGCCGAAAAAGTTACAGTTGAATATTTCGAAATAAATCGATGGATTTTGTATATAACTAAGCTATTAGTCAGTTGTACAGTTGTATCAATATTCCATTTTTTATTAACATGAGAAACTTGATGAAATAATATTTAATATTTTACAACTTTCACGGTGAGTACTTTCCTACTGATCTTCCTCTTCAGTGAAACCTAAATAATTTGATTGGTATTTGCAATACTTAAATGCTAAATCATGTGCAGTGCAGACCATTTCTTTTGTATTTATTCCTTATATTACTTTTATGTAAAAATTATTATAATAAAATTCAGATATCAAATTATAATATGTTTTGGTTTTTACATACCTAACCCGTAATTTTTGCAAATATATCAATAGATGGTTATAAAAGGAAACAATAGTGCAAAATATATTGTAGAATTTTGAAGAAAATAATGGTTGAAGGTAGTTTAAACGATGGTGAGTGTTGGTCTTTTGTGGCTATCTTGTCACGTAATTAGTAAAAATTAGAAAACAATGGTGAAAAAAAATGACAAGAGATGGTGGAATTGTAATTGAGGGGAAGTGAGTGAAGCAAGGAAAGAAAGAAGAATGGCATGTGGTGTGACATAACGAGCAAAGTCTTTAGGTTATAAATTCTGGTAAATTTTATTTATAGAATAAATATAAAATAAATTTTTATCAGTCAAAGGAAATCTTGTAAAAAAATCATTTTTCTGAAAGAATTGAGATTCAACTTAATTTTTCAATTGTTTTAAGCCTAAAAAGTCGAGAAATATGGCTTGGAGCAACTTATGTCGAAGGACTATTGGTTTGCCACTTTTCCCACTTATATATAATTTTTCTCCAGTTTCACATTTTCATTTCTGCTCTCGATTGCTTTGTGAAATGATCGCTGAAGAGGAAAAAATTCAAGAAGTAAAAGGATTCGCTTTCAATCACGTAGAAAAGAAGAAAGGATTATTTAAACCGAATCATACTATCGAAGAACAGATTAATTATATGCAAAGCAAAGGTCGGTTTCTTTTGCTTTCATCTCACTATTTTATAAAATGTATTTTGCATGGAAAAATGAGGGTTTTTAAAAATATTCGCGGTTTGATTTGAATTGAGGTTGAAATTGTATTTATTTTTTTTCCCCTATTCATGCCAATAACTTCTTCCATTTTTAGTTTACGAAGATGCATACAAAGGCCTTCCAGTATACATGTGGTATCGACGTAATGTTAAAGGACAACTGGTTCTTCAACCTCCACCGCGAATTATTTGTTTGGATAAGGAAGGCAAATTTAGAACAAACAATCCATGTCCGATCTGCAGAGATGAATATTTATTCTTTGATTTTCGAGTATGATTTATTCTGATTTATTCGTGCTCATTTTTAAAAATATTTTCAAAAATATTTAAAATATATAATATATATATATAATATTATATATAATTTAATATATTATATAATATATTATATATAATTTATATATATGTATATATAATATAATATACATATGTATATTATATATTATATTAAATATTTGAAATATTTTACGCATTTTTGAGTATTAAGTATCGCAGTCAAATAATCTTGGGGAAATTATTTATTTATTAGTTCAATTTATTTATGCATTTAATCCGTTTCCTATTGTTGTTCACTTATAATGTTATTTTTAATTAGTGAATTTTTTTGCTATTTCATATTATTAAATCATTACAGAATCCAGCACTAATAGAAATGTTTCTGTATCAGGGAACAGAAACTCCATTACCACTTTTAAAAACAGGATTATGCAGGGAACAGTACATGTTGTTGCAAGTGGAGTTGTTGAAAGCTAAAGAGCATGGTGTTGAATTTTTTTTTTGTTTTAATATAAATATGCTTTTATTTTTCGTTCTTTCCATTACACATGTCGTTTTTCACACAACTATTTTTAATTTTTGGTATTTATTTTAAGGTACGATAAAGTTTTGTGTACCTTTCCGCAATTACGATTATTGTGCATGGTATCCGTGGTGGACAAAAGAAGAGCATAAAGACGTTAGTCGAGGAAATCTTGAAGGTCAAGGTGTTTATGATATCTATCCTGACCCTTTAATTGAATTCCCTGCTCATAAACGTGAATATAATACTAATTGGGATAAATGGTGGCTAAGATATGACAAATTCGTCCAAAAAGGCAAATGAATTGTTATCAATTATAAATTTGAAATATGCTTTATCAAATTTTGAAAATATTTGAAGTAAAAATGGAAGTAAAAATAAATATTTGATAAATATTTATAGATAAATATTTATAAATATTTATATAATATTTATATAATATAATATTTATAAATAAATATTTGAAGTAAAACTTTATTCTGCAAGTTTCTATCATAAAATGGGAAAGAATGGGAAAAAGTATCGAAAAAAGAATGTGCAAGTGCGGCCGTGAATAAAAATATTTATTGAAATTATAGTTGAGATAGTAAATGAAATTAATTATTTAACAGAAATGAAGCGAATGTAATTAAGGAGAGTAGTTATGATAAAGAATTTAAAAAAAGGTGGTGAAACAAGTCAAGGGCGATGGTTCGTCGATCCTCCAAAACGGTAAAATCCAACACTGTTTGTTCGGAGTGCTCCATTGCTCATTTGGGTGGTTCTTACAAAAATTGGCAGATCAAAAATTTTATCAAATTTGTTTATTTTAATTCAAAAGGAAATATTTTCTTGATTGTTGTTTTTGATATATTAGTAAAATGCTTTACAAATTAACTAGCAGATGCGTGAATAAAAAAAGGGAAAAGGGAAAAATAATTTTGTATGATATGCATATCGTTTATGTAAAAGGCTTTGTTAAAAAATTTATTTTTTCTTTTTTGAATTTCAAAAAGGCTTTATGAATTCTTATCGTATTATTATTATTTTATTTCTTACTTTCGGTTGTTTCCGACAGTGAGTGCTCGTGCTCGTGAACAAATGCGGGCGCGCTGCGAAATCTTGGCATGTCGAGATCATATAAAGCTCAGATATCCCCAAAACTTTTATATTTTATGAAAAACTGCATACTTTTTTCTCCTTTAATACTTTCGGAACTTAGGTATTTTTCTTCAGCAGAAAAGCCATTAGTGTCCCCTCACTTAAATATTTTAATGTCACATCTTTCACATCTTTCGAAATCTTTCCTTTTCCTTGGATCTCTTTACATTATTTCCGTACCCAGTAAATTGTTGCTGCTCTTTTTCACAATCCATTAGCATTTAACTAGAAAATAATCACAGCGTCAACACTATTTGCTTATAATTAGTGAAAAAAATGTTCCAAGCTACATTAGCGCTGCAAACCTCGCTATATTCACCATAAACTACGCTGAGCGCGTTTGTCGCCACTTCAATAAGGAAATTCAAAATCGTAATGGGTAAAATAATGTCGGGTATTGAGGAAGTATATATAAATTGGGGATATTAGCTGGAAATAATGAGAGTTTGGTGAAAGGACTCGACTCTTGTCTGTATTTGGAGGCACACCCTGGGTTTTAATGTGGTATAATGGAGCAGCTAATAAATTTTATTAAGAATGATGAATTACTGGGAAATGTAACAGAATGATAATATTGTTATTGTTATTTGCAGAATATAATAATATAGTGAAACATTTGCGTTGTCACTTTTGTGAGTTTGATTTATTTAGTGATCTTAAAATTTTACACTTTTTTATCTCTCGTGGAAAATATTTTTATTATATGATTTTCCCCACATTAGCCATTTAAACTAATAAAATATATTTGCTATTAGAAAGTATATGTGCGCATTTCAATTGCAACTTTTACACTTTCTTCACATGCTTATAGAATAAATGTTCAGTTGTGGCACACCGATCGTTTAACCTAACTCTTCCTTTAATTTTATTGTTAAGGCTGTGATCCATGAATAGCATCGCATCAAATCTGTTGCTGGCTTAGACTGTTTAACCCTTCTCACATATTTTGCAGATCTAACTGTGTGTTTTTGCAGTCCTTTTTGTTGCTAATATGTAATATGTGTGAATATCACTGATAATTGATTATCTTATGCGTTTTGCATCATTAACATTATCAAATCTCTTCATGAAATGAATTAAAAATTCACATTTCCATTCTGACTGTCATATTCTTAATTTTGTTTTGTATGTGACTGTTTCGTTATTAAATTCGTAATTCTATAATTATACTTTTCTGCATTCGGTGAACTAATAAAAAATTTTTTTAAATTAATTTTCCAGTTAAAATTTTTTCTTTTAATCTTTAAAAATTAATAAAAGTATTGTTTATTTAATTTTTCAATTTAATTTCTTCTAATAATCGAATTAAAGCGATTTTTAGTTTGTCGACTATTTGATTCGTCATTTGTCATTTGATTCTCTCATTTTTCATCACTTTTGTTGGCGAAATAATTCTTTTAAACGATCCACAGAATCTTTGAAGTATTTATTTATATTTATTGTGTTATCGAATGTCAGTCTCATCGAATATTTTCATATTTCTTATACAATGGAGTTGTAATTTACTATTTTTGTTTTAAAACTTGTACATAATTAGTAGTAATAATTAGTAGTAATACTAATGGGTATTACTACTAGTAATACTAGGCCCTCCCAAGACTAAATGGGAGATTCCTCAGAAAATCGTAGAAAATAAGATCCTCCGGGATTTTTCGAATCAAACAGACAAGTAAATACTGGTCAATCAACTAGATATTTTGGTAATAGACAAGAATCAGAAATCAGCATTGCTGATTGATATTGCAATACCAAGCGACAGGAACATCAGGAAGAACATGAGAATCACGGAATATGACAAGTTAGAGAAATATTAAAGGCTAAAAAAGGAACCAAAGACCAAAATAATTCAAGTGGAGCATTTGAACTGTGACTCCTAAACTAAAGAAATGGCTTCAGCAAATTCCAGGAACAACATCGAACTCTCTATCAGAATTCCAGGAAGAGCGCAGTATTGCGAACAGCTAAGATATCGCGTAGAACCTTTAATCTCCAAGGCTTCTGGTAGAGGACCCGAGGTTGAGGATGATCATAACCACCCACAATGGGTGAAAGAGATTTTTTTAGTTTTACCTATGAAAATCTTTAAGTGAAATCTGTGCCTTATTTGTTGTGTCAATTTTTACTATTCAAATGAATAGAATTATAAGCAAGGGTTCTTCGTCAATGATTTGATATTTTTGGTCTTTTTTCCTCATGAAAATAAATATTGACTACAATTTTTTAAAGAGCACTCACCAATGATGATTGAATTCGTTCCGCAAGTTGGAATAGAATAAATAAAACTATCAGGGACTTGTTGGTAAAAGCATAGGTGAGTCATTACCCAGATTTTTGAAGGATAAGTTTACTCATTTTACTTATTAGCAAGGTAGAATCTCAGTATCCGAATTGACCAAAAACCCATTCTATTCTCCTTTCTATTCCTTGTTAGCTGACTCTGCCTAGTACATCGGTCGGGTTTAAACCCAAACTTCGATTCTCAATGGCAGTTATCTTGATACAGCCCTATCAACTTACCATATCGATTATAATTTGTTGAAATTAGGTGGAATAAGCGAAGGAGAATAAAAATATCCATTCTTCTTCTTCTAAGAATATTTCAAGTTTCTGGCTTAGATGGCTCGAATGATGTCAGAGTGAGGACTTAGCCAGAAGGTTTGGGAATTGAAAGGCCTCAGCACTTGGATTTTTCATGATAAATTTACACCTGTCAATGAGTCGAACCCATGATGCATGACGCATGACAGATCGTATTTTAAATTTATTTCGGAATTGAATGGAATTTCCATATGTATTCCAAATGTATCATCCAACAAATAATATTAGTTTCAGTGAGGTATTTCTCATGAAATGTGTCATGAATATGTATTAAAACCAATCAAAATTTTCGAAAACAGCCTTGATTTATATGTAATTTAATTATGAAATAATTTTTTGTCGAAAATATCGAGTGATTATAAAGTTTATTTTTATCTTCAAATGGTATTTCTGGTAAAGTATTATACAGATGCGATAAACAAATAAATGTGCAAATATGCAGGTTTTGTTTTGCTTATAAAATATAAAAATAAAATATAAAACTATCCTGAGAATAAATCAAAATGTATTGCGAAAACTGTAGAAACTTTGTCGATGTATATTTCAGCGATTCATTACTGCTTTATAATTACGAAATGATAGACAATTTGAACGTGGGAATGTATTTCCTACAATGTCATCCGTTGTCGCACACCGACATCTTGGATTTAAAAATCTTAGCATCGCGAGAAATCTGGATCGGAAATGACGGCAACAAACAATATATACAATGGGATTAGCTGATGAGCTGGAAAAAATATTACGTTTTCGCATATTTTTAATATATATGAAATAAAAAACGATTAAATTATCGGAGCGTACAGAGCAAATCTTCTGAAGTATCTCTTAATTTCCGCCCAACTTCTTTTCGCTAAGATTTATCGCAAACAGCGAAAAATAGCAAAAAAATAAAATCTAAAAACTATGGTATGATTATCACAGTTCCGAACAGATTGGATTGTATGGTATCATTCAAAAAATTGTCAGTTATAATTTCAATGGTTTCTATTGAAGTGCTACGTCGAAGGGCTATTTTTTTGACACTTCCTGGATTAAAAAAATTTCTACATTTTTTTCTGCTCACAAACTCCCACAAATTTCGCTTTCTCGACATTTATTAAAAAAATATTTTAGAGAAATAATCATTTGTGGATAAAGGTACGAGTCCACCCCCACCATAACCCGCATTTGGCTTTTGGTGACAGGTTTACTCCTATCAAAATATTATCGAGAGCAAACACCAAACAATTTATTAGCTTTTTTCGTCTGAAGTTCATTCTACTGAATTTTTTTTTTATTTTCTTACGTAAAATTACAAATTTTGTGCAAGGAAATAGACTGCAATAATCCAGCTTATTTTCGTCTCAACTAATCTTATCGCATTTTTTTATTAATTGATTTTTCACATGTTCATTCTCCTTCTTCTTGTAATAGCTCTCGTCACTGCTGGTTGGGCTGGCTCCACTGGCTATAAGAGTAAGACGTCTCCAAGCTGTTCGCTCCGACACCATTGCTAATAGTTACTAATAGAAGCCATTCCTTGTTCACTTCATCGTCTAAATCCATATATCGCTGGTCCCCCCATACGTTTAAAATCTTTCCTGAATATATCAGTCCAGGTCAGGCCCACCTCGCTTTTGACGTCATCCATCACATAATTTAGCAAGTAACGAAATATGCATTAACTCCTGTGGTGGACGACAGAGAACGTGTCCTAACCAGCGAAGAAGCTCTGTGATAATATTATTATTAATACAGGTGGTATTTGAGCGAAGATATGCTCGAATATTATCGGCTCGATGGATCCGTAAAATATATCTTACATATGAGTGGTCAAAGGCTGATAGCTTCTTAATATCTTCCACTTTCGCAGCCATATAACAAGATCGGACAAATCGCTGCTTTATGGATGCAAATTTTCGTCTTTATGGTGATATCGCGACGGTTCCATAAAGGTTTCATCAATCGAAAAAAACACATTTCTAGTTATCATTACGGGTTACAATTTCATTTATCAGCATCTTATATATAAGATGAAAACATTTTCATTTTATTATTTATTTATTTCGAGTCCATTGTTCCAGTTGTAACATTATTTGCATTTATAAACATTTAACATTATTTGCATTTTATTATAACTATCAAAAAGGACTACATCATCAGCGTATTCGAGATCTGTGATATTGTACTCTGGACTGATTTGCACTCCTCTTGACTACCGGCAAGCGATGCCCATTATCCAGTTTATCGCATAATTTAATATTGTTTAGGGAAAGGGCGCAGCCCTAACGGATTCCAGTTCTTATTTCGAAGTCTGTCAATTCCCCATGTACACAGACCTGTGTCAGAGAATGCTGAAAATGCCTTTATACGCCGAATGATTTTCTCTGAGACTGATTTTCTCTGTTATATTCCATCACCTTCCAGAGCGCTATCAAGCGAATCGAAGGCAGTTGCAAAATCGATGAGGCAAGTGACGGTGGGTTGCTTTTATTTGAAGCGATGTCCCAGCATCCTTCTTGGCGGCACAACCGCGTCCTGGTTTATATCCAGCTTGGTTAGGGCGATTAAGGAAAGTTCTTGTTTCCTGAGAGGTCGTTTTTCTGTTCTGCTCTGCTATTCTCTTATGTTAATTCTGCAGCATTCATAAAAGTTACATGAATTTCTTTGTTCAATTTTTTTTATCAAACAAATTATAAATTAAATTTTATATATATAAATAAATTTACTCTTTTCCTTTGATTTTTAAATTTTTTAAAATTATCTTTAAATTTCTCTTTTTTTTAAACTTAATTGTCTCTATTGTTTTTTGTCTTTGACAGGAGTAAACTTGTCATGATGTCCCGGATGACAGCTAGGGGCTATCTATACCTCTATCCCCAAATGATTCTGTGGTGAAAGGATCAGGTCTCTTTGATGCGACGTCACATGTTCATTGATTCTTTTTATATTCGTTCGTATGCCAATGATTCGGTATCAGCTAGTATCTCTAAGAACATGGAAAAAAAACGCTTTTTAAATTTCTTTGATTCCTCTGTGCAAGTTTTATGCAAAATACTCTTCGACGATTTAGAAACATAAATTGCATATAAAAAAATGATGGGTTCGCACTACCTATATGACATATGGGTTATGGTTCCATATAAATATTTTTAAACGTAAACATAAGAAGAAACTGATCAGTGATAAATTATCTAAAAAACAACCTCGAAAAAGAAAGAGCATTAAGAGTGAGTCGGATCGCTGGTCCAAAATGAAATTTTCTCTGAAGAAAGATTTCCATAATAAATATCCCTGAAAAAAAAACTAAATATAATTTTAATTTTTCTGCAAATTTTAGGAAAATGAGAATTTCTAGGCAAATCCACTTTCAGCCAGCAGAATAAAATACACTGAATTATTGAAAAAATCATTTTGGTTGATTCCTAATGTTACAATATTTATGACCATCGGTGCCTAAAGGCCTTGCTTAGATTATTATCTCGAGCGTCAAGATTCGGACATTGTTGTTGACAGAAATAAACTTGTCAAGAAAATTGAATTTTTCGCTTTTTTAAAGCATATTAATAAATAACAATTATGCACAAAAGGCCAAAAAAATTGTTCAATTTCTACTTGAAAAATGGAACTTTATAGAAAGGATTTTTATAAGACCCTTCGAAAATATTTTCAATTGTTTTCTTCATTAACACATTTTTTATTTTTTCATCGGAACCACTTGTAACAAAAAGCATTAAGTAAAGAATTCTAGAATTTATTTTCAGTTTCATCAATTTTTCACTATTTTCCTCTAATGTTGGCTATTTTCCTCTAATAAATCAAAGTCAAAATAATTCACGATTTAATATAAAGGTTGGGTGGATGATGGCTTAGAATACCATGCTAAGCAGCAAGGGTTTGGCTCTTTCCGCCGAATGAATTCACGGTAAAAAATCTAAGCTGAGATATCTCTATTATTTTTATTACCAAATGATTTTTAGATAAAATTTTTATAAAAAAATTTCAAAAATCAGCGGACCAAAAAAGTAACACCCTAAGAAAAAATGGCTTTTTCCACTAATTTAAATAAACAATTAATGAAAGGTTAATGTACTAAAATTTATATACATATACATAGATTCGGCTCCGTTAGCACGGTGAAGGATTTTTGCCAAGGAATCAGTGGCGATAGAAGTAATTGTAATTGCTTTCTAGGAGCCATTAATAATTTTCATAAATATGCCTAAGGACAAAGGTAATAATAATAAGTAGATGAATTTAAAGAATATTTTTTTTTAAAGAATTCCCTTTATCCCAAATCCCAAAAACTGTGGCAAAAGTAAAGTCATTGTCATAATTCGATTTGCATATAAATTTTTTTAATGACATTTTTTTGTAGTTATCGATGATTTCATTTTATATTTTATATACATTTTATCGGTGATTTCATTTTATTTAAAATAATTTCGACATGTTGTATTATTAATGAAACTGTGAAGTAAAAAAATAATTATGCTTCATTGATTTGAAACAACCAAAAAAATGCCCCACAACGGAAAATGAAAATGGCAAAAAATTCATTATTATTAAATTTTGCCGAATTTTCTATTAATGAATATCATCACCAAAATGACACCCAAGTTATGTAGGTAATATTTTTCTTTGTAATATAATTTCTTGTTCTACCACTTACCATTTCCTCTATGACTGGTTCCACTGGCTATTTGGATAAGATATTTGCCAAAGAGTCATTTGGGAATAGAAGTATAGGTGAATCTCCGAATCAACTGGAATGATATCAAAAGACTTCCTCAGTTTTTCTATAGATTCTTCTTCTTCTAACAGCTTTCACCATTACTGGTGAGGGTGTATCCGCTAGCTACAAGAGAAGACATCTCCAAGCTGCTTTGTCCGACACCATCGCTAATAGTTACTAATAGAAGCCATTCCTTGTTTGTCACTCCATCGTCTAAGTCCATATATCGCTGGTCCCGCTATACGTTCAAAATCTTTCCTGACTTTATCAGTCCATGTTTTAATTTGCCCATCTCGTTTTGAACGCCATCCATCACACGGTTTAGTAAGAAACGAAATATGTGACAGCTCTTGTGGTGGACGAAGGAGAACGTGCCCTAACGAGCGAAGGCGACTCTCTGTGATAACATCATTAATACATTATTATTAACATTATTATTAATACAGATGGTATTTGAGTGAAGGTGGATATAATCATGTGTGATTTTATCCACTCGACGGATCCGTAAAATATATCTTAGGCATAAGTGGTCAAATTCTGGTGACTTCCTAATATCTTCCATTCTCATTGGCCATGTTTTGCAGCCATACAACAAGATCGAGCGAATTGCAGCTATATGGACGCGGATTTTCGTCTTTATAGTGATCTCGCGACGGTTCCATAAAGGTTTAATCAGCCGGAAAACATATTTCTAACTGTCGTTGTCCGGGATACAATTTCATCCTTTGCCTGGCCATTTGGGATTAGAGTGGATCCAAGGTATTTAAAGTCAAGCATTTCCTCAACCGGTAAAATATAATGTAAAATATAAAAAATATATTTCTATAGATTCTAACTATATCATTCACATTCATATCATATCAATAGGAAAATTAGCTTTAAAAATTTTTTTATTTTTCATCCATTCAGTTCCATATTTAATTTATTAATTATTCCTCCGCTAATACTCACTTTGATATTTGTAGAGCCTTTCTTTAAAATCCAAAATTGTACGAAGAAGTACTTTATTTTACTCATTATTTTATCATTTCTTTTGCCATCATCGTGGATCTTTTCAAATTTTTAGTTGGAATCGAATTGCGATTCGAATTAAGAACACAATAAATACTATGAATGGAAAGAAAATAAGAGGTAGAAAATTCTAAAGTATTTTTATAAATGAATATAATTTGACAGATTCGTTGTTGACATTCGAGAGGAAAGAAAACTCATTTGAACAACTCTTATTTAATATTCATCGATCAATTTTTCGAAAATAAATTAATGAAAAATAGTTTCTGGAATATTTCCCGCATAATTCGTAAAAATCCATTTGTGAAAAATTTTAAAAGCAAAAAGCATTCAGTTAGAAAGCTGTTAAAAAAAAAGAATTTTTTTCTTGACCAATCTAGAACTACATTTTTCAGAAAAAAGTTCATATTTAAATTTCAAAACTTTGAATTTTAAACGTCTTAATTTTAAAACTATATAAACTAAATCAGTGAATGGCTGAGCCTATGGACTGGTGGGAAAAAGTTTTGAGGATAACTTAAAACATTAAAAATTAGACCTTGAAAGGCTCAATGTGACGATGAATAAAATGGATTCCAACAGATATCTGTTAGAAGTTATTTGCTAAAGTACTAAAGAAAATTGGAAATATGAGCTGTTAAAGTTGTAATTAAAAAAAAACTTTCAAAGAATTTTGATTATGTATATTAAATAAGAAAGACCGACTACTGCTCCTCCTTTAGATTCTGCTCTGTCTGTTAACATTTCTGTAAGAACTTCACAAGACGGGTTACCAGCACTAACCCGGATTTTCACTCGTGACGGCGCCCCCCACCTCTGTGATAGTGCGATAATCTAACTCACTATCCACTTATTTACACCGCTATTTTATCATTATAAATTTATTTTTTTGGGGGATTCAATAAATTGGAGAAACTGAATGACTGAATGACCTTAGTGAACGGTTAAACTGGAAAATCACTGGTGCTGTCATTTTTTAAAAGAAATTGCCTACTTTCTTGCATTTGGAATGAGAACAAAATATTCATTAAAATGACGTATTCCTGAAGCATTTTGACAGAATTCACGGAAAATTACAGCTTAATGCTTTAATTAACTTAAATTTAATTTAATTAACCTTGGATAGGCGAGTAGAAAATAAAATATAACAGCATTGAAACAATAAGCATTTTAACAACGGAACGGCGAAGGCTGAGAATTGCCGACTGTTGCATTTCATCGGCAATATTCTTCGTTTTACCCCATAGCCTTACACACATTATCGAATATAATATTGTCAGTAAAATTAATGGCAAAAAATATAAAACAATGCATTCGGCAAACTTGAAGAATAACCTTAAAATAAATGTCAATATAAAATAAATAAAAAAACTTTTCGCGGAGATTTAATCAAATAGAAAATCTGATAATAAGATTTCTGGAAAAATTTTCATTAGTTATAAAATTTTTCCACAGGGATAATTCATAATTTGTAAAATTTCGTTAAAACCATCAAATTTATTCAAAGAAATTGTATTTATTGAAAATAATTTACGGTTCAATAATTTTGGCTTTCAAACTAAGTAAGCAGTTAAGTAGTTTTTCTTTTTTTTTCTAAAGCATTCAGTAATTTTCATTTAGTTGGCTCCACTATCCACGAGAATGGAACTCCTTCGCTAGAAATTATTTCGAAATAAAAGTGCCTTCAGCGTCTGCCCAATCTGACTTTAAAGGACACTATCTTGTTTTAATCTTATCTATTTACCTGATTTTCGATGACAAGTTGAAACTCCATAAGCAATGCACCATATTGCCACGATTAAAAACTCGATGATAAATGAGGTAAGGTGCAGCGAAAATTGCAGCCACTATCCAAACAGATAATATAAAGATTCTTGAAGTCTTCTTCGATAACCTATTGATTCTCATTGGAGTACAAATCGCCATAAAACGCTCGATCCCTATTGACATCTGAAACGATGTTAATGTTTGCTTAAAACAAATTTTGAGCAAATTAAAGCAAAAGCAAATTAAAAAGCAAATTGTGAAAAATGTGAAATTATGGAAGATATGGAAAATATCATAAATTATATAAGAGATAATTGTGATTGTCATTCAAGATAAAGACATTTTATAGAGATTAAGCATTAATTTCCAATGCGAATTCTCCAATGAGACTTGAAATTTTTTTTAGATAATTTTAAAAAATCCATGCATTAAATGATGGTTTCAAACTGACCAAAAGAATGAATTAATTCATAATATATAACAAATTCTATGCAGCATACTTCCAGACGCAAATTATGCCATAATCGCTGGATTAAGGCTTAGAGATTTTTGTAGTTTTTAAGGAGTATGAAAAAGCGGTTGTATCTTCTGCATATTTTCCTCACTTGAATACCATTATGTAAAGACAGCTGAATTAGATGGTGGCCAGATAATCGAGATGTAAGCATTCGGTCTCTATCCTCCAAAGAAAGAAGTAATTATCGTCAAAGAAAGCCAGTGCTCTATACATCTTTTGTCAAATTTCCAACAGCCAATGCAGCTAATGTGAAATGCTAAATGGCGATGTTAAATGAGACATTTCGTTTTATTTCAGCTACTCGTTAAATTTGGTGTTTCTAACGAAATTTGTAATGTTTGCGATAGCGAAATGTTGGAAAAATATTTCTGTTTCTATTATAATGCCTTATTGATAATTCTGGGTGATATATCTCTTTAAAATTCAGAGTTTTAATTTTATTTGAGGAAACCAGAACTTTTTCTATTTCCCTTACTTTCTTCGTATAATGCCATTACTTTATTCGTTCTTATTCAGATCAACGAATTTCACTGAAAATTTAAAAAAATTCTAATACTGTAATTTAGCAAAGGCATCAAAATAGCCATTAAGATTCATCACGTTGTTTCGACTAAGTTTGAGCTATCGCAGCCCCAATTTCTGCCTCCGAGAGCAAACTTATTAAAAAGTTGTGGTGCTGGCAAATGATTCTTTGGCATTAACATCCAGCCAAGCTAATCTAACCAGAAATAATGAGCGCTAACCAAATTCGCAGGAACTTCGTCCTTTTTTTTACTTAATTCATTCTTTAAAGCAAAAAATTGCCTTGAAATTTCGAAGAAATGGAGTAAAATAATAGATATTCACATCATAATTTGGATATTTAATACAATGATACTGATAAATTTTGCTGAAATTTAGCAGTTCTTCATTACTTCTTCAACATTTTCATTCGTGACGAAATAAGAAGAATGCTGAGGAACAAGAACCGAGCAGCTACCTTTCGTAACGATAACCCAAATCACTATCTCTCTGGTTATCCTCCCCTCTGACAATCGTCAATCGTCAAAGCGTAGGCTTATTTTAATGTTTTTTCTTTCACAATTATTGATGATAGAAGCTTCGAAATTAATTTGACTTCTCTTAAGTCCCTAAAATTTCGCTATTTTTTAAAATCGCCGTCATCATCAACAAATATGTAATTTATTTCCTTTTAATTCATATCACCCAGAAAAAGAAAAAGGAATGATTTATAAGGATCCACCGAAAAATGAAATAATTTCATTGTTATGATGCAATTTTAACTAATTCATCAATTATGAAATTTCTTAATTTTGCATGAAATCATTTTCTTTATCCTTCTATGGAATCCTTTTTCTGGAAATCCGATAAAAATATAAATATTCTGGTCTATAAAAATTTTAAATTCGCAGGAAGTTTGTGCATTTGCAACCATATTTTAAACACTTGCAAATGAACAACGTACCTGCGAAATTCAACGGACACAAACTGAAATAAATTGAATAAATTTAGTGGATTTGATATGATGATTGGCGGTGTATTGCTTCGATTAAAATCAAGTTCAGTTCGTTTATTTTGAAGAAAACCTCATTAAAGTGAAATTCGGCTAGTTCCTGCTGGCTACCAGTTTATAATTATACCTTCATTAGCGAAAAAGTCTAATCTTAACAGAAGTCAAATCAGAAAAGCAGAAAAAAAATTGGATGGATAATTGTTAATTTTCAATCCTCGAATTGATTAATTTGAATTAATATATATACTATTACTGCTTTCCAAATAAAGATAATTGTATGTACTTTCGAAATAATTATAACCATTTATGCATTCGATTCTTGCACCCGACAGGAGTGAACTCTCATTAAAGAATATTACTGATATTACTGCTTATCATCAAATCTCGCAAAAAATTTCTGACCATTCCAACAGCCATTAGAGCTAATTTAACCAGAAATAATGAACTCTACCTGCGTATCTTCTCAAGTATTATTTGTATTAACTGAGACACCGAATGAAAATATTAAAATTTTTTATTTTGCTCGCTTTTTAATTAGCAGATTAAAAATGACAAAATCACCAGTAAAAAAAAGGAATTTGCAGAAAGATTTTTTCAAAATTTTTTCATTCAATTCATCTTGAAAAATTGAATTCAAAAAATTTAAACTTAAACTAAAAAAACCAAAAAATTCATAAAAGTTTGCATAAAAAGATTTAAATTAAAATTTTAAAAGTCATGAAAAATTCAATCAAATTTTTTTCATTTCATCCTAACTGAAGTTGGAAAAAAATGAAAAGCAAATTTGCGATTTTATATTTGCCATTTTTTTTCCTGCATGCCTACACATAAATTTTTCTCGAATAGTAATTTCCTATAGCAGCTATTAGTTTAAATTGACGAATCATCATCGAAGAATGCTGTTTGCAAAATTGAATGCTATTTATTATTCTAGCAGTTAAATTTCAAAAGTATGAATTTAGGCCAAATATTTATGAGCAAAAAATCAGCTTTTACCCTTGGAAATTAGGAAGATATAGGCGATATGACCTAGGATAAGATATAGCCTAGAAAACATACAACTGAATAACCGTACGGCTTCCTTAAATGAACGATATCACATGAAATTATCATTTATTTATAATTATCATTTACATTTAATTAAATTATCATTTAATGCCAAATAATTTTTTTTTTAAAAAAGGAATTAATTTACGATGAATTTAGTTAAAATTAGAGATAAACAACGGCGTCCCATACGAAAAATCTAATAAAATATTTACGATGTTGAAAGGAAATATAAATTAATATTAGCATTTGTCCTCACTCTGACTCCAAAATATATTTTATCAGCGAATTTTCACGAACATTCAACATTTATAAAATTGAATTGCGCCGTAGAAAGCAACTTAATGACTTCATCGTAAATTTGTCAACTTCTTGAATGAATTTTACACATTGAAAAAAAATAAACCTATTATTTTTCAAAAAATAAGTGTTTTAAGACTTCAATTTTTATGAAATGAAAATAAAATGTCTCCACTAAATTGGGTATCGAAACGGTCTCACTGCATGAAAAGGCTATCAAAATCCATATATCTGGAGATCCTAACTAATGGACATTTCAAAGACGTGCAACAATAGAACAACGAAGAAAGAAAACTGGCACTGGCACTGAAATGATATGCCTCAAAATTTAAAGATGGACGGCCGCTCGTATCGAAATGAAAGGAATAGGGGATAGCTGCTTCAGCCTTCAAAAACCACCAAGATGGAAAATTTTTTAAATTTTTTAAGAATAAATATAATCCAACATCCACCATACGGGAAGAAAATGAAACATCCTCCCACCCATATAATTACAACTAAAAGCATAAAATAATTACGGCAGCTGAAAAGCTGAAGTTAGTGAAAGTTTTAGGGATGGCCTTTAAGCTGAATAGTTCATAAGCGTCTTTTGCAATTGCCCTCACCGACTATATTCACTGGTATGAGAAAATGAGATCATACCATGTAACTGCAGAAAAATAACCTCCTCATCTCCTTAGAAAGGATGAACTTCTTAAAATCATAAAACCAGCTTAATGTCAGCTTATCCCAGTGACGATTTGTGCCATCCTTCTAATAAACAGTAGTGTGGTAGGCAACTCCAGAATGTACCCCTAATCAAATTTAGATTTAGCTCAAAATTCGAATGTGCTGATTATTCACTCTAAGAGAAACATTGAAAAAGATATTGAAACATTGCTCCAAATATCAGTCTCTTCGCCAGATTCTGAAAGTGCAATGCAAAGGCCTTCGAGAGAATCATCCTTATCAAGCCATTTTAACAGTACCAGTAACCAGTTTATATACATCTTTTCGAAATATGAACTGAATTTTTTCCCTTTTAGCTCAACGGATAATGGATTACGCATAATCCTTGCCGCGCTCAAAAGTGCTCTGTAAACTGCTCGTAGTTTTTTTTGCTGACACTCATGAAGTAATGAAAAATTATTAGATTCTGGACAATTGCAACAAAAATCGGACTATATTTTAATATGAAAACGGAATTCTTTTCACTATATATTAAGTCCAAATTGCCCCTACGGCACGATACGCGCCCTTTTTGTTCAATTTGGTGAAATCTTTGGGAATCACCGTGAAATCAAAAAGAAAATTCATACCTACCCTATTAGAAATTCACAGTTCCACCCATAATCAACGATAGCTCTGTATCTTCCATTTTCAGATATGCGGTTAGACTTAAAAAAGCTTTGTTCTTATACCTAATGCAGTAATCCCAATCACTCTTTGCATTATTAGACGAATTTAGAATATAAAGATCCAACATTTGACCAATCTACATTAGAAATTTACATCTTGGAATCCTAAATCCCTTGAAATACTGGAACTATTCCGAATTCCCTGAATTAAAAAATATACGATTACATCTATTTTCAAGAAAAGCAGTGGGAAAAAACGAAAGATTGAGAAGACTTATATTGTTCAGTGAAACTTGAGCTTATTTTTTCAAAAAATGCCAATTTATAGCGTAAGTAAGATAAGTGCTAAATATTTTCATAAGCCAACAGACAATATTCACCTGGCTCACCTCAAACCTTACAACCTTACATTTACATGATAATATTACATGATAATATTTACATGATAATATTTACATTTACCTAATAATATTTATTACCTGCATTTATTAATATTTATTACCTGCATTAAAACCGAAGCATATAGGAAATATTCTTCGAGAAATCTTAGCGTTGGACAAAAAATATCAGGTAAAAGCCAACCAGCACCATTAAGAAACATCGCTATATCTGGACAACAAGCCAAAAGATTGCCCATATCAGCAAATGACAGACTTAGAATAAAAAGATTTATTGATGAGCCAAACATTTTCCGATCAATTAATATCATTGTTGCCACAAATAAATTTCCACAAACACCAATTATTAAAATAGTCGCATAAATAAATCCAAAAATAGTATTCACATTGAAGATTGAACAAAAAATGCATAAATCGTCTTCTTGTGACATATCCAATATCGTTTAGAAATTTAATATTTGAAATCCTTTAGAAATTTAATTTTCATATTTTTCATTCCCTATAAAACTTTGTTTTCTTAACTGACTTGAATTGGATCGTTGTGAACCCACAGTAGAAGAAAGAAGAAATTTTGCAATAAGATGACGTAAAAAACGATCCTCATTTTCATACATTAAAATGAAATATTTATAGAAAAACAATGAAAACAACAGAAGTAATAATATTTGGTATGAATCTTATCCGTTTTTTAAATATTAATATTATATTAATATTAATATTAAATGTTGTTTAGAATTCCGACAACTGAATAAACCGACTGAAAATACAACGTCGCAAGAGTAAATTAATAAATAAATCTTCTTTTAAAATTCTCAGGAAAGAAAATCGGTAATAATCGATTTATTTAGTAGAAAAATTAGTTATATAACAATTACTCTTTTTTTTTTCGTATTTGCGACAGATTTCATTAAATAAGTGTCTTTGACATATAAACTCCATCGAGTTGATAACCAAGTTTCCTGAAAAATAAGTAAAATAAGTGGTTTACTATTCGTGGCTAAGGCTGCAAGCGTGGAAATTTTCGCCAGGGAGTCATTTGACGACAGAAATACAATGCGTCTGCCCCAAGCAGTGTAATGACAGATTTGCTCCTGTCGGGCAGAAACCTTCTCCCTCACCACTAATCTAGATCAATGCGCATAATTATCCTATCCATTCCTGAATTAATGTACTGCAATTGCTGACAACTGTTGAACATGGATATAAAAAAAGAGCAGTAAAACGAGTAATTTTTCCATGCAAACTGCGCTTTCTATAATAAAATTCAAGTCCCACCCAAAATAATATGAACGCCTCTATGTGGATATATATATATTATTGTAATAAGCTTTTAGGATGCAACTACAAAACTATCAATATTAGTATTATAAATAAAACATAATGACTCAACTCAGTTAATACAAGACAATCACGCATCCTATAAATCAGACGAATTTAAGCTCGAGCTGTTCCCTTCATGCAAAAATTCAAGTAATAACAAAAGCTTAAAGGATTCGCACTGTTTTGTTTTCGTCATCATCATCATTATCATTATCATAGTCGTCTTCTTGTTCCACCCTATTCATCCTACTATCTCTGTTGTCATAAGTTTACGCAAAATGATCATAAACCACATCCATCAATCAACATTTAAAATAATCAAATTTTAACACTTTCGAAATTTTAGGCAATAAAAAAAAGATTTGGGAACGAAGCAAAAAAAGAGGGAGATTTTCACAAAAAAATAGTATTTATTAAGATAATCATTCATCAAAAAAACCGCATATGAAAACCGAAATTAGGTCATTAAACGAATAGAACTAACGAATTAGACTGAGCAATATCATAAAATTAAGACCTCAGCTAGTCGCTCCTTTTCCTCTTCCTCTTCCCCACTCCTCGTCTCCTTTGCATTAATGGAAAAAATGCGAAGAAAAATGATGAAAGAAGCCATGGAAAATGAAAAATAAAACATTTAAAATTAAATTAAAAAGTGCAGAATTCTTAAAGAAAAAGAATTTCAAAATATAAATATCAAAATTAAAATATATTAGTACATTACGCAATATTACAAAAAAATATACGGTCATCTTGCAGATCATTTTTTTCATAGCTTTCTGCCCACCTACAGTCTTTTACACACCTTTGCAACTGCATTTCGTATATCTTCATGTTTTGGCTGTTACTTTTCTTCGATCAGACACTGGCTACGCTCTTTTCTCTTAATAAAGCGGCAGAATTTGCATAATTGCAGTGCATTACACAACATAGTTCTTTATTGCCATCCTTATTAGAAAATTTAGTATTACAATTCATTCATTATTGTTTTTTTCACTGTGATTATTCTGAAATTGTTGATAAAAGACCGTTACAACCGCTCCTTAGGAGTAAATATTGCTTGGCGATAAACTGGCGATTCTGACCAAATTCTGCTGCCGCAATTGTTTTTTCAACGGCTCCAAGCCAACTGACTCATTTCCACCAGTGATTCGACTAAAGACATTCCTACATTAGATGCACTCGAACAATTCGTAGACTAAGTTCTAGAAACAAGTGGAATATCCATCTCTTCTGTAAACATTTGCGTTTCAAGGAAATCGCTCTAAACCTTTAAACGAATTGAACAGACAATCACTTCAAAAAGACAATAACGCTTTAAAGATTCATGCCGTATTAACGCTTTAAAGAACTACGCTGATACCATTCGGAGATAAGGCAAAGAATTCTATAAAACCGTATAACACCGTAAACCGTATAAAAAAAATAAAAAGATCGTACAAGCGCCTAACAGCGACTAATGTTATTGGTCCATGTCGTCTCTTTTTTGTGCATCATCCTTAGCTGTCTTTAAAAAAAGACTAGATAATATCACTTACGATATTATTGAAAAACAAAAAAAAAAGAAAATGCTAGGCTCAGGAATACGAACCACGAATAAAAGATCCAAGCCTCCAAGGATATAAATGGGCTTCAACTCTTTCTTCTCCAAAAGCTCGACATCAATGGAAATGTGCTCTCAACAACAAGCTAGTTGCTTGCAAGTTAATACTTTCGACATTTTGTACTGACTGACCGGAAACCACTCATATAAGCGATATCACCTGCGATTCTGCGATACTCGACCTAACAAACATTCTCCATGAGAAACGCGATGCAAGCGATGCTTTCGTTCATCGCAGAATTTATAAATTCTGACATTCACCATGTTGAATGCGAAGATAATATTATTGCTGGTGTGTTATCAAGGCCTACAGTGAACATCGTTCCAATCTCAAACGTTAATCTTAATAAATTTCTGATTGTTTGTTCGAGCAATATAAACTACGCAACGTTGATTATCGCTTTTTATCAAAGTTCTCCATTGAGCCAAGCAAAAGAGCCAAAGAACTTGTGAATTACATGAATTCCTTCTCATTAGACCACATTCCACAGATTATTATAAAAATAGACAAGAGTATCGTAAGATATTTGATAACTAAATAGTTAATTGTGAGCAAAAAAGTATGGAATTTCAGAAAAGAAAAGAAAAGAAGTACGGAGAGATACTGGAGAAGAAAGATTGTTAACAAGGAATCTGAACGTAATGGAATGTTACAACGAAAATATGCTCACGAAAAGTCAAAGCCTAACTTGCTACAAATAGAGTTGGGCACTTTTCAGGAAATTTCCGAGAGTGAATCTCATTCAACGATACATTCATAATTGATTTACGAGAAAAATCTAATGAGCGAACTTTATTTAAAATTTATATATAACGAGTTCTCAGAGGAGAGACCCTCAAATTGACTGAAGGTTTTCAATTAACCAACAAAACCTATGAAAAGGCTTGAAAAATGCTCAATATGTGCAGGTAATAAGATGGTTGTTATATGAATAATTTTCTGCAAAAAGTTTCTACAAGGATCCAATCGATCTTCAGCAATCACTGGAAATTTTACTGAGAAATTTCGAAATTTTATTAGCGAAGATTTAATTTATACTTCATATTTAGCTCTAATAAAGAGTAATAAACAATCTTCTTATAAGCATCAGAAAACTTATTCTAAAACTTATTCTAAGATCCATGAAAGTTGAAAAGAACGAGGATTCTTTTATAAAAATATGTAAAAGTACAGGAATCATTATCAATAGCACCTAAGCAGATTATTAACGATAAAGCCAAATCACCTTCAAAAAATCTACTTTTTCTGGCATGAAAGAAAGAATATTAGATAATTGCAACAAAGCATTTTTCGCCCAATTCTTAAGAAAGATGATACGGTGTACTGTGATAACCAATTTTAGAAATTAGCTCATTGGACATTTTTGGAGAAATCTTTTCTTTTCAGCCTTATGAAGATAAAGGATGTCCTTTCATTGAGCTAGTTTCAGGCCAGAACGCTTGCAAGCCAAATATTTATGCTAAATAGGGCCTTGAAACATCGCTTCACAGATATCAGCAATCCATCATTACTTGATTTTGCTGCTACGCAACTGTTAATGCGGCGCCCTGATAAAAGGGTAATGTGTACATGGAAATGACAAATCCTTTCCAATTGACGTTCGTTAGGGAAGTAAAAAAAAATCTTTCCCTTATTATGCGAAAAATGTACAAATTGCCCTTGGCCATAGTACCACAAACCTTGAAGACAATGATAACTTTGTAAACGCAAGAAATTTTTGAGAGACCACGCCATTACTGGTTAAACTCGCTCCACTGGCTTGTCGCATTGGACAAATATGCCAAAGAGTCTTTTGGTGATAGAAATACAGGTGAGTCGCCAGCATCACCCGGATTTTTGTACATGTTTATTCGTGCGGGGAATAGAACCTCAGCGCTCCGAATTGAGCAACAACTCACTAAACCATCCTACGAAATACAAGAAATGAAAGATAGCATATCGCCAACTAAAAAAATCAGACTCAAGATCATTATAAATAAAATACTCTTTACCCTACACACCAGACACTAATAAAATACTACTTGTCTCTATAAGTTCATTATTTATTTATTTATTGATAACCAGCCAAGCAGGGCGACAACGCCATGTGCTTGTATTAATAATAACAATTAAGATAACAGAAAAAGAAAACACAAAAAAAAGAAAAGAAAAAAAATAACATAAACAAAATTAATATAATATAAAACAATATGACAAAAATTAACAATTTAAAGAGGAAATTACATACCAATATAATATAGTACAATTCGAAGTAACATATATAACCTGAAGATAAAATCGAGATTTCTCACTTCTTGCAGTTCTTGTCTGGTGTAAACTCTTCTCTTTTTTTTTTGTTTTTAAATAATATCGTAAATGATATTATCTAGTCTTTTTTTAAAGACAGCTAAGGATGACGCACAAGCTAAATCGTTCGGTAATTTGTTCCAGTAGTTAATAGTACGAATAAAGAAGTCATGAGTCCTTAGTTTAGTTTTGCATATAGGTTTTAGTAATTTTAAGCCATTAGTTGGATTCAAATTTAGTCTAAAGTTATAATATTTCGAGCAATCTAGTTTAACATAACCATACAGAATCTTAAATATGTAAATTAAATCTTGTTTAATTCTAGAACTGAGAAAGAATCCATATTATATTGTAGAAGTGTTCTTTTATAATTAAAATTACAATTTTTATTAGGAGAGAGGCGCTTTAGAAAATATTTTTGGAGTCCTTCGAAGAAGAGGCCGAACGAATGCTTTATATAATTTGATAAGAAAACTTTCAGTTTTATTCTTAAACGAACGAAAAATAAAATTTAGTATCCTTGATGATTTCTTTACTATGGTTCTGCAGTGAAGATCGAAATCGAGATTTTCATCCATGATTATTCCAAGATCGGAGATGTGTGAGACTCTATTGATTAAATTACCATTTATAAAAAGGTTAGGAAGATCGAATCCTTTAGAATTGATGTGAAGAACGCTACATTTTTGAAAGGAAAGGGTAATTTGCCTGTCATATAACCAGTCAGCTATTCTGTTGAGGTCCTCCTGCAGTGGAGA